>BDSI01000009.1:1530593-1846363 GCA_003117195.1 Eudorina sp. 2006-703-Eu-15
CGCCTCGCCCCACTTCCCGCCCTCGCCCCACTTCCCGCCCTCGCCCCCCCCCCCCCCCACTTCCCGCCCTCGCCCCACTTCCCGCCCTCGCCCCACTTCCCGCCCTCGCCCCCACTTCCCGCCCCTCGCCCCACTTCCCGCCCTCGCCCCCCCCACTTCCCGCCCTCGCCCCACTTCCCGCCCTCGCCCCACTTCCCGCCCTCGCCCCACTTCCCGCCCTCGCCCCACTTCCCGCCCTCGCCCCACTTCCCGCCCTCGCCCCCCACTTCCCGCCCTCGCCCCACTTCCCGCCCGTCGCCCCCCACTTCCGCCCTCGCCCCACTTCCCGCCCTCGCCCCACTTCCCGCCCTCGCCCCCACTTCCCGCCCTCGCCCCACTTCCCGCCCTCGCCCCACTTCCCGCCCTCGCCCCCCCCCCCCCCCCCCCCACTTCCCGCCCTCGCCCCACTTCCCGCCCTCGCCCCACTTCCCGCCCTCGCCCCACTTCCGCCCTCGCCGCCCACTTCCCGCCCTCGCCCCACTTCCCGCCCTCGCCCCACTTCCCGCCCTCGCCCCCCACTTCCCGCCCTCGCCCCACTTCCCGCCCTCGCCCCACTTCCCGCCCTCGCCCCACTTCCCGCCCTCGCCCCACTTCCCGCCCTTCGCCCCACTTCCCGCCCTCGCCCCACTTCCCGCCCTCGCCCCACTTCCCGCCCTCGCCCCACTCGCCCCCACTTCCCGCCCTCGCCCCCCCCCCCCCCCCCCCCCCCCCCCCCCACTTCCCGCCCTCGCCCCACTTCCCGCCCTCGCCCCACTTCCCGCCCTCGCCCCACTTCCCGCCCTCGCCCCACTTCCCGCCCCTCCGCCCCCCCCACTTCCCGCCCTCGCCCCACTTCCCGCCCTCGCCCCACTTCCCGCCCTCGCCCCACTTCCCGCCCTCGCCCCCACTTCCCGCCCTCGCCCCCCCCACTTCCCGCCCTCGCCCCACTTCCCGCCCTCGCCCCACTTCCCGCCTCGCCCCCCCCCCCCCCACTTCCCGCCCTCGCCCCACTTCCCGCCCTCGCCCCACTTCCCGCCCCCCCCCTCCGCCCCACTTCCCGCCCTCGCCCCACTTCCCGCCCTCGCCCCCCCCCCCCCCCCCCCCCCCCCCACTTCCCGCCCTCGCCCCACTTCCGCCTCGCCCACTTCCCGCCCTCGCCCCACCCCCCCCCCCCACTTTCCCGCCCTCGCCCCACTTCCCGCCCTCGCCCCACTTCCCGCCCTCGCCCACTTCCCGCCCTCGCCCCACTCCCCCCCCCCCCCCCTCCCGCCCTCGCCCACTTCCCGCCCTCGCCCCACTTCCCGCCCTCGCCCACTCCCGCCCTCGCCCCACTTCCCGCCCTCGCCCCACTTCCCGCCCTCGCCCCACTTCCCGCCCTCGCCCACTTCCGCCCTCGCCCCACTTCCCGCCTCGCCCCACTTCCCGCCTCGCCCACTTCCCGCCCTCGCCCCACTTCCCGCCCTCGCCCCACTTCCCGCCCTCGCCCCACTTCCCGCCCTCGCCCCACTTCCCCCCTCGCCCCACTTCCCGCCCTCGCCCCACTTCCGCCCTCGCCCCACTTCCCGCCCTCGCCCCACTTCCCGCCCTTCGCCCTCGCCCCACTTCCCGCCCTCGCCCCACTTCCCGCCCTCGTCCCACTTCCCGCCCTCGTCCCACCTCTCCGCGAAGGACTGGTGGGTCAGCGACCGAGTCGCGGCCCGCGACGCCGGCCTATGGGTCGCGGGCGTCGACGGCCTCGACGACAGCTCCACGGACACCCCCGCGCCCGCCCCCGGCGGCATCCCCGCCGCCGCCGCCGCCGCCGCCGTCGACTGCTGCTGCTGCTGCTGCTCCGTCAGCAGAAAGCCGTAATGCGGGTTGCCGCGCGCGCCGGCGGTGTACGGCACCAACGCCAGCCGTACAGTGAAATCCACGTGCAGCTCCGAAGCCAGGTTCTCCGTCAGAGCGGAGGACAGGCAGCTGGCCAGGCCCTGGAGGTCCGGGGCCGCCGCCACATCCGCGGCGGCGAGGGTCACCTGCGGGAGGGGGGGGGGGGTCGGGTCACATCCGGTGGCCCGGTGGCACCAAATGGCGCAGGGACCCGCGGGCGGGGTGGGGTTAAAGGAAATTGGTAGACATCTTCAAACTGCGCTGCTGGCGGGGTGGGGGGAGTTTGAACGAAGAGAAACAGCCCTCAGCCGCGTGTGTGTGGGGGGGGGGAGGGGAGAGGGGAGGAACGGAGAGTTCGAGTACTCTTTTGGCAAGCAGGGCCGCGTGTAAGCCGTGATACGGACGTCCTGGGGGCTATGGAGGGCGGAACCCCTGGGGGCGACGCGTCTCGGCCGCCAGGCAGGCGGGCCACGTGAGCCGCGTCGGCCGTGCACAGCAGCTGCAGGCCTCCCGAGTAGGGGGCGTCACACACGCGTGTGCGACGGGGGCTTCCTCTTCACTCCTACCCCTCAGGGCCCTTGTGACTCGTCCTGATGGTGCGTCTTTGGGGCACAGGCCGTCGCACAGGAGTGCGAGCCATGCCCCATCCCGGTGCTGTCCATTATAGGTGCTCTTCATTATAGGTGATCATTCCGGGCTGGGTTTGGGTTGCATGGTGGTCTATCGGTTCCCTTGCACTTGCATGGCGCCGCCGGCGGTGGCACGGCCGCTTTGCTGTTTTCCCTCTGAACCCAGGTCCCACGATCGCATCTCGCCGTACAGTACGATGACCGTACGGCAACCCACCCGCTGGACGTCCGCGAGGTGCGGTCCCAGGCAGCACTCCACCACCGCCGCCGCGACGGCCGACAGCACCTCCCGACAGAGCGGCGCGCCGCCAATGCCGCGCGACGACACCGCCGCCGCCGCCGCCGCCGCCGTCGTCCCCCGCGCTGCCAGCGGCGCCGTCAGCAGCAGCGCCCCCACCACGTCCGCGCCCAACCGGAGAGGGACCAGCTGCGCACGTACCTGCGGCGGCAGCGCCGCCGCTGCTGCTGCTGCCGCCGCAGCGGCGGCCTTATCAGCCGACGTCGTGTTGGGTACGGTGCCGGCGGCGGCGGCGGCGGCGGCCGCAAGGTCGGAACCGATGGCACGCAGCACCTGCCGCCAGTCTTCCGGCGGCGACTCCAAGTGAGGGTGTGGGGTGTAGCTGCTGCTGCTGCGGGCTTTGAGCGGCGGTGTCGGTCGCTCCGCCGGGGTCCGCCCCCGGGCATCCGCCGACGGCGGCTCCTGTCGTCAGAGCGGTGTGTGTGTGTGGAGGCGAGGACGTGGTGAAACCACCAACCACCAACTACCGAGCCGGCAGACGCGTTGTGGCTCGGGCGCGTGAGGCTCCCGTCATGTCGTCGTATACACATGTAGTCACACACGCACACACACACACACACGACCTAGTTTCTGCATTCAGGTCAGTATCTTTTCCTTCTGCACGGGCTGGGACGGTTGTGCCCGGCACTTGCTTGCTGTCGGCATTGCACGCGCTGTTGACGCATACGCCCTTGCTTTTGCTGCACCTTAGGATCAGTAGGTAGTTTAGTCGAGTTTCGTCTGCATTAGCCTACGGCGTCATAGCCGCTACTTCTGCTGGCGTAACGGCGCCCACCGGCGCTCGACAACGATACGGGGCGCTACAGCATCACGGACTACACCACCTTGGGACTACTTATGGTCGACATACTTCGCCCTGGCATTTTGGTAACTCTGGTCTCGGTCTCAGTCGTCGGTTGCATTGCTGGACACGGGTCTGCTTTTTCGCGGCTCAGCTCTTCTCCTTGATAACACACGACCTAGGCCTCCTGGCCCCCAGGCCCGCACCCACCCACCCACCCACTCACCCACCGGCCCAACCCCCCCTTTCCCCCCTCGGTACCTGCCAGTACAGCACGTCGGACTCCATCGAGCCGCCGCAAGCCCGAGGCGACCCCAGGATGACCAGTCCGCCGCTGGTGGAGCTGGGAACCGCATTCGCGGTCACGGAGGTCGCGCCGCCGCCCGCGGGGACGCCGCAGCCGGGCCACGGCGCCGACAGCACCAGCCCGGATGGCAGCAGCCCCGCGGGGGGGAGGGCGCTGGCGCTGTCCAGGGCCACGAACCCGGACCCGCAAGGGGAGGCGCCGAAGAGGCTGCGAGGGGACGAGGCGGGGGCAGTGGGGGCAGTGGGGTCTGGGCCGGGGTCTGGGGTCTAGGGTGGGGTCTTGGGAGGGTCACCGGCCCACCTGACTTGCACCGCCCCGGGGCCGCAGACGGTCAGCAGGTTCTCCACACACGCATGGACGCGGGCCAGCCAGGAGCCCTGAACCATCGCCAGCTGGCACCGCAGGGCGGACACCTGCGCACGTGCAGGTGCGGCCGGGGAAGGGGGGTTGGGGGGTAAGGAGCGCGACAAGGGGCATCGGCGTCGGCGTCGTCGTCGCCGTCGTGGGCAGGAAATGCGCGTACAGGAAAGCGGTGGCCCGTTGCTGCGCGGCTGGACGAGAAACGCCACGTGCAAGGGCGGACCGGACAGTTTTGGCGGCGAGCGAGGGCGTCGGTCCGTTCGCACACACCGGCAGATCCCATTAGGATTGCACGAAGTGAGGCTGTTGCGAAAGAATGTAATCGTTCCAAGTGCCCGTCCAGGGACTGCGAGGTTCTGGGTGCGTCGCTCGATGACCAATAGCGCGTGGCACGTCAACACGCACCGTGTCATGCGCCGCATTGTGGACATTGGATACCGCACATGAGGCGTCTCCGGCTACCTCGGTGGGCGACCTGAAACTAGTACCCGTCTTCGGTGGGATGCTTGCGCCACGCTGCACTTCATCGGCGCCAGTTTTCCCACGGAAACAACAGGATAACATCCGTGTGGCAGTCTCGCTCCCAAGCGAATACCTATTATGTCATTGGACTACAAATATGGCGAATATGGCCAGGTCATATACAACCAACAGGCATAATGGAAGTGATGGAGTTGACGGGTAATTGACTATTTTGATTTGTGCCTATAGACGGCACAGGAGCGATCAAGGCTCGCTGCGAACACAAAACACTGTGCCGGTTAAGATCAAAAATACATTAAAATCTCTTGCTTATCAGACGCAATCCAGTGCCATATGGGCAAAGGTCTCATCATATGCTATTGAGTACCTGAGATTTCCTGTGAGCAACATGATACTCGTACTGCACGGAAATCCGTAAAATCCCACTGCGGTCGGCCCTAACACAGATTAGCCGTTTGCTTATGTAGTATCCCGATGAAACGTATGATAAGTTTTAAAATACAGCTGGACTATTCATAACGGTACCGCAGCTGGAAAGAGGTTCTATCCCCCTGTCCCGTGACATAGATCCGCCCGTAGGATAAGCTGCGGAATGATTTATATGTACTGTGTCGAACCAAAAAATCCAGGTGTACTGACTTCACAGTTTTGTCCATTAGTCCGTATTAGTCTGTGAACCCTGGCCGCCACGTTTCCGGCCGGATGATTATAGATACAATATGACATGTCGCCAGACGTCGCTCAGCTGTCGGATGGGTTTACGCTTTACGGCACGTTAACGTTAGCTATGGCTCTGCCATTTTGTTCGGACTCCACGCAACCACTCGTCGAAAACAAGAGGGACATAGGGTACCGATAGTTTCATAGTCACAGGCATGAAACCCCTGCTCTACATACATCCTGTGAACTCTTCAACACCGAAATTACTCATTTTCGATAGCAAGCGTTAGGAGCGTTACATCTTAGTACCGATAGTCTTTTAGGTGCAGTTTGTCCGTTGCCCTCCAACTCTGTCGAGACACAATATGCCGTATCGCGTAGGGTTATGCATTGAAACGCGTCAGGATAGAGCCGTATTGACCACGTTTTTTAGTACCAGCGGGTCGCGCTCCGACACTGCCGACACCTCCATCAACAACATCGCTCCTGCGCACCCTTTTATAGCACAGGTGCGACAGGAACGACGCAAGCGGACGCAAGAGAGTCCCGGGCATGCTTCGGACTCTCCCTGTCGCATTACATAATTGTCGGCCGCATATTAGGAACAGTGGCCTCTCAGTCGTGCCCGTACAGCGCAGTACGCTTCAGAAAGCTCGCAGTTAATTGCAGTTAAATGCAGGGGTTCAGCTGGGCGACAAGTGGGCCCTCGCACCAACTAGGGCAGAAACCAGCAAGGTTACACGTCTGTTGAGGGGCAAGTTAATCAAGTACATCAACCTCGGCCGATCGAGCCGAGCGGCGAGAGCTGGAGCGAGGGGGTTCCTACCTGCGGCCTGCGGTCAGGCAAATCGCGCGGATCAACCGCCTCCGTTTCATCCCTGGCTCTCCGCAGCTGGTCGGAGGCCCCAGGCCTGCCCGGCCTCAACACCCCACGTGTGCAAGCGCGGCCGGAGACGCGACGCGACGGCCACGCGATGAGACGAGATGGGCCGCGACGCGAAACCCACGAGAACAGGTTCGGCATCAGCGCCCCTGCGGTGTCCCTCCCTGGCGCGTGGTCAGGGGCCCGGCCAGACCCGGCCACCCTCGGGGACCTCAAAGCCCCGCAAAGCATCTGCGCGGGCCCGGGCACCCCCGCTCGCTGACCGTCTCGTCGGGTATAGCGCCTCGATGTCGGCTCGTCACGGCCCAGAGCCCAAGCCGGTTCGACTGAGGCCCCAGGCCAGGGCATATCGCATCCACTCACTGGATGCGCACCCGAAACGTACCCCTCCGCCGCCCCCAGCCCTCATCCCCTTTCCCCGGGATGTTATCCATCCGATCCGGCTCGCACCTCACCCATCCCATCCACCGCACCTCACTCATCCCATCCACCGCACCGCACCGCGGCCCGTGTCCGACCCCCCCCCCCGGTAGGTACGGTACACGATGCCGACCCGCCCGAGCACTCATGAAGGGGCCTCGCGTACCCTGGGCCGAAGCGCATACCGTGATCTGCTGCGGTAGTCCTGCTGGGTCGTACCCGCCCCACGGGTCATGCCTGACCCACGGGTCGAAGCCTTAGCGCGCTGGTGCCCAGCGCGACACGACGATCTCCCCTCCGGCACTGGTCAACCGTGTCACGACACAGGACGTGCTCGGCACAGCGCGTTCCAAACACGAGGCTACAGCCACTGGTGGCCCTACCTGGCGGGTGGCAATGTGGTGGCCCGGGCGGCAGGCGGCACAGCAGCATCTCGGCCCGGCGTCTCAGTTCCCGCGAGAGCACCCCGGCCCGGCAGGATGGAGCAGTATAGCCCCACGTGAAGGAGTACACATCAGGCGGCAGAACAGCGCAACCCCCCCATCTCGCGCATGCCGTTGCAGCGCAGTACGGCAGGGTCGTACATCGATCAGGAGGTAAAACCAACGGTAGTCCTGCCAATCGGTGCACGACACGTCGATCACGCAGTGTGTCATGACGGCAGGAAGCAGTTGCGTGGACGGCTGCCTGTGCCTGCCTGCCTGCCTGCCTGCCTGTGCCTGCCTGACCTGGCCCACGCACGAGCTGGACACGGCCGGCTTGCACACACCCCCGCCAGCCACTGCGGCAAAGGCCCGGCCTTGCCACCTGGGTCACACGGGGTACACCGGGCAGCCCTGAAACCATTCAGGCAGCCCACAGTCAAGGCTTGTAACGGTTACATTACACAAGACCAAACTCGGGTTCTTGTCACTTGCCACACCGCGGACTGCAGACAGGAAATGCACCACCCCGGGCTGGGAGTGTCTGGGCTGTTTCTTCTTAACCACCCCTTCACGTAGATAGATGCCGCGGCCGGCCCGCGGAAAGTTTGAATTATGAGCACATGACAGCGAGCCTGGTCTCCAGCCGTTGCTCACTTGCTATGCCCTTTGCCCCACACGCTCTAGGTGTGAAAGCACTTCTAGGGACCTCCCAGAAACCACACGCCCCGGGTGAGGGTTCACCTGTTGAGACCTTGCACCCAACATCGTGAGGGACTCTGTCTGCGGTGTGAGATGGGCATTTCATGGCACCGAACGATGGGAGGGCATTGTCGGCTAGTCACCTCTGCCACACGGAACCGCAACGCCCCCTTCCATCACGCCGCGTCACCGCCGCACGGCCGACGCATCTATGCCTTAGACATTGACACATTGACATACCCGCGCCACGTCCGTCCGTCCGCGGCGGCGGCCAATTTTAGTTTTTCCTTTCGATATCACACAAACTTCACAACCCCCTCTTCAGGCACACCATTCCATCAACACACAAGCGCATGTTCCTCGCTGAACATCTACACACATGTAAGTACGGTACATCGAGTTCGAGTTGGTTCGCCGGATGAGTTCGTCGATTAAAGCACTCACACGGGGGGCCGAGCACATCCGCCGCCGCGCAAAACAAAACGCCGCGCCGCACATCCGGCGGGGTGTAATTGTGGATCCTGGCCGCCGTGTCGTACATACATATGAATGCAGGCAGGCGGGCAGCCGCCGCCGCCGCCGCGGCCTCCGCCCACATTCGACGCGGGCAAGCGACTCAACCCCCTTCTCATTCCGGCCCCTCCCCAGCCACCACCACCAACTCCCGCACGTACTGTCCGCCGGTATCCGCGTGTGCCGTACGAGATGGGGCGGGGAGAGGTGGGCGCCGGGGTCCGCCGCCGTACACCGGTATCTCAGTGCAAAACACAGGACTGTCCCGCACAAGGCGGATATGCAGCTCCGGCTGCTCCTCCGGAGGAGGCTGCTGGGGGCCGGACGCCCAGCACCACGACTCATCCCCATGATGGAAGCCACGCTGCCGCCCGAATGACCCCCCACCCGCCCCCCCGGTGTGCGGCCCCCGCATGCTGTCTGCACCCGGTCTACATCCGTGTCAAAACAGCCTAGCAACACCTGCAGTCATCAGACCCCTCACGGCCGCGTAGTACCTCACAGCGGCGGCCTGCACCGCAGCACGGCACCGTGCGTTTTCCTGTCGTACACATCGCTACAGCCGTGCGTGTGAAGCCCTTCACGGCACATCCCTGCCCCCGCGGTATTCATCTGGGGTCCAGCCGTCAGGTTGCTGCAATCGCCGCTCCCTTGAAGCACGAAACCGGTCAGCTCCTGTCCCCACTCGCCGTTCGCCTGCGCCGGCCCTCCAACTTTCTCCACTTCCTTCCCTCCACCACCGCCATCACCATCACTCACAACCGACCCCTCCAACATCAGCCACACCTCACCAATGCGTGCATCCGAAACCTCCCCAGCCCGGACGTCTACTGGGCACAACCCCCCGGTGATGGCGACGACGAAACCCCGTACATTTATTGCGCCTGCGCCGCTCAACCCGCCCGGGGGGCCCCGATGCCACCGCCGGGGTTACGGGGGCCGCCCGAGGCGGGGGCCACCCGCGGAGGCCTCGCGCCAGGCGGGCCGTCTCGACCAGGGGGAGCGAGCAGGGAGGGGGTCCCCCCGGCCGTCGTTGCGGCCAATGTCGGGGCCACGGACCGGATAGGGAAGCCCGTGTCAGGGAGAGCTAGAAAGATAGACAGTCAGTTAGATAGATAGACAGATACATGTTTATATGTAAGCATGAGCATATGAGCATATATTCATGCACGCATGCAGGCTCATCCTGCGCACTGGAGACATCCCAAGCGCGCGCGAGGACGTTTCAAGTCACTTGACGCTGCGTCGAGGAAGAGGCGGTGCCTCCTTGAGCGACACCGACACGGCGACAGCAAATACCAAATGGCGTCTCCCTTTCAATCTACTTCATCTAATCCACTTGATCCACGCGATCGCGCAAACGCCTCCGCGGACGCCCCCACGCGGAGGGGCCCCACGAGGTTGGGGGCACCTAGGGGGTTCGGATGTGCACCACATCCCGACAGGCGCCGCGCCGAAACCAGCGGGTTCCCCGCTTTCGGCCAATATCGTACTGCGGCGAGGGCCACCTGCCCTCATGGGGGCCGCCCCTGGAGTTGCGCGCACCACCTCCTCGGAGGATGCCCGCCGCACTGCCACAGTCAGTTGACGGCGGGGGCCGGTCCCGACGAACGCGCTGCAGTCCCGTCCCGTCCCGTCCCGTCCCGTCCCGTCCAGTCCAGTCCCGTCCAGTCCCGTCCCGTCCCATCCCCGTCCGGAGAGGGTCCCCTCGCGGCGACGCCCGCCACACCGCAATCGCCTCCAGGCTGGCGCGGGCGGGACCCTGCCAGTCACCGACGATGGACCCGTCATTGCACGCGGCACAAACACAAACCGGGCGGGTTTCATTCCTAAATACACAAACCATCACAAACACAATCGGCATAATATCGGCTCATATGAGCACTTAATTCCACACACGCGTTCACAGTTCCCATCGCTGAATATACAAGCATGTGCCTGCCTACATGCATCCATCACAATTCGCAGTGAGGAAGTCGAGACGGCTCCGTGTGCATTGCAAGCCCGCCCGGAAAGGGCCCAGCGCCGGGACAAGGTGCTCCGTTTAAAGCCCTGGCGCCGCCGCTCCTCCCGCGGACAAAGGCAGGGGGGCTGCGGGGGGGGCCACAGCACCGAGGCGCCGCCGCCCCCTGCCGTCGGGGCATATGTCCTTTTTTGCATGGCAGTACGATGCAGTACAGTACAGTGCGGTGCGATGCAGTGCAATGCAGTGCAGTGCAGTGCAGCGCTCCGCGCCCTCCATCCACTACCAAAACTCCGAATGCCACGGCCGACACCACCCTCACCACCACCACCATCCTCACCACCACCACCATCCTCACCCTCAACCTCACCCCTACCACCCTCACCACCACCCTTACCACCACCACTTGAAAGCACAGCGTCCTCCCTAAGGCCCTGGTAGGCTCCAGTCCACCTCATCACTCCGGCTCCGCCCAGCCGCATACCTCTGACACATCTGCGCCCACCGCTACATTACCACCGTTTCCAACTGACCACCCATGTTGCCTCAGCGCTGGGCAGTGTGCCGCTGTGTGGCATACGGGCATATAACGCCTGCCCCTTGCACGGCACGCTCTCCTGCCTTGGCCCCCTTCCAAACCCACCCAACTCAACCACCCTCCCCGCCGCCATCTTACACGACGGCCGCCACCTCCACCTCCACCTCCAACACCATGTTTTCTCTGTGGTGCCGCTGCCACGCCCTCGCCGTCACTCCCCGACACAGCACATCACAGCACATCCCATCCATCACTCCCCAACGGAGCGCAACGTCAGGCCCCGGCTCAGGAGCGGCGGCCGCAGCCTCACCGAGCCGTGATCCGCGACCCAGCCGCCAACCCGGGCCCCACCACAGGCCCCCCGCCCAGCCCCAGCCCCACTCCCAGCCCCGGCCCCGCCGAGTCACCACTGCCGCCGCCGGTCGCCGCCGGGCAGCGCTTATCCGACTGGGCGGACGGGGGGCCCGGCGGGGTCCCGGTCCCAAAACTGTCCCGCATGAAGCTGCTGAGCGCGTCGTCGCCGTCGGGGTCGGACCCGTCGTCCTGCCCCGCCGTGACGGACCCCGCGCGGAGTGATGGCGCCGCCGCCGGCAGGGACAGACCTGCAGGTGAGGCACCGGTGAGGCGGTCAGACTGGGTACGTGCGGGAGGGTGCGGGCGGGGGCGGGCGGGGGCGGGCGGGCGGAAGGGCTGGGGAGGGTCGCAAGCAGCAGGGGCGGTAGTGACTGGGGCCGTGCACCGCCGCGAATCGCCGTGCGCGTGTGTTGTTGTGGAGAATTGAAACCCGCGCGAAAAGCGGATGGGTGGGGTGTGCAGGTGGGAGGGTCCTGTCTGTGTCAGTTCCGGGGCACCAACGCCGCCCGGCCCCCTTCCCCCGCGGCGTTCCCACCTGCAGGCGGCTGCTGCTGCTGCTGCTCCGGGGTGCCATCGACGTAGGCAGCGGCGGTGCTCCGAAACCGCCTGCTCCGCACGCCCCCGGGGCCCATGACGAGACCGGGGCCCGGCGTGGCCATGCGGGGGAAGGACCCCGAGGGCGCGACGGCGGCGGACGGCGCAGCGGCGGACTGCGCAGCGTTGGGCAGCGGACCCGCGGCCGGCAGCGGCGTCGCCTCGCGGGAGTGCGGTCTCAGCGGCTCCTCTGCGGTGGGACACACACACGGTGGGCGGTGGGCAGTGGGCTTCTCGTTAAACACACAAACACAAACACAAACACAAAAACAAGCATGGTTTGGGTCGGCCGGGTGTCCTACTTGCCGCACGCAACGCCACAAATCACACACAAGGGCCCACAAGGCCTCTGTGCAGTCGGGTCGACCGGCGGATGAGGATGACGACCGGAAAACGACTGCGGTCCCGCACCCACCCGGTACGGGTACGAGCTGGGATGCCGTACGCCACGTCATCGACATGGACACGCTCGAGACCCGCGGGGTGAACTCGCCGGCGGCCCCCGCCGCCGCCGCCGCCGCCGCCGCCGCCGCCGCCATCAGCCCCGACATCTCGCCGCCGCTGGCTCCGCTGTCGCTCACCATGGCGGCGAGCGTCGCGCGCCTTGGCGCTCGCGGCTCCGAAAGCAGCGGCACGCCGCCCGGGCCCCAGCCGCCTGGCGGCGGCGGCGAGTCCAGCAAGCCGGCCTCCTCCGCCGCGATGGCCGCGGCGGCGGCGGCGAGCAGCGAGGAGTCGGCGGCGGAGGCGAACCGCGAGCGGCGCCGCGAGGGCGACGTCATGTGCCGCATCGACGCCAGCAGGTCGTCCTCCTTACAGACCGGCGTCGGCGGCCGGTGGCTACACAGGTGCGGGGGCAGCGGGATAGCGGGGGCGTTCACGGCCGCGGCGGCCGCGCCTTGGGCAGCGGCGGCGGCGGCGCCGCCGCCGTCCGCCGCGCCGCCTTTCGTGCCCGCCGCCATCGGCACGTCGCCGCTAGCGGGTGGACTGACCCCGCCGCCGCCGCCACGAGCGGCGGTGCCGCCCGTGACGCTGGCGCGCGACGGCGACGACGCGGCTGCGGGCCCCGCGCCGCTGCCCGCGACAGCACCGGCCGCGGGCCCCGCAGTGGGGATCGGCGCCGAGCGCAGCAGCATCGAGCTCGCGCGTCGCGGCGGCGAGCTGCCGCTGACGCCTGCGTGCTCGGAGGCCCGTCTACCAGTGCCACTGCCGGGGGCGTCGATGCCGTTGCCGACCCATGGGCCGTCCGCGCCGTCGCCATCTCCCGGATGGACGATGGAACCCTCCCTGGAGAGCAGCAGGTTCGCGACGAGCGACGCATCGCGACTGTGCCGCGGCGAGTGCCGCGCGCCGCCGTTGTGCAAGCTGAGCAGAGTCAGTGGGACAGACAAGTGCAGCGGGGAGGCATCTGGGTCGGCGGCGGCGCCGCCGCCGACACTGCCGCCGTTGGGTGGAACCGTGGGGCTGTACGACGCGGGCGCGTCGGCGGCTGTGGCGTTGGAGCTGGCGACGCCGTCCGAAGGCGTGGACCGTCGCTGCAAGAGCGCGGGCGACGCGGGCGCTGTGTTGCTGGGGGCGCTATGGTAGGAGGAGTGCGAGGCATCGCCACCGGCGACGGGCTCGATGATCTCGGTTGGGGGGAGCAGGAAGCACGCGCTTCTGCGGCGGCTTGCCTGAGCCCCCAGAGCGGCAGGTTGGGGGGCCAGGGCGGGGCAGTCGCGGGCGAAAACCAACTGGCCCGGCCGCGCGCCTGCAATCGGCGCAAAGGGTTGGCACAGAAAGGCTTTCCGTGCAAGATCGGGCGAGGGTTCGCGCGGAAGACTCCAAAAACGTCTGTGGTCAAGCGAAAGCGATGCAGCTGCTCACGAGCTTCCCGGCATGGAATTCGAAGAGTATCGGCAAGTGTAGGTGTCGAGGAATGGATTTTAATAACCTGGCATCGCGCTCTCGCATTCCAGGCGCACGAGTATCGCAAGGTAGGTTCCACCTAAAACCAGCTGGGTAGAATCCCCAGCGTATCCCATTCCACCTTACCTATTGCGTCATTTTCTACACATGCGGGTTGCAGCATGCGCACAGCCGTTCGACGTTCGTTCATGGACGCGGACGCTGCCATTTTTCGACTTTTGTAACGGAAAGCTGTACTCACTATCAAAAGAAATATCTAGGGTTTCATCTGAATAATTTCATTGCTCGACAAAAAACTCAGAAGTATGACCGACCTTCCAAGCCCTCGTGACTTACAAAACAGTGACATAAATGGATTGGATGTAAAAATAAGAGGTTTCCTTCTATTATGTATGTGAAATGTAAATGCCTTGGGGAGATAATCGGTCGACGGTTGTCTGATGTGTCGTTCCCTGCTTTGTTGTATCGCTTGACTCCATCGCAAGTTGTATTGTAAGTGGAAATTATTACATAATCTGAAACTACTAACACTGTATCAATAGGCACGTGAGAAACACTGCGAGCAACGAAAAATACTTGCAACCAACTCCTCCGGCACCCCACCCTTTTACAGCGTCAGCGCCATGCCAGGCTTGCGATGAACCCTCCTACTCCAAAGTTAGCAGCCCGTAACTACATCCTGGCGGCGTCGTGCCGGAAGTTGGACTGGACAATCGACGGGACATCCGCGTAGCGGGCAGGCGCCGGCACGCCGCTGGCGTTGTCGTCCGGCTTTCGCATAGGAGCACATCTCGCAACCCTCGCCCGCTATGGCCATCCCGTTGGGCCCTGTTGCCACCGTCACCGCCGGCCTACCACCGCCCACCACAGCGGCCTTCGACGCAGCCTCGCCCTCGCCCTCAGCCTCAGCCTCAGGCCCGCCGCCCCAAGTCAGCACAACAGCCACCTCGTCACCCGGCCCGGGGGACACGGCGCCGCCACACCCGCCCCCGCCCCAGCCCGCCGCTGTCAGCGCCGCCCCGCACATCAAAACACACCACAGCTGCAAAACCCCCGATGGCTGGCGCCTGCATCTTGTCCGAACACGCGCAGCGCAGAGCTCCCCCCCCGCAGCGGCGATTCCGCCGGCAACAGCAGCCGCCGCGCCCGGCACCACCACCAGCACCATCAGCACCGCCGCCACCACCGCCGCAACCACCAGCGGCGCTCCGGCCCCGCCGCCGCGGCGCTACCCGATTGTGTTGTGCCCTGGCCTGGGCTCCTCGGGGGCCTACACCTTCGATCTGTCTCCGGTGGTCAGCCTGGCTGACTACCTGGCCAGCAGAGGCTGGGACGTGTGGACCGTGGAGCTGCGAGGTGGGAGGTGGGAGGAAAGGATGGGGTTGAGGGGGTGAGTGGGTGTGGGAGGCCCGGGCCCAGACCTGGCTCCTGACACAGGACGAGAACTGGGGCAGAGGGCGTTACGGAGCCCGCAGTGCGGCAGGGCGCCGGGGAGACCTGCTGCAGTCTTGGATCGGCAATTGATCATCATTGCCACCCACTTCCTGTGTCCGCCATGTGGGTCAGGTGGGCTACTAGGCGCTAGGCATGCAGGGGTCGTTCCGTCACCCGCCCCGCCCCGCGTCTCGGCGCCCGCCCCGTCCCACCCCGTCTCGTCCCGCGGCTCTTCCCCTCCCAACCCGCCAGGCAACGGCCAGAGCGACCGCCCCAAGCTGTTCGTACGGTCGCGCTGGTGGACGATAGACGATTACGTCACCAAGGACCTGCCTGCCGTACTGCGGTATGTACGGCAGGTCTCGGGCGCGGCCCGCGCGCACGTGGTGGGTCACTCCATGGGCGGTATGATCCTCACGCGGCTGTTGGCGCTGGGCGGCGAGCCGGCGGCCGCGGTGGCGTCGGCCACTGTCGTGGGCTCGGGCTGCTTCCTGCGGGGTAAGTCGTACTGGACGAGCGGCACAGGGGGGGTTGGGATATGAGCTCCGAGGGGTGGTCGAAAAAAGGGTGGGGTCAAACACTCCGTCTTTCATTGCCTTGGGTGGCGTGTAGGCCGCCCGTCGAGAGGGGAGGGTGGTGCCTGCCTGGTCCGCGTGATCCCGGGCGGGCCTCCGCGGGTGGGCGGGTGGGCCTCCCCAACCCACACACACCCACACACGCACCCACACAAACCTGTCTCCTGTTGGCCGCTGGTGGTGGCCGGCCCCCGCAGGCAGCTGGTGGCAGGCGCTGCAGCACACCCTGTGGCTGGCCCGCTTCCTGTGGCTGGTGCCAGCGGGCGCCACATTGCGCGCCTACAGCCCGCTGGCGCTGGGCCGCGCCGGCCTGCCGCTGGTGGACGAGCTGTACTTTTGGCCGCCCAACACCGACCCGGTGCTGGCTCGGGCGGTCCTGGCCAGGAACTTCAGCGCCATCTCCTCCGGGGTGAGCGGCGGGTCGGGTATTGGGGGGCGGGTGGTCGGGGGGCGGGTCGGGTGGGGTCGGGTCGGGTCGGGGGCTAGGCGCACCTCGGCGTCTCCGCGCCGTTTGGTAGGCAGTCAGCGCCGTTCATCTTTGCCTATCGATTCCTGTTTCGCCGCCCTCGGCGACCATCTCGACTGGACCCCACCCCAACCCCGACGCCAAGTCGCCAACCCCGCCCCGGCCCCGCAGGTGATCCTGCAGATGGGCAGCGCCTTCGGCATCCGCGGGCTGTGTACCGCCGACGGGCGCGAGGCCTTCGCCGACCCCGCCCGCCTGTCGCATGTGGAGACCCCGGTGCTGTTCATCTGCGGCGACCGGGACCGAATGTGTCCGCCCCAGGTGGGGTCCGGGGTGGGGCCGTGTGGCGCCGCCGGGCGTCGAGGCAGCGGCAGCCCTGCGGTGTACCTTACCGTACCTGCACCTGACGTTCGCCTGTCGCTGCCCTGGGGCAAAAAGGGGTTTTCCTCCCGCTACTGCTACTGCGCGACTGCCACTGCCACTGCTACTGCGCTGTTGCCACTGCAACTGCCACTGCTACTGCTACTGCGCTACTGCCGCTGCTACTGCGACTGCGCTACTGCCGCTGCGACTGCTACTACCGCAGGGCGCTGCGGCCACGTGCGCCCTGTTCACGGGCTCCCACTGCGCGCGGTACATCGAACTGGGTCCGGGGTACGGCACCCGTGACCACTACGGCCACTTCGACATCCTGATGGGCCGACGGGTCGAGGAGGAGGTCTTCCCGCTGCTGACGAATTGGTTGGACGAGATGGACGAGCAGGTCGGGGCCCCGGCGGCGGCAGCTGGGACGGGGACTGCGGCGCAGCCGCTGCCGGGAAGCCCGGCAGTGGGCGGGCCGAGGCCGGCAGGTGGGGCCGTGGTCAGCGCTGACCCGGGACGCGGCGGCGCGACCGAGTGGTCCGCCGGAGGCGTCCCTCCGCCCGTGTTGCGATCGAAGCTCTGAAGGACGGCGGTCTCGTCAGTGGCAGGGGGACCTCGAAGTCGTCGGCCGGGCTGGTGGGTGGGCGGGTCATGGTGGTGGGATGGCGGTGGGGTTGTAGCTGGGAAACAGCGACAATGGAAAATGTCAGGGCTGATCAGGAGGAGGGAGGGCGGGCGGGCGGGCGGCCGCGGAGGGAGCGGCACAAGGCCCGAGCTGGATGATGTAGTGCATGTCATCTCACGATGCTGCGTAGCGGCACCGTGCTTTCGGGGCAAAGCGCGGGCGGTGAAGGAACGAGCGCGGCCGGAGCCGGTCTTGGCGTCGAGGCCGGGCGGGTCTTGTCGAGTTGGACGAGCAGTGGTCGACGATCAGTGGTTGAGTCGGAAAGTGCAGAGGAGAAAATGAGGAGGGGTACAGGTGATGCAGCCCACGTCACGGAGTGGATTTTCCATTTTGTGGAGTTGGCAGAGTGGGTGAGGGGGCTTACCTGGAGGGCTTGGGCACTGGCCAGGTGTTGAGTGAGTCCTTGGATGCAGAAATTGCATGATTGCTGTGCAAGGCTTTTGCATTTGTCAGCTTTGCACCCGCAGAGTCTGGATAGAGTAGGATAGGATAGAATGGCTCATCGGATCCGACTCTTGACATGGAGGGGAGTGGAGGCAAAAAACGTTGCGTGGCGTTGCACACACGCGTGCAGGGGACGGGTTTGGGTCGGGCGGGGCGTGGCGGGTTCCCCTCCCTGGACATACCGTTCGTGGGGGCGGAGCGCGGCGGTGGTGTCCGCTGGGCGTTGCAGGGTGGAAGCGGCAGAAGCAGGCCCCAGGTTTGCGACTTCCTTTGCTGGGACTTCTACCCCGGGCCCCATCGCTCCGCCTGCCTGTACCGGGAGATGCCACCCGTGTGCACTTTGACTGCATCCTGCGGGCCTTCAGGCACCTTGAGGGCTTGCCTGACGTGGGTGTCCGAGTAGGGTAGAGGGGGTGTTGCGATGGGCTGGGTGTTGCCCTAGCGCCCACGTATGGGTCATTTACCTAGGCCGGGTTCTTTATTATTTACTACGGGCACCTCTCCCATTGAAAGGTGCCTGGATGCACCGGCCTGGATGCTGGTGTTTGTGAGCGGGGCGACTGGATGTTGTAGATGATGAAAAACCCCAGAGCAGGTTTGCTTGTCGTGCAGCTGCCAGCAACAGGCCTCCGCAGGTCGGGAGCTTGTCCGCCCCCTTCTGGCCACGGCCCGCTGGGCTGCCTTTTGTAATCCTTGATGGGTGTTGAATGAAAGAACGTCATGAAGTGTATCAATCAAGCCCCTTGTCCTCAGATTGCAATTCTCTCATCCCTACAGTTATGATTTTTCTTGGTTTGTACTCTCATAATTACAACAGAAGTGACACGACATGAGCACACGCTGTGATGTATGAGAGTTTTAGCGGTTTCTTCCGTTCTTTTCGTTACCTCGTCTTTTGAAATTGCGAGAAGACCAGAGCTAGAGCGTTAGTGTTCAGACTACGATTTCATGTTTAGCTATGGCGCAAATTGGGGAACAAGAGCGGGACAGAGACTTGTTCTCTACCTTGCCGACGCTTGTCATACGCGAACACATCCTACCCATCCTCGACAGCAGCGATTGGCGAAATCTGCGGCTCGTGAACAGATCCTTCTCTGAGCTTTTCAGACTCACAGCCCGCAGCCTCAACCTCCGCCTCTGCAAGGAGGCGCTGGACGCCCTGACTTCCGCTGCGCAACCGTCACTCCCAACCTCCGACACCGCAGCGCAGCGCGAAGCCGCTGCATCAGGACTGCCGCATCGCTACCCCGCCCTCAATCAAATCAGCAGCCTCCGTTGCGACCCCCGACCGCTCTCCCCGCTGCCCGGCAGCAACACCGGCCTGACCGATCTGCTCCGGCTCCTGGGTCGCTTCCCCGGTCAAACACGCCTCACACTGCAAGACCCGCACTGGCAGCCGGGCCTCGGAGCACCGCTGCCCGAGCGCCATCTCCCAGCTGCCGTCAGCGTCACTTCCGGCCGCCGCGCGCCTGGTGATGGCGCGGGCGCTGACGCCGACGGCGACGGCGACGAGGGTGGCGACGGCGACGGCGACGACATTGCCGAAGGTGAAGCCGCCGTCCGCGCCAGGGACCTACAGACGGCGACGGCGGCGGCGGCGGCGGCGCGCAGTATGGCCGCCGTGTTTCCCGACCTGACGGAGCTGCATCTCGTCGGCAGGGTGGTCGTACAACGCGCTAGCGCTGGCGGGCGGGTTACACGTGCACGGAACGAGGCCGGTCACGACGGCGGCGGCGGTAGCGGCGGCGGCGGTGCCCCAGGCCTCCGCGCTGTGCTCGCACCCCAGGACCTGCTGCGTTACCTGGCCACGGCTCTGTGCGGGCAGGGGCGACCCGCTGGGGATTGCAGCGGAAGCGGCCCAGGGCCTGCCCCCGGAAGCCTGTCCGGCGTCCCCAGCCGCGGCAGCTGCGGCGGCGGCGGCCGCGGTTCAGCGCCCGCTGGGGCTGGCCCCGGGCTGCACTCCGTCTGCGTGAACTACGCGCAGCCCAGCGCCGATCCGTTTGAGGCAGAGCTTCTCGACGCGCACTTCCCCACCCTGCCGCTGCTGCTGATGGACTTTGGGGGACCGGTCGCGGTGGCGGCGTCAGAGCTCGCGGCGATGGGCGATGGTGGCGGCGGCGGCGGCGGCGGCAGTGACGGGTCCGCCGCCGCCGCCGCCGCCGCCGCCGCAGCAGCAGCAGCAGCCGCGCAGCACCCCCTTCTGGGGACTCTTCAAAACCCAAATCGCGCCCGTGGGGGCCCCGCCGCCGCCGCCCGTCTGACGGCTCCGCCGCTGCTGCAGCTGTCATCCCTGGAGCTGCGAGGCGTTGCCGTACTGCCGGGGCTGCTCCAAGGCCTGGACGAAGTGCCGCTGCTGACCCGGCTGTTCCTCTCCGTGTCCTGTCCGCGCCCCTACCAGCCCCTCACGACCAGCCTGCCGCGCCTGCGGCGCTTGGCCCACCTGCACCTCTTCCTCCACGTCCCGCCGCGACAGCTGGCGAGGCAGCTGGTCGCGGACGCCGCCGCCGCCGTCGCGGCGGCGGCGGCGGCGAGCGGCGCGTTTGCGGAGCACCAGCGTGCCGTCGTCCGCCGACTGGGCAAGATCGACGCGGCGGCGGACTGTACGGCAGTTGACTTGGCGGCGGCGGTGTCGCAGTGCCGCGGTCTGGTCTCCCTGGAGCTCCCCGGGGAGGACCTGGACCGCCAGATGCCAGCGCTGCTGCAGGTGGGTGGGCGGGGCGTGGTTACACACACACACACACATCGTATCATTGTGAATATCATTTGTGTAGGGTTTATATACCCTGTGTGTAGGGTATATATACCATGTGACATTCCCTTGATCCGTCCATTCGATGATTGGTTTTGTGTCCGCGTTTCGTGTGTATTCGTGTGACGGGCTCTGGCGCTGCGGCCAACTCCCAACGCCGCAGCGCCAGAGCCCGTCACACGAATACACACGAAACTGGGAGTTGCTCGACCCGGCCCCCCGTACCGGCGCCGTGGGACAGGGCACCACGCAAGAGTGCCGATGTACAGCACCGGGCGCTAGCTAAGCTCCGTTAGGCAATGGGGTGGGTTTGGAATGCTGGATCGGGCTGGATCCTGCGGCAGGCAGCCGACCCGGTTGCGGCCGGCCAAGTTTGTGCGCAAACCCCGGGCGGACTGCACCCCCGGGACCCCCACGTACCGGTTCCCGGGAGAAGACGATGCCAACCTCCATACCACCCCACCTCCACCCCACCCCACCTCCCGCCCTGCCCCTGCCAGGCCCTGCCCGGCCTGACCCACCTGGCAGCGCGTCAGCTCGGCCCCTGGGAGCTGGCGGAGCCCCACACCCACCTGCGCTCCCTCCACCTCACCATGGCCTGGCCCGGTCATCTGGCGGCGCTGCTGCCCAGCCTACCCGCCCTGGAGGCCCTCACTGCGGACCTGTACGCGTTCGCGGACGCCGGCAGCGGCGCCGGTGCCCGCGGCGGCGCCTCCGCCTCCGAGCAGCTGTACGACGAGCTGGCGGCGGTGGCGGCGGCGCTGCGCGCCGCGCGCCGCGTGGAGCTGCAGCTGTCGGTGATGCGGTGCGAGCCTTGGGAGTGGGCGCCGCTGCTGCGGCCGCTGGCGGGGGTGCAGGGCCTGACGGGCCTGACGCTGCGGATGCCGCAGCGCGACAGCGGGCCGCCGCTGCGGACGCAGCACCTCGCCGGCCTTTGCGCGTGAGTGTTCCGTTAGTACCGTTGGTACCGTTGGTGCCGTTGGCAACGGTGATGCGCTGTGTTGGAGGAAGACGGGTGGCGCCACCCCGCTCCTGCCAACCTCTCCCGCCCCACCCCCCGCCCGCCCGCCTCCCTCGCTGCCCCCCCCCCAGGATGCTGACGGGGCTACGCCGCCTGACACTGCTTCTCGGCCACCCCAGCTGCGCCAAGCTGGACGCCCGGGCGCTGCTGGTGAGCAGGCAGTGCCGTAGTGCCGGAGTGCCGCAGTACAGAGTATTGGGTCCGTGGTCCGTTCGTCCGTTGGTCTGTTCATCGCACACCCGTTGGTGGCGGCCCACGGCCACGATCGGTGTGCCGGAGGGCTTTCATGCCCAGGGGAACAGCCCAGGGGAACAGTCCAGGGTGCGATTAGGAGGAAGAGAGCTGCAGCGAGGACACAACACACACACACACAGGTGGAAAGCAATCTGTCGAAGAAGTTGCTGGCCGCCGGGATCCCGCTGTGTCGTACAGGCGCTCCGAAACATGCCGTACATTGAGCTGGTGCAGCTACACCTGGCGGGCGTATGGGAGGGCCGCCGCGTCGCCGACGCCCACGGCGGTGACGTCAATGCTGGCGTCGGCGACGGCAGCCGCCGTCATGGCGGCGGCGGCGGCGGCGGCGGTCCAGCCGGCAACTGGGGCCGCCGCAGTCGCTTCCGCCTGGACCCGTCAGACGCCGTTGCCAAACCATCCGCCGCTGGCGCGGCAAACGACAAGGGCCGGCAGAAGGGCCGTCGTCGCGGCCGGCATGCTGCCGTACAAAATGACGAGCACCCTGGGCCGCCGTCCCCGAACAGGCTAGCGGTACCGGGGGAGCCTATGGCGGGCGCAGGCAGCAGCGGGACAGGGGGGGTCGGCCTGGCGGCGCCTGCGGCGCCGCCGCAGCCGCGCAGCGCAGCGGCGCGGGCAGTACTTGAGGCGGCGCGCAGTCTGCGCTGCGGGGGCCAGGGCCAAAGGCACGCGACCGGGAACCCGCGCGACAGTTTTGGCAGCGATGGGGACGACGAGCAGGATGCGGATGAGGGTGAGGATGGGAGTGACGAAGAGGGTGACGGCACGGATGGCAGCGACGGACGTGAGGAGGAGGTCTGCGGACGGGGATGCAGCCGCGATGGAGGCGGCCGGGGCGGCTACGGGCCCGCGGCTCGGGTTCCAGGGCAGGTGCAGGTTCCGGTGCAGGTTCCAGTTCAGGTTTCAGTGCAGGTGGACTTCCTGACGGATGGGGAGGTGGCGGCGGTGAACGCGGTGCTGCGGTGGGAGAGGCGCCAAGCGGTGGTGCGGGCGGGGCTGGAACCACCCTGGGTGTGGGCTGAGCTCAAGGGTCTGTCCCGGTGTTGAATGCAGGTATGGGGTTGTCAAAATCAACAAGATGGGGCGAAACGGTGCGACTTGCGTGTCTTGGGAGTCGGGCTGCCAAGGCAGGGGTTGACGGGCCTGCGACATCCAAAAGCGTGGTCGCGCGCAACGATCCGTTATGCTGGAGGATTTTGAGACGCCCGTCTGTGGGCGATCGTTATGCTTTCTAACTCAGGTTTTGTCGTGCAAATGTACGGCTTCAATTCATTTGTAAAGCACCCGTCCGTCATATGATATTGCTGCTGTAACGGTTTCTTCTGCAATGAGATAGAAGTTTAGAATGGCGCTAGGCCTTCCGTTCCGATTTCAGGGCGTTCTGCGATAGACGTCAACTGGATATCTTTGTACATAGGTTGTTCGTGTATACAAAAACTGCAAGGCGACAATTACCTTTTTCAATTTCTGAGTCATTGAATATGATCATGGCGTTGGCGGCTCATTCCACGGCATCGTCCGCAACCCACTTTTCGGTCAAGGCGAGGGACGGCAAAGCCCGAAGCGGTGTCCTGACAACAAAGAACGGCAGTATCGACACACCTGCCGTGCTGCTGTACACCCGGCGTGGCGGCCCGCTGTCGCTGACAGCGCCCGACATGCTCGCAGCAGTCACGCCCCCCGTGCAGGGCGTCCAGCTCAGCACCATGCACTTGTAAGTTTGACTGAAGTTCAGTCAAACCTTCAACAACATTTCAAATTCCCCGTGGATCCAGACCCACAGCCCGCTCCTTCTGCCCCGGCTTGCGTCCATCTGCAGCCTAGAGAACCCCGACTACCGCATCCTGCGCGAGTACGGCCACGGCGCCCACGGGTTCCTGTCCTTGAAGGGCGTTCCCATCCTGGCCAGCAACCGCGACCCCACCATGTACGAGTACGGCGCGCGGCCGGGCACCGACAGAGAGGTCCACGTGTCCATCCACAGCGGGGGCCACATGGTGAGCTGCGTCTTGGGGTCCCACTCAGGACCCGCTCGTCAAGTGCCGCCCGTGCACCGGCGCTTGACGAGCGCGCGTGCCGGCCGGCCCCGGAATAACGCTCAACGCCACTGGAAAGGCTGTGAAGGCTGGTGTGTGAACGGCTGTGGCAAGGCCTTTGTGGCCTTGTGATGTGTCCTTGATGTGGCCTTTGTCTCATCGCCCCCTGAGCGACAAGCGCACTGCCCACCTCGCCGCACCGCGCTCTCGGCCCGCCGCCGCCGGCGGATCTGCATTCGTCTGTATTTTCTCTGCCCCTGTGGCGATCAGCCCTGAAGCCAAACAGTCAACTGTGTGCCCTACACGGCAGCGATGGCCCCCCGCGGCCGCGGCGGCAGCGGCCCACCTGCTGCCTCCCCCCCACCACCCCCGGTCGAGTCCTTATCGGATATTCGCTCTGGCAGCAGCGCAGTATAAATATGTCTACCAATGTCCTATACCCCACCACCACCCCCGGTGTCGGACCCGGCTGCCGCCAGGCGCCCGAGGGACTCATCCCGTCCTATTACCACCTTGCCAGCAACCGAGTCCAGATGCATAGATGGGTGTGTGCATGGAACCATGGATGGATGGCTTGGTGAATGGATGACTGGATGGACGGCCGGATGTCGCGCAGGTGGGAACGGAACGCTTCA
The DNA here is from genome assembly GCA_003117195.1 of Eudorina sp. 2006-703-Eu-15. NCBI lineage: Eukaryota > Viridiplantae > Chlorophyta > Chlorophyceae > Chlamydomonadales > Volvocaceae > Eudorina > Eudorina sp. 2006-703-Eu-15. Next base: position 1,554,953 of record BDSI01000009.1, read on the forward strand.
TGGAGACGGTGGCGGCGCTGCGGCCGGATCTCTACGTGTCGCTGTGCGACGAGGTGAGGAGCTGGGGCGGGGGATGGTCGAGGTGCGCGCAGGGCGGCACAGTGCGGTGGTGTGTTGAGACAAGGTGGCGGCGGTCGGCAGTCACCGCAGCCGCGGGAGAAACCCAAATCGCAGCCGCGGGGCAAACCCAAATTGCAGCCGCGGGGCAAACACAAATTGCAGCCGCGGGGCGAACCCAAATTGCAGCCGCGGGGCGAACCCAAATCGCAGCCGCGGGGCGAACCCAAATCGCAGCCGCGGGGCAAACCCAAATCGCAGCCGCGGGGCAAACCCAAATCGCAGCCGCGGGGCAAATCCAAATCGCAGCCGCGGGGCATACCCAAATCGGGCACTGCGCCTTCTTGCAGGTCGGCAGATGGGGGGGGTGTCGCAAAGGCCGGCCGGCGCGCTGACTGCCATCAGGGGCCCCGTGGGCCGTGGCCGGGCCGGGGGATGGGGAGGGGGCTGGTGGGAGATTGTGCGCTGCAGAGGGCGGGACGCACATCGATGTGGGTTCACAGCGGAGACGTGGGCGGCGGTCAGGACCCTTGTGTCGTTCAAGACAGCGAAACGGCGGCCATGACCCATCCCCGGTGGCTCCGCTTGTGTGGTGGGGTGATGCCAACTCGCCAACCCCCTCCTCCCTCCTTTCTCACGCCGCCGCCGCTGCCGCCGCCGCTGCTGCAGGTCGCTGCGGACGCCAAGCCCAAGCGCGTCGCCACTGCCACCAAGCGCACCACCGCCTGGCTGGACGACTGTCTGCGCATCCACTCATCCCTCCAACAGCCGCAGGCACAGGGCCCCGTGCCAGAGGCGGCGGCGCCTCCGCATCACCAGCAACCAACCCAGCAGCCGCAGCCGCAGCCGCAGCCGCAGCAGCAGCCGGGGTCCGCGGGGGACACGGAGGTGGCGGAGGGCGGCAATGGCGACGGGGGCGCGGCGGCGGCGGGGCCGCTGTCGGGCAGTCTGCTGCTGGCGGCGCTGGGCGGCGGGGGTCTCCCAGCTGAGCGAGCCCGGGCGGCGGCGGCGGTGGCGGACAAGGAGGGCGTCGGAGGTGCGATGCCCCCGAGGAAAGGGTCTAAGCGGGTAGACGGAAGAAACCGTGGCGCGTGTGTGTAGCGGGGAACCCGCCCAGCACCGACCTGTTTGAGCGATTTGCCTATCTCGTATGCCGTGTTAGCGGCCGGCCACTCAGCGCTCCCACGGGGGTCGCGCCAGGTGCCAGATGCGCACTGCGGCCAGGTCCGACGAAGGCGGCGGGCTACCGGCTGGTGCCATAGTGCCCTCTCCCTGACACGTGCTCCTTCGCGCCAGTGCACCGGCGCCAGAAAGCCCTCTGACGCGCGATCTGCCGCGGCTCTGACCCTCTCGGGGCTGCCCGGGGAATTGCGCCTTCGCGGCCTACGGTTACGGTTACGCACCCAACAACTGCTCGCCAACGCAACTCGCCACGACTGCACGCCAACGCAACCCACCACCAACGCGACCGCACGCAGGCTACGCGCTGTGCGGTCTGGGCACCGGTGAGGCGCCCGAGCAGCGCCCCGCCCTCATCGCCGCCTCACTGGGGGCGCTACCGCCCGGGGACCTGGGGCGGCGGCCGGTGTTCGCGGCGGGTCTGGCGGCCAGCCCCGAGGAGATCCTGGCGGCGGTGGCGGAGGGCGTGGACCTGCTGGACTGCGCCTTCGTGGCGCAGGTGGGGGCCGCGGACCTCGGGCCACAGGCGCCCGGGTCGGGTGTTGGGCCACATGCTATAAGGCCGCAGGGTATAAGGCCGCAGGCCAAGTGTCGGGTTCGGGTTTCAGGAGGGTTTGGGATACCGTTCAAGGTAAGGTGGGGCCGCAAGCGGTTGGTTGGACAGGATCCGCGGGGGGACAGGGGCTGTGTGGAAACTCGGTGCGGCTGGCGAGTCAGGGCATCCAGGGCGGGGGTGTGAAGGAGTACTTTCAGTCCCCCGAACGCTGAGGAGTCCTTAGCGTCGTGGCGAGGCAGCGTGGCAGCGAAATGCATGTGGGTTGGGTGGAAGGCCGAAGCGGGGGTCAAGGGCCGGTGCCGGGTGCGCGCCCTGCGGCGTGCAGAAGAGGCAACTGAACCCGCACCCTGCGGGCCCCCTGGACTTTCGAGTCTCTCGGACCCCTTTGCTCCAACCCCCTCTAAACCCCCCCTACCCTCTCCCGATGCCCTCGCCTCCGCAGATCACCGCGGGGGGATACGCGCTCACGTTCCCGCTGAGACCACCACCGGTGAGGTGTACGGCACGACAGCCAGGAGGTGTGCAGGTGTTGGAGGGCACCACATCACACCAGTGGGGGAAGGGCCGGGATGCGATTGGCACATTGGCTGGGATGATGAGGCGCCGGAGTGTGGATATGCTCGGCAGGGGTGCGAGGCACTGGACGGGACGAGGGCCGGGGCCCGCTTGCCCCTGGCGTTGCCTACCTTGGGTGATGCGGCTGTTGTGGGGTAACCCGGCCCTGCTTGCAAGTGCCCTTGCTTTTGCCCACCGCCCCCCACGTATGTCTTCGGTGCCGTAACGCGGCGTTGTTGACGGTACCTGGGTGCTGGGGCGCTCCCACCCAAGGATTTGAACGGGGGTCCATCTGGCCGTGGTGTACCCGGCCCCCCGGAACCCCTGTGCGGCTGCAGGGCTGGCGGTCGGAGGCTGCGGGGCAACCCTTCGGACCCGAGGGCGGAGACGGAGGTGGAGGTGGGGAGGCAGACCTCGGAGCGGAGCAAGGGCGCGAGGTCGAGGCCGCGGCGGCGGCGGCCGCCGCCACCTCCGTGCCCGCCTTTGGCCCAGCCGGCCCCGGCCTCGGACCGGATGTCACATTGGGTGCGGACGACACAAAAATCAACCTGTGGTCGACCTCCTACAGGTGAATATGAATGAATGAATGAACGTTACAGCGGACCCCGAAAAGATGGGTAAATTTCCAACGCCCACGCTTTCCCTCGCGCTGTGCTCCTGATCCACGGCCACGCCATCGGTTTGGGACCCCACCGCGGACCCTGTCCTCCCCCCGTCCCCGTCCCCGGCCTAACAGGCTGGATAAGGGCCCGCTGCTGCCCGGCTGCGGCTGCTTCACCTGCCGGCGGCACTCGCGCGCCTACGTGCACCACCTGCTGAACACACACGAGATGCTCGCGGACGTGTTGCTGGAGGCGCACAACACCAGCCACCTCATGGCGTTTTGCCAGGTGAAGGGCAAGGCAGGAGGGGGGTTGAAATTTAAAAAGACAGAAGAGGCAGGAGGGGGGTACAGCGAATCGGCAATGGAGGGTTTGAGGTGGGGTCATGGGTGTGGGTGGGGTTGAGGTTGAGGGGTGTGGGTGTGGGCAGGGGTGGGGTGGGTTGAGGGTGAGGGGTGTGGGTGAGGTGTGGGTGTGCAGCTGAGGCGCTCGCCCGTGATTGACCCGTTATCATCGGGTGCAGGGCGGGCCTGGAGGACATGACCGAATAATCCCGTGCCGTGCTTGGGTTGCAGGGGAGGAGGAACGTGAACACACATGTTGCCCATCATGTGGGGCTCGGACGGCACCGTGGCCGCGCCTAGCTGCTCCTGCCCCTCCTCCTCCTGCCTGCTCTTACGGCTTGCTGCGCAACGTGCAACCCAGAACTCAGATCCAGCTTCTCTGCAGTACCAACGTTCCCAGAGAAGCAGTACTCGCTTCCGCTGGTCCTCACACCCGGGGCATCTGGAGATGTACCGTCGGATGCATCCTCTGCTCCACTCATTCATTCATTCATTCATTCATTCATTCATTCATTCATTCATTCATTCATTCATTCATTCATTCATTCATTCATTCATTCATTCATCGTTTCATCCCCACATCCGACTTGCCCGATGCGGTGGTCCTGTCCGCCCCGCTCCTCAGGCCATCCGAGAAGCCATCACCGAGGGGCGTTTCGAGGAGTACCGCGAGTGGTTCCGAAGCTTGAGGACGACCCCGTTGGTAGCCGCACCTCGGCACGTGCCGGCCAAGCGCCGAGCGTCGGGGCCGCCGAGTGCCGAAGACGGGGCGGGCGTGGAGGAGGCAGCGGGGACTGAGGGGGAGGCCGGCGCGAGGCCGTCTAGGGTTAAGCATGACGTGTCGCAGTCCAAGTGGGTGCGGGTTTGAGTGTTTAAATATGACACGGCGTAAGGGGTACGGCAGAGATGCACCAGGGCCAGGATGTGGTATCGGGTGTGTTAGGGTTAGAGCGCAGAGGTCGGACTTTCCCTTGCAGAACACCCACGCTTTCGTCGAGGCTGCGGTGGAAGACTGTGTGGGGGCAGGGCGGTGCTGTGCTGTGCCGTGCTCAGCACGTGCTCCACCCGGTGTGGAGCGCCGTGCTGTGATGTGCCTCCGGATGGGAGAGCGCCTCTCGATTGACATGACATGAAGGCCTGCGTGGGGCCTGCTGGGGCTTGCCCTGGTATACACCGGTGATCCCTTTGGGGTCCGCTGTAACGTTCATTCATTCATTCATGAAGGCGTCTCCTTGGGCTTCCGGGTTTACTTCCGGGTTGAGGGGCGTCAGTAGGAGCGCCGCATGCTGTGGACGTTATCGGGACACAAGTCTGGTGTGGGTGAGAGGCGACTGCGGTGTAGAGCGATGAGAGTGATGTCGCTTTTATCTGTATCTACAGCAGTAAGCGATTCGTGGCCTGTAGCTGTCAGCCTGTAACCGCACCTAATCAAGCCTTGTATCTTCAACCATCAGCGACGTGCATCCGCTCACCTGTGTTGCCTGTGCGCATTGTGAACCTTCACTCTTAGGACACAGATAACTTTGCATTTGGCGAAGCCACGGCAGTACATGGGTTTTGCGGTCGCGATACCCGGGTTTGTGAAGCAAACCTGGGCTTGTACGTTTTTGTCTGGGGCAGAGTAGCGGCCAACGGCTTGCTGAATTAAAACGGCTGGCCCACCCATCCCCGCGCCTTAGGCCCCTGGCCCCCACAACCCCGTGCCTCATGCCCCTGTCCCGCACATCCCCGCGCCTCAGCCCCCTGCCCCGCACACTTCTGGGGATCCCGCCCTTTGCTGTGCCTATCCCTTTCGTAGCATTGCCCCGCTTCAGTGTCTGTCTGGGTGGGGTCATCGCCCGAGTGCTTTTTTTCGCGGCGGGTGACATGCGGCATGCTGTGCGCGCCCGCACAGGGGTGTGCGCTTCTCCGCTCCCTGTGCTGTCCCTTCAGTCCGCAAAACCGCAGCCGCCTGGCCTGGCGGCACCCTGGCGTGCAGCTCCTTCCTGTATCGCGTGCCAAACGACAGCGATCCAGCCTCCAGCAGCACTTTGGAACCGCAAGCCGCAGCAGCAGCTGCAGCAGCAAGCGACGTGGAGGTCATGCCGGAGGATATTATTAAGGATGTTACAGCGGACCCCGCGGGTCATCGGTGACAGCCAACGGCGACAGCCGAGGCTTCCTCACCATACACTGCCTAAACGAACTGGCGCCACCATGGCGCTCCGGAGAATGCGGTGGCGGCCGACATCAACATGGCCAGCACCACAACATGGCCGCCAGCACTTTGCTCGCATCTCCGGTGGCGCTTGCCCGGTGGCGCTTGCGGTGCTGCCGCCCGTACCTGTCAGATCCACGTTGCTTCGTTCGTCGACCAACTACTGGCACTTCGGGTCGCACGGCTGCCTGCAGGTGCTGGATGGCGGGCTCGGGGGCACAGACGGAGGCGCTGGCGGGCGTGGAGCCGAGGGCAGGCCGCGGATAGGTTGGGGAGGGCAAACTTGGTGGATGAGGCCCCCGCGGCGTCGGGCTCAGCACCGCAGGCGGCGGCGGCGAGCGCGAGGGATGCAGTGGTGACGGTTGCAGTGGGAGCGGCAGTAGCAGGGTGAGTTTCGGTGGGGTCCTTGTAGAGCACCCAGGCTGCCCAATGTGAATGCATGCTCCACCTCCAATACAGTGCGAAGCACAGTCCCAGCATCTCGAGAAGCCTTTGCCAGCTCACCTACTACAGGGTCACTGCCGTGATGTAGGGACGAGAAGCCCCAGCCAGCAAGTGCCTCAGCAAGGTACTCTCTTTCCACGCTCCCCAGGCAACAAGGTCATAACCTTCACCATCCTCGGCTGGCCTCGTCGCATTCCTCTCCCCCCTTGTGCCCCTCCTCCGCCTCATGGCCCCTCCGCCACTGCCTCCTCGTCCACTTATTCACAGGTGTACTTGTTACAATATGGACCCGAGTCCCGACCGGGTGTTCCAACGGGTCCAGATCGCTCGTAGGCGCCTCATCAACCCCTACCAAGGACTGCGCACCCATCCTCCGTCACCCCGGGGGGGGGGGGTCATGCAGCCATACCGGCCAACACACCATGTGACCAGCGCACCAGGATTGCCTCTCCTGGAAACCGCGCCAGTCCTGCCGAATCACATGGCAGGGAGGGAGCCGATAATCGAACCGTGGATCTCTGGACAGAATGCCAGTGTCTTTCCCATTAGACGACACCCCCCGACTTAGCCAACTTATTGTTCCGGATCCACAGACGACTCTGCCTCCTCATTAAACTCCCCCCTGCACCACGCTTGCTGTGTCGAGATCTTTGCAGTGCTCGAGCGCCAGCCAGCAGGTGCCAGCGCTGCTACAAGCCCTCCCCCTTGCTCATGACCACATTCAAATTTGATGTTCAAATTTAAATTTGGCCAGGAGCAACGGGGGGACGGCTTGATATTCAAGTCCAATAACAATCTGCAACCTAGCACGCCACTTCGATATCAAACAACTCCTACAACAGCGGCGCTGGTCACTGATGCGAGTGCTGCTGGTGCACCTGCACCTGCCACGGCCAGCAGCCCGCACGCCAGTCTGGCAAGCCAGCCGTAAGGCTAGTTCTCGGAGGGGTGTTCGCGCTTCATCAGGGGCCGTGCCCTTGCGATAGCTGCTGTACCGTACTAAATGTGTCCTCTTCGCTCTTCCCATATGCAAACCTGCAACGGAGGCAACATGGCTTACGGCTTGCTGCACTCCCCCGCCTGCTCTGCCCGCTCCTTTCATGGGCCCCATCCGCGCCGTCCATCGCCCAGCAGCTCCTGCTCCAGGAGGTACAGTCGTGCGCCCGCCGGTGCACATCGGGGTGCCACCGGGGGGCATCCGACAGCGCCACCGGCGGGTAGGTCGCCTCGCCGTCGAGCCCAGCCCTGGAGGGGTTGGATGGATCAAGGGCGGCAGTAGTGGTTGCACTACTGCAAAGGCACGGCCTTACTGTTCACGGCCGGATGGCGGCACGTGACCAGGTAGCTGCGGGGAGGTGTAAGTGTGTAACCGTTTGGAAATCTCAGTTAAAACTCACCCACAGCATCCCTCAATCTGCGTGCGGCACCTCAGTAACGTTTCCAACGGAATGGACTCGTGGAATGTAGCAAACGAACTAGGGTGCCCTGAGAAGGTAGTAAGCTGTCTGCACCAATCAGTACCAGTCCACACATGGCCCCCTAACTAACCATTATCTACAAGTATATGTACACCCTAACAATCAGCTCGGACTTGCAGAACCGCTGTTACTCCACCAACTGTCACCAACTGGAATATGCCAAGGCTGTGTAGGAAAATAGCGCCAGTCCTATTGCGCTCGGCAAGGAGGATTGTGTCATTCGGATTATCACGGATCAGCACCAACGCTGTCTGCAGCTTCGCCATAAATCGTTTCCAGCCATTTTAATTGCGTTGCCATGGCAGCTGCTGCAACCGAAGGCCCCGCAAATCGGCGCTTTCCGCCGTTCGGTAACCGATTCGCACAGTTAGAGCTCGACAAAGGGAGGATATGAGGCGAAAATAAGGGTGGGCACGACATTGGCCAGCGCGGTTCCGCTTAAAAGCAAACTTAAAGCCTACAAAACTATGTAATTCGACATACCCACAAACCTGGGCTTATGCTTTTTTGTCTGGGGCACACAGACACACAGTGCCAATCACAGTCGCTCCCTATCAAATTGTCTGACCTACAAACCCCAACCAGCGCCTTCACCGCAACTCCTGCAGTTGCCCTTCAAGCCGCATTCTTACAAATCCGGGACCGCGCCAACCCTTACTTGTTGAAATTGAATCTTGATTCTGCCTTCAGCTCCAATGCCGCCAAAATGTTCTGCTGCAGTTGCCGTTGGCGGTTGGGCGGCTCTACGGCCGAACCTCTAGGCCGAACTAAGGCAGTCAGGCGGAATTGGTTCGAGCCATATGCGTTGCAGGATGATGCTTTGCAACTTCACTTAACGAACAGGCGTAGGGATTGTAAAGCAGGTCTGCGTAGGAAAGAGAACATTGCGTTAAATACTGTACACTGAACCAATCAGCGCTGCGCAGCATTTGCGCACAAATATCATCATAGTTTAATCCACAGCGAGTTGTGAAGTGACTCTGTCGGAGAGACAGGCGCACACAAAACTGGGCTGAAATCTTCAAATTTGTCGATCGGCAGGTCATCCATCAAGTCCTGGTGTGTCTTCCTCACGCATGCATTGTCCTGGTCCATACGGCGGTACACAGCTGGCTCATGTTGTTGCAAGGGTTTGCGTGGAATCCCGGCACCTGCCACGCTTAGCATGCCAACGCATTGTTAACTTGGTATGGCACGTATTGTTACAGAACTGATTCGGTGTGTGCTGCCCGGGGTTCGTTGCAGACGGTCTTGACAGTTGGTTGGCTGACAATCGGCCAAACTAGGAACGCTCATAACGGACGGTTCCTCCAATCGTCATACACCTGATCACTCTTGACAGTTGCGCAAGGAGGCACTGGAGCGTGCTGCACGGCACGCAGTGAAGAGTCGGGCACTGCACAGAACAGACCATCGGAGCCGGCCATGTCCCCCTCAGTTTCCCCTGACCGACCCATGAAGAGGCCCAGGACAGAGAATGCGGAAGAAGAGCCGGATGCGGCCGCTGCCGCCGCAGCTACCTTGTCCAGCACGGGCAGCGACGGCGCCAGCGGTCCCCTGCGAAGACCGACGGCTGATCCGGGTCCGGAAGCGCTACCGGCCGCAGCCACACAGCCGTCGCCGCACAGACTCCTGCAGGCGCAACCGGAGCCGGAGGCTCTGCCACCTCAGCAGCAGGCCTCCAAGTCTCCGCAGCTGCTCGTCAGGCAAAACTCATCACAGCCCCAGACGCAGACTCCGACGCAGCAACAGCCGTCACAGAACCCCACCCAGCCCCCGTCGCAGTCGCAACCTCAGTCGCAGCCGCAACCTCAGTCGCAGTCGCAACCCCCGACGCAACCCCACCGGCAGCCCTTGCAGCCCCAGTCCGGCTCACAGCCACCGGCGTCCCTCCTCCCCAGCGGCGCGGTCGCTGTGCTGCCGACTGCGGTGCCGGCCTGGGCGCAGGACGCCCTCACGGGGGTCGACCCCTTCTGGCATCCCAAGGTATGGGGCGGGACCAATGGGGGTGTTGCGTGTTGCGAATCGTGTGTGCGGTTGGGGTTTTGGGGTTCTTGACGTGCGCTAATGAAGAGCTCATTGGAGCCATTGAAGTTGCAGCCAGGGTGTGGGCGACCTTTGAGTCCGCGGGCGTAGAAATGATGGTGATGTGGAAGGACGGAGCGCGGATTACGTCTGTGCGCGGTATTGGCATTGGTGTCATGCGCGCGCCCGGTATCATGCGCCCGCCAAATTGGTTAGAAGGTGCGGAGGTAGGGTGCAAATGGCTGTGACCGAGCCAGACAACCCCGGCGCGCTCGCGCGACCACGGCAGCATGTGGGACAGCTGACTCCCATCCAGCCCCTGAACGCAGGGCGGCCAAACGCCCCACGCGCGCGGGTCGCTGACTCCTCGCGGCGCCGTGCGGCTGTCCCCCGCAGGAGACTCTGGCGGTGATCATCACGCAGCAAGCAGGTGAGTGGGGAGACCCGTGGGTCGCGGGGCCGCGGCTGGCCGCCGTGTGGCCCCTCGGGCAAGGACAGGCAGACATCCCGCCGTGGGTTCCGGCTTCCGCGGAGTTTCTGTCCGCTGTTTCTTGCTGGTCGGTTTTGTACCGCACATCCTCCCAGTCTTGTTCCTGACCGGCTTTGGAGAGGCTGCCCCAAGGGAAGCGTGCTGTCTTGCTCGGGTGTGGGGGCCGCCCCCACCCACGCGATGGTTCCGCCGGATGCATACATGATGCAAGATACACCCCATGGTTGGTTCGTCCTGTAGGCCCAGCGCCCGGCACACACGGGCAGCTGCAGAGCGCCTCGGCGCTCTTCACCGTGTCGCCGTCAGCGCTGCAGGCGCTCGCGGAGAAGAAGGCGCAGGTGGGGCCGAGCTCAACCCAATTTTGTGGCAGGGACGATGAATCACGGCAGGGAGGATGGGCGTGCCCCAGGGCCCAACGGGACATGATTGCGTCGCCGAGCCAGGGATGAGCCGTCATCCAATGGGCGCCCATCCGAACCCAGGGGGCAGGCTTCGACAGGACGGTGGGGTTGGAGGGCGCGTCGGTGGGGATGGGGGGCGGGGGTGCGTCATCCGCAGGTGGCAGCTCCTTGTGAGTGCGGTGTGCCTGCTGCAGCTGGCTTTACTGCGATTAGTTGGCCCCTGGCGCCTTTACTGCGTTAGGTTGGCTCCTTGCGCCAACCTCAAGGGTTGTTATTTCGCGACTAAAGATTCTGCAACGTCGCATAAAGAGATCCCTTGCGCACTTACGGCACGCTGCCACCTGTGACGCTGCTGCCTCGATTGGTTGGTAAAGTGGCCCTCCCGCCGCCCTCTGTGTCTGCAAACCCAGCTTGGATTTGCAGTAATAGGATGACCTGTCTGATGGCGATGTTTGTTGCGCTGATGATGTCGCAGGCCCGCCTCGTGTGCGTTCAACCCGGCGACGGCCCGCCGCGCCGCTGCCACTGGTACGGCGGTAGTTGTGTACTGCTCAACCAACGGCAGTTTGAAGTCCACAAGGAGGACCGGGTGCAGCTGCTGCTGGGGCCCAGCCAGGTGAGGCGACCCGGAGGGGGGGCTCTCTGCGAATTCATCAAAGCAGTGTAGCCCCGAGCGCAGTGCAGCGTGCGTCTATGCAGCAAGAAGCCCGCCCGAATCGCGCGTGTGTTTAGAGAAGAACCCGCGCGTGTGTGTGTGTGGTGTTGTAGGTCGTGTAGCCCTCTCTTCCGTCGCTACTGGTGAGCTGACCTGCGCCCTGCCCCCGCCTTAAGCCTTGAGGAACCCCCTCGCCCGCCCTGCACGCCCTCACCCCGGCTCCGTCGGCAGTCAGACCAGGCCGTGGACGTGTCGGCGGCCCTGGCCCGCGGCGTCAACCGCGTCACGCTGCTGTGGCCGATGGGCATCGCGGGCGCCGTGGCGGTACTCCGCCTCTGCGAGCCGCGCTCCGAGGCGGACCTCCGCCGCTGCCTGGCGCCGCCCCTGCCGCTGGCGCAGGCGGTGGCGCAGGTGCGCGCCTACGTCGCCGGCGGCGACGACAGCGGCGCCGCCGCCGCAGGCAGCGCGGCAGGCGGAGAGACCACCACGCACCCGGCGCCCAAGACCCCGGTGGGAGCCGGTCCTGGGCCGCTCGGGACGACGGAGCATGACCCGGCAGCCGCCGGTGATCCGGCCACCGCGGCGGGGCCGGTGCCGGGGGCTGATGGTGAGGAGGCACTGGGCTGCGGCCCCGTGACCATATCGCTGCGCTGCCCGCTGCACGGCGGCCTGGTGTCGGCGCCCGCACACTTCGCCGCCACGGCGGCCGCCAACCCGCTGGCGTTCTTCGACGTGGGTGCGTTCCTGCAGATGGCGCGGGGGAGCGGCAGCTGGATGTGTCCGGCCAGCGGCCGCCTGGGAGACCTGGGGGACCTGAGGGTGAGTTGTGGGGCTGGATGTGCTGGTCGGGCGGGTGGGGGGCGGGTGGGGGTGGGGGTGGATCGCGGGCGTGTCCGGGGCGTCGGGAGGCAGGCAGGAGCTGCGCGTGGTGTGAAGTGCCCGTTGTGTCCTTCTGGAGGTTACCGGTACCCTCTAACCCTTGGCCCTCATGGGCCTTTTCCCGAACCGCCGCAAGAACTGTTCTTTTTGTATGTCACTGTTACAAGGTGGACCTTAGTCCCGACCGGGCGTTCCAACAGGCCCAGACAGCTCGTAGGCGCCTCATCGCATCAACGCCCACCCACGACTGCGCACATCACTGGGAAGGGGGGGTCGTGCAGCCATACCGGCCAACGCACCAGGTTTCTGGCACGCCAGGATTCGAACCATCATTTCCTTCCCCCGCGCGACTCATTCTCCGCCTCCTCCCCCAACCCCCGCAGCCCCACGCTTTCCTGACGGCGGTGCTGCGCACCCTGGACCATAACGGCGTCCGCAGCCGCGTGGAGGCCATCGAGGTGGCGCCTTGCGGCGGCTGGAGGCCCAAGGATAGTCGTCTGCCCTTCCTGTCGGCCCTGGAGGGGGGCTCCGACGACCCGGCGGGTCGGCCGCCACCGACCTTCGATCCAAGATTGTTGGATCCCGAGGAGGCGGAGGACGGGCGGGATGTGGTGGACCTCACAGACGATTGACTGACCGGCCGATTGGCTGAATTGACTGATCCAGGGAAGCGGATTGTGGGGCGCAGAGCTGGACACGTGGCGTGTTGGCGGCGAGGGTGGGTGCTGTGGGGGAGGAGGGGCTGTGGTACCTAGATGACGCAGCGGTGGTAAGTTGGGCTGGTTCAGAGCGCGGGCCGGAGGGGGACGGTGGTTGGGGGGTCGATGTCCTTGGTACGATGCGGGTGCGCGGGGTGTGGGCTGGGAAGTGTGAGACGGTCACCGCTGCGCTAGGCCGAGGTGGGCGACACAAACGCTGCGGCCGGGTGCCGGTTCCGGTCAGTTGGGGGATGATTGTACGGTGTACGATGGGCCAGCGGGCCGTCAGGGCGTTGTTGACAAGCGTGCCAAAGCAGGCTATTTGGGAACTGCTGCCAGCAATTGCCTTCGCGATGGAGGACCGGATCCGCGGTGATGATGGGCGGGTTGCGGCGGTCGGTGGGCGTATGGCGCGATGAGGGCAGGCTGGGTTGGCAGGAGTAATAAGAGCAGGTGGCCGCCGCCGACGGCCCGGAGCGGGCCATCACCCAACGCAGCCCGCCGAGGCACCACAGACGATGAGGAGAGAGCGCGGGTGGACATGGCAGGTGGCGATTCAAATGCATGGCATGCAAGAGGCATGTAGAGCACTCCGATGCTCATACGTCTTGATTCCCAGCAGTGTTGTGTAGTACTGCTGCCGTTAGCTCGTCATGTCCGTCACACGACAAGCATCCTGAGAATCGTGTTCAGAAATGGCGCATGTCTGGCAGTTTTCCAACGCGTCCGTCGACCTTCATCGTGCTAAGCATCGGGCGGTGCGAACGTGCAACTAGGAATCACCGTCAAACGCGCGGACCAGTAGCGAAATTACTGCACTGCCATTCATCGTTATGCGCGCCTTTGAGACCAATCGGGTCCTCTACACCATTTTCACATACGGTAACAATCACAAAGCAAGCGAAGTGGACCCCCGTTGAACGAACGGCGACGGCGGGTACCTCAAACCTCCCATAAGGAACCTGTGACGCGCAACAGATGTTACAGCATTTTAGGGACCAGCATCCGCCGCAACAGGATACTGATAACTGATGTCGGCAACCAAATTACAAACGAATCAAGCGTTCAATTACCGACCAGACCACCCACAGCTCCTTGCACCATTTCCCTATGACACACGCACGTCCCATACACATTTGCACGCTTACCATCACGTCGCATCAGTAACATAGCAGAACTGCTACAGACGCGACTACAACATCCCGCACAAGTCAGAGGTTGCCTCAAACCAAAGATCTAAGTTGTCTGTCAGGCACGCCTGTAACCCCCACACCCTGCCCCTATCTAATATCAGGTTGGTAAGCCTCGGGCTACGGGACAGCGACAAGCCTCCGCCCTGCGCTACGGGATAGCCCCCTGCCTCCGCATTGCGCTGAGGCGCCCTGCCCGGCGACTGCTCAGCCAGGTCAAGCCCCAGCTATCAGTCGAAGTGGGGCCCTTGCGTCGGAAACTTCCCAGGCGTTTACTTCAGCAACTCCTCCTCCAACTGCTTGTACTTCTCCTGGATAGCCTGCTGACGCGCAGCCTCCTCGCGCTTCTCACGGCGAGCCATGTCGGCATAGTACTGCGCGATGTACCGCTTCTCGTTCCAGTGCCATGTCTGTAAGCAAGCAAACATTCCAACGCCCCAAATGCGGCATATCATTCGTAAGGAAGCCAGCTCTGATGCCAGGGGCTGACAATTTATCGCTGATGGCTCCGGTTCCGAAACGAGCTCAGGGGAGCACGTTTTTTCCTCATCGCAGCCTCTGATAAGATACGTTACACCTGGACCTCCTTGCAAAACCAAACTTTTGTCAGCGTCCCAAACCCACCTTCCAGGCAAAGCTCAAGCCCAGGCCCACGGTCATCGCGATAGCAACATGCTTGCTGAAGCCAAAATGCTTGGAGGCACCCTCGCCGAACTTGATGTACTCAACAGGCGCAAAAACGGCCTTCGGCACGGCCTCAGCGACTGGTTGGGACATTATTGCGGGCCTGGTGACAACAACGGTGCAGCACGTTAGCTAATGGCAAGCTACGTGACGGGTCGCCTTACTACACCCTGTGCAACTACTATCTGAAGTCCGAGTTGGTTGCGTAAGTGCAGAAGGGTCCCCTGGAGCATAGTGCTCCCCGAAATGTATCGTGTCCCCTGAGTGAAATAAAGCAATAAGTTGCATAATCACATGGTTTAATCTAGTGTCCAAGGTGCAATTGAAGCGCCCTCTATAAGTATTGATAATTAGATGTACCAACACCGCGAGGCGCAGTCGATCTGCAGCGCAATATTATGAGTTAATAACATCCATATGATTGTATCTATAATGATGGAGATGGGAGCCATAGATGATCACACGAATATTGATGTGCTGAACCGCGGGACGGTATGCATAGTAAGGATGGCTTTGCAGAACGCCGTCTCACTTACTGCACATCACAATCGCATGACCGTTGAGTATTTTGTATCACTTCCGCCTCGAAGTAGACATCTTGGCTTACAGACTTGAAATCACAGCCCTACAGCCTTGTCGCGGGGCATCCCACCACCTCCAGGCTCCAGCCACCTCCCACAGCCCTTCCCATCCATAACACTCTCTGTTCGTCTCCTGTGCGATTGAGAGCTGCTGGGTCCTGGAGATTTCGTGTACCCATCACCCCCAATCGCTGTAACCCCCTACCAGCACAGCACAGCCCGGACCAGGCACTCTCACATACCACCTCTCACAGACCCCACCTCACAGGTCCTTGCAGTCCTGGCACTGAACGATAAATGGTCGGGTGCACCGGGTTCAACACCCACGAGGAAAGTCCAAGCAACAAGGCGAGAATCCGACGCACAATCTTTTCGCCATGCCGTGGTATCAATGGATGCCGATCCAAGCGCCCAACGCGATCGGTCGACACGTCAAATTCCCGGTACTTGAGCACAAAAAGCCGAGCGTACTCGCGGAACAGCGAGCAACTCAGCGCACCACAAAAGAACCGCACGCATGCATGCTTATTGCCGACTCAGCCGCAACGACCTCTCATCTGTCTTTGGCGAGGAAAACCGTTATCTGTGGGTTACCTCCCAAACATACGCGGCAGTTATGAATCCGCCGATGCTCGGGGTAAAACCGAGACCTGGCGCCGTTGGTCCTTATCCCGTGGGAGACGGCGGACCGGTCCAGCAGCTACGCCGACTCCCCACCAAACCGCCCCTCGCGAAGGGCGCGGCCTGCGAACGCCCCATGTGCCGCCTGTCTTATTGCTCCGACATCTTCGCGGCACTGCCAACCTCTTGCTTCTTCCTCCCCGCAGCGTCAATCGTCCACGAGCAGTCATCAGCCAACTGATTGGGCTGTGTCGCACAAACATGAAACGGGCTGTGATGAGAACATGTCCGTTGCGACCTCGACGACGCGATTACGCATCCCCTAGGCACGCGCCGCGCACAACCGAAGGCATCCTCTTTTCTTTCCGCTTCCACCCCCAACACACACCGTTATTGCTCTTGGAACAAGTCACGTCAACCGCGTGAGTGCACCTCCCTCCCCTCCCATTTTCACACCCACGCTTAGAACCACGCGCTGCTGATGCAAACACAGCACACATGCACAACACTCAACAAAGTAATCATCTCCCATCACCTCAAATCATCCTGCACCAAGCCAAAAATGCAATCCTGCTTAGCCAGGAAACCCTCCACGCACCAGTCCTCACGGATCCGCCCCCAGCACCCTCTGCAATGTTCACAGCTCCGCGCACCGAAAGCCATACCATTCAAAATCCCTGCTACAGACTTTCAAGGGAAAAGCAGCTCGACACACTCCACATTCCCTCGCCGCACTCGCGGCGGCCCTGCTCGAGGCCAGTGGGTGCGCCAGTCCACCCTTCACCCCACCACCGTGGGGGTGTCCGCCAACGGATGCAGCTCCGCCTCGTCCTCCATGGAGCGCGAAGCGAACGCCTGCGCCGCGGCCGCCTCCTCGGGGTGCAGCTCCGGATGGGCGATGATGGCGGGGAACTCCGCCAGCCCCGGGGTGGGCTCCAGGGAGCAGAACGGTGAACTGAAGTTCTCCAGCGCGTCCTGGAGGTCAGGGCCGAGGGGGACGCCAGGCAGCTAACCAAGGCGATGTGCTTGTCAACTGCGTGCCCACGGCGCCGTCTTTTGCGTTTACTTAACACAATGTCCGAACCGACCGGCGGGTATGATCGCGGGAGGGTGGGTGACCCGGTTGCGAGGGGGTAGGATTTCAACACCCCAACGACAGACGCGCACAGCAGACAGCACCCCCCGGGCAATGTAATGGGCCATCGTGACAGCCACCCATGTACCCCAACTCACCCTGAACAACTGCAGCTTGGAGATGGTGCAGCTGAAGGCGGCCACCCGCCCCTCGGCCCCGCGGTAAAAGTGGAAGAAGGGCAGCACTGCGCGGGCCACGGGCGATAACACGGAATTAAAAGATGGCGCGGCTGACCAAGCGCAAGGGCCCCGGAGCCGCAATTCACGTCTCGGGCTACGGCAGCATATGCAGGGGGGCCGGCGATCATCGCGACAACATTACCGGCCCGAGCCCGAGCCGGTTGGAAGCATTCGATCTGCAACCCAAACACACCTTTCACGGACAGGGTCCTGCAGGCGTCCCGGTTGTCGTCGAAATTGACCTTCAAGAAGAGAATGTCCGGATCCTCAGCCACGATCTTGCAGATCTGTGGCGACCAGACGCAGACGCACGGCAACCGGAAACGCAGGGGGGATCAACATGTGAATGACAACAGGGCAGCCGACGATATAAGACACTTGCGATACAGTGTTTCCTTGCGGGGTTTCTCCTGCCTCCGACGCCTTCATTTGGGAGCTCCTCCCACATGGCGCCAGTGCAGCGTCACGAAAAGGGTTGGCCGTCGGGCGGCGGGCACCTCAGCCCCAGGGATACACGACACCTAGGGCCCTGGGACAGGGGTGTCCGGAGGCAGGGGCCCCAGCGGGGGGTCGCAACATGCGGGTTGCCGGCCCTTGCCTCATGTCCACATATATGGCACACACCCTCTTGGTGGAGGTCGCGCGCGGGGGCGCGGGCTGACGGACCGGCGCCCCTAACGACGCACTTCTGCTGCGGACCGCCTCACCTTGGGGAACAAAGCCCGGCACGCGTTGCACCACCTGCGGCGTCATCAAGGGCAGGAGGGGCGCGCGGCGCGGATGCAGGAGGAGCTCGGCGGTTGGGACGCAAGCACGCAACCCACATGTAAGGATATGAGACACACTTTGTGGACGAGGCGTGCTCAACGACAGCAGCAGCAACAGCGGCAACGCCGCCTGCCCTAGGCCTCAGAATCAGCCAGCCTCTCCACCCGCCCGCCTCGCTGCCCGCTTCCGAGGAGACCCCCGACGACTCACTGCGCATAGAATTCCACAATCACCAAACGATCCCCCGCGTCCGCCAGCTCATTGACCAGTTCCTGGATAGAGTTGATGTCCTGCAGAATTGGCGGGTTCGTGGAGGTGCAGTCGTCGTCAAAGAGCGGAGCGGGTACGTCAACAATCGCGACCAGTTGCCTGTTGACCCAAATCGGTGGTGGCTGACCGCCACACTCGTTTTGGGGCAACTGGCTTTGCGCAGCAAGGAAAGGTCGTTCTGGTCCTGGGCAACTACGGAGGCGTGCTGTGCGTCCCGCGACGCCGATGGGAGGGGACGCCTGGGGAAGCTCGGGTGGTCAACCCAGGTGAGAGTTCGGTCATCCGGGGAATACCCGCCCTCCCGCCCTCGCGCCAAGCACGCCTGACCTTCATGTTGGGAGGGTTGTCCTTAAGCCACCAAGGCTCGCCGTTACTCCGGCCTGCCCGACAGATGCCAGCTGTGGGTTCACAAGGCGAACGGGCCCCGGACGCGTCACAGCCGTCAACAGTTGGGCCTTGCATGCAACTGCAATTGTGTCATATGGCAATTGTATAATCCTTTCAGGCATGGAAACCTGCGTGCAGCACGTATGCGGCCCGCGCCACCCTTGCTGATTTTGATGAACAACGCCCTTCGCGTCCGGCGCCAAGATGGACGAGCAACTAGGTACAATGGGTCCTATTCTTTTGGGTTCAGGACCGTGCTGTCCTGTTACGCCCCGCGAACGCACCTGGCGCAGTCCGCGATTGTGGCCGTGCAACAGGACTGCGCAGTGCACCCGACAAAGTTGGGATTAGCAATCATGTAATTGGTCGTGACGATTATACACCCATCTTAGCACAATAACATCTTACCCAGCATCCTGGCCCAGAACTCGGCGTGCGCCCGGCAGGGTCACTCCTGGGTGATGGCGCGCCTTGGGAACCGCCCGTGGCTCACCGACGCACGCAAACGGGCAAA
Organism: Eudorina sp. 2006-703-Eu-15; assembly: GCA_003117195.1. Classification (NCBI taxonomy): domain Eukaryota; kingdom Viridiplantae; phylum Chlorophyta; class Chlorophyceae; order Chlamydomonadales; family Volvocaceae; genus Eudorina; species Eudorina sp. 2006-703-Eu-15. Next base: position 1,573,842 of record BDSI01000009.1, read on the forward strand.
GCGGCTTCAAAGATCGCTGAAGGCCGTGCATTTGCGCGCGTTGCTACCCAAGACGGATAGGGTTGAGTCAAGCCTTACGGCGAAATTGCACAGGTTTCAATTGCCCCGTGGTTTTATTTTATTTTATTGTTATTAGATGTAAGTTTACGCAGAGCTACAATGTTATGATAAACGCGTGTACACTTGTTGCAGGCCGGCGATGACGCACCGAACAAAAGTTCGTTGCAAGTCTGGTTCATCGGGGCCGCAGGCATGTCTCTGTGCTCCAGTGAACGGTCAGTGCAAAGATATATTCGTCAGGTTTAATAGTTTGCATGTCATGAGTCAAAAATCCAGCCTGCCTCTCTCGACTCTTATGATAAATTGCGTGCCACCCTCACCGTGGGTGTCTGATAATGATTCGGGCATAGCAATTGTTGTAAATTGCAGGTCTACGGGCAACGCCGAATAGGCGGGATAGCGCCTGCAACATTTCAGCCACTGATATCCTGCTGATATATCGAAGGCGTGGCTTTCCAATAAGGTTAGGGCACCTGCGAAGCCTAGGTGGCAACGCGACCGGGTGTTGCGATCAACGCGACCGGTGTACCGTACGTCAAGCCGCAACGCAGAGCACGCAGACAACATTCGAATGGTGTCCGTGCTGTATGACCTATCGCAACCACATTTTATTACGTGAATTAATAATTACAGGGTCTCTGGGTCCCTAACACCCTTGGCCCCAGCCCTAGCAGCTGGATAGATCGGACAGATTAACGAAATCCCCGCTCATAAAAACGGACAACCGCATTTCCTCTTCAAGTTGGAAACCGTTTATCATTGTCCAAGGCTTGCCTTCCTTTGAATCCTCGCCGTTGAGGTCTAACTTGCGAACTGCGTGATTGCCCTACCAGTACGATACCAGACGGCATCCACGACGTTTGCATGGCCCACTTGAACACGTCGTGTCCATACTGCTTAGTCCCTGTCACAACAGGTCGGCAGCAGTCTCGCCGTCGCCGCCTGCACGCTCCCCCTCTTCGTTCCGCCAAAGATGGCCAAGCTAGCGACCGAGGGCCGGCCCGTAGCCACATGCAGCTCCCCTGCCCGCACGGCTGCTTTCCCTTCGGCCTCTCTCTCTCTCTCTCTCTGTCTCCACCGGGCTCATGATGGTCGCCGGCTGGTGACCATCATGGGGACGTTGCCTAAAACCCACCACCCACCACCCACCCACCCACCCGCCCCAAACCCGTTTCACGCGCTTAGCTCCTCGCTTGAGAGGTTGAGCGCTTCAGCCCCGCTATGAAAAAAAAGCATCATAAAGAAAATGCCGCTTCTATGAAAGGTGCCAGTTGTACTCCTAGCACCGCCATCGTGGCACCACACTCCGTAACCCACGCCGCGGCCAGGCGGGCTGCCGGTCCCGTCAGCGCTTGAGGGCCACGACCGTCTTGTGGCGGGGGGTGCTCTCCCGGGTCACCACCTCCGCGAAACCCGCCTCCCGGAGCGCCCCCGGCATATCCAGGGTGATGTACTCCTGGGAGGCAGAGGGCGAGCGCATGGGCGAGGGCGAGCGGGAGCGGGGGTTACAGGCAGGACAAAACCCTCGACGACTTTGGGACACGAGGGATGGGAGGGCAAAGGCGGACTCGTGCGCGCGGATGAAATCCTTGACATGCCACCGGATGCGGTCCGGGCGGTTGGGGTCCGGGACGGGGCATGTGATGCGGACTTGGGTGTTTTGAAAACACCCCCAAAACAGCCCGGGTCGGGCCGGGTCGGCGCAGACAGGGCGGCAGGGAGGGTGCGAGGGAGGCATGACGCGGATGATGAATCGCCCCTTTGTGACCAGGCCCAACGGGCATGCTCGTCCTGCTGGAGGTTCATCCCCTTTCCTCTCTAAAGTCCCTCCAAACACCGCCTTTCCTACATACCGTCAAGAACGTCGACCCCTTTCAGTCGGCCCGCACCTCGCACCTTCACCAGCTCACGCCGCTCCTCCCTTTGGACCTCAATTCCTGTAACACTAACCCCCCGTTGGACCCGATTTCCCATATCGATATTCCCCCTTGGACCCACCTGCAGCCAGGGCTCCGTGGACTTGAAGGCGGTGTAGGCGAAGGGGTTACCAAAGATGCGCTGGAAGACGGCCGACTGCGGGTTCATCTCCATGATGGCCATCACGCCGCCTGGCGCGGTCCGGCGGAGCGACCCAGGGGGACAAATATGAAAGAAGAACCGACCCCGAAACCGGGCACGCAGGGGGGGGTGTACCGATTGTTGTGTGGTGAGGTGCATGTGGTGCTGGGTGCTGGGTGCTGGGCCTTCAGTGAGTTTGTCACAGCGTCCTCGCCTCGCGTCCAAGCGTCCTCGCCTCCCGGAAAACTAACCCTGGACCCGCGCCCGAACCGGACTGGGTATCAGCTATCAGGCCGGCGGGGGCGCGAGTTGGTTTGTTGGGTTTTCAGGTGGGCCTCCTTCCGACATGTGGGGCCGGTTAGATTTTTGTTGTACGTATGGTATCGCTTCCGGCCACCGGCTGTCCAGCCACCCATCCACCCACCGGGCCTCAGCAGGCGGTACGCCTCCCTCATGATGTCCTTGGTGGCGGCCTGGGGCAGCTCGTGGCACACCAGGCACATGGACACCAGGTCCTGGCTGCCCGAGGGCAGACCCGTGGCCTCCGCCGCGCCATGCACCAGCGTCAGAGCCTCCGCGGCACCGCCGTTGGCGGCCTGCAGCCAGCGAGCCAGCCAGCAGTGGCGGGCACCATGGAACACATTCCTCACACGCCCCATATCCACGGCCACGCCACATAGCCACGAGCATGCATTGGAGTTTACCCATGAGGAATTGCGGCAAGGGGAAGGGGCCCCAGCGGCAAGTCCAGGGACGCCAGATGGGGGTCGCGCCGTCGGTCTCGCCACGGTCCACATCACCGCAATTGGGGGGTCTACTCACCTGCCGGCGCTCCTGGTCGTAGCGCCCCACCGCCAGGAAGTGCGGCGACAGGTCCACCCCCGTCACGGCGGCGGCCGGGAAGGCGCTCAGCAGCTCCAGGGACGACAGCCCGGTGGCGCAGCCCAGGTCGGTGATGGCCCGGATGGAGGCGGGGTCCACGCGCAGGTCGGCCAGGCCCTCGTGCAGGCGGGCGGAGTAGCTGCTGCGCAGCTTGGCGTCGCCCCTGCAAACACGCACGGCGCACGCCCGGTGCGCGTCGTGTGTTCCCCTGCCTCGTGCTTTCCACCGCCTCTCTTTGGTCAGTATGCATAACGCAGTTGACCGGTTCACTGGTAAGTACCGTATCATGCATCTGGGAGGCTCGGGCGGACTTCTCGCTAGACACACGGACGTCAGGCGGATGGTCTTGCCGCAGACTCAGGGGAAGGGCCGGGGGCCTTGGGGCTGAACGTGAAACACAAGTTAACTGTTAACAGGAAGGAACGTGAAAGGAAAGCGCAAGGGGGGACGGAGGGACTCTACGGGGAACTCACTGGGGGTCCATTTGCTTGCCGGCCGGGTCCATCACCATCGCGTGGACGGACTTGGCGGCCATGGTCACCTCCAGGGCGGCCTCCCAACACAGGTTGCCCTGGGGGAGAAAGTGGCCAGGAAAAAGAGGCACTCAATCGCGTGTGCTCGTAGGCGGGCAGGGCGGGACGCGACTGCCCGTGTATTTAGAGAACGAACTCGCCCTGCCTGAGGGGAGTGAGCGGCGGCAGGGAGTGTGCGCGAGCGTGAGATCGTCGGAGGACACCAGGACCTGCAGCATGCGAATGCCGTCGGGTCCCATTCTCCTCGTCGTCGGGTCCCATCTCCGCTCCGTCTCGCCATCATGCCATGGACGAACACACCTTACAGACACAGTATACACACCGGGCGGGTCTTGGTTTGGGTCGGGCGGGTCTCGTATCTGAACACACCGGGCGACTTACCTCGCTATACACACACCAGCAGCGGCTCAGTTGCCCCTCACACATCCACGCAGGGATTGGGTACATGGTACGCACACGGGTATCTCCGGAGGCCCTCCGCACAAGACGACGCACGCTGCCCCCCTGCAGCTGCTAACCCCTCGCACCTGGCTGTACGCGTGGAAGGGCTGGGTGTAGTAGGCGGGGTACGACACCGCGGGGTCGGTGACGGCCTGCGGGTGCGTGGCGTGGAGTGGCGCGGCGCGGCGTGGTGCAGGGGGATGGATGGGTCAGACCAAACACGCTTCGGCGCAGCGGCCATGATGGCCCCAAGGCTGTGTGTCACAGCCATGCTGGCCGTCGGTACGGCCAGCCAGGGACGGTCGCTGCGGCTGCGGCAACCAGGCGGGCGGATGGGTTGCCCCGGTGGGGCAAGGGTTCCTGAGATGTGCAATGTTCAAGTTGCACGGCATTGCGCATGTTCATAGGGCACAAGGGGGGAAATCCTAATGGCGCGCTGGCAGTGGCCTGACGGACTCCATGACTGCTGTGGCAGTGGACGGCGGCCGCTGGCGGCGGCGGGCTGCAGTTGGAGGCCCCCAGTACAGTCCTTGGACGATGGCTTCCTGCACGCACCCTGAGCCGTGCCTCCCAGTCCTGCGCCTTGAGGTCCCGCATGGCGCCCTCCCAGTCCAGGCCCAGCGCCTCAGCCCGCTTGACGATCATGGAGCGCGCCTGGGGCCCCGCCGCGAATCGCAGGGCGGCATGGGCGGGTTGAAGGGATCAGCGGAGGAGGAACAGGACGCCCCAGCCAATACACAGTGCGTGATTGCGTGTGATGGGGTAGGGCGGGGCGCCGCCGGACGATGGAGTTTGTGTACACGATCACATCCGTACCAGTCCCGTCGCGGCTGCAGGTTGCAACCCCCGGAAGCGCCCTTATACGGCGCGTCGACAACACGCGTGGGGATCTCAACCTGGATCCGTTTTGGTTGTATCGCGGCCGGCCGTTTTGGTCGCGCATTTTAATCCGGGAACAGGGAGGAACGCCAGCCCGCCAAGGGACCTGGATCCAACATCCAACACCACGATCCCCTGCCCTGCCCTGCCCTGGCCTGCTGCTCCGGGTGTCTCATGGCGCTGCAGCTCCGGCTGCCTCACATTCTTAGCGGCCGCGTTGAAGAAGGGCGGGAACTTGAACAGCGCCTCCACTGCGCCCATGAGCAGGGGGTTGAACTGGCGCCCCGGGGACCTGCGAGGTTTGTTGGTGTGGTGAGGGAATGGGCGAGAAGCGCTCAAGATTAACGCGGCGGCCCCGTTCCCCCCCCCCCCCGCGTGTTGTGGCATGCAAGCACGCCCCGGAAAGCTTTGGGCAACTCCGCTCCCATCAGCTCGTGGCGTTGGTCAGATAAGTCATATGTCCGTGCGTCCATGAGAGTTCATGGTGGGGTTCAGGGTTAGGGTGGGTGCTCGCCAAGGGTCGCCCTTGGCGACCTCCGGCCCTTGCAGAGCTGTCCCAACTGGAGCCATAAGCGTGCACATTGCACCGCTTCCATTGCCACATCTGCACAGTATTCCTATGAATGTCCGCAACCCCCCGTTTACCGCCCTCTCCGGCGCACTTACGTGACGGTCTGCTGTGCTTGGCACACAACGCGTGTACGTCGCCCGCACGCGATCGGACTGACCTGCGCGGAATATACTATGAACTTTCAGTATCATGGCGTGGATGTGCACTGCGCAGTTTGTGTGCACACCTTCTGGAAAGGCTTGATGGTTGTTTGAGGCATGTTGCTTTATTGCTCGCGAATACAACCCTGAAAATATGTAATCAATGCGATACAGTCTATTTAGATCATTGACTCGTCATGATAGATCTCTGCAAGCTTATGTTGCGGTACGGACCCCATAGTACCGGAGGACATGAAAGGGTCGCCACAACAAGACCAGATACGCAGATAGCCGAATTCATCATCTCCGCTCACAATTGACTTCAATTGACCTGGGCGTAGCGTGATGAGTAATGTCATGTAACCGTTGCCGTAACAGCTTCCCAAACATGGATCACTGAAGATCTGTTTACCACGCCGTCTTATTTAAAGCACAGCGTCAGCGACCGCGGAAGCAATCATCGTACCCGATGAAGTTGATACCCTTACCCTCCAATATAATTTCAGTTATGTAAAGCCGTAGCACGGCAAGTGAAAGCCCCACCACACTCAGTTGCACGAGCAGATACAGCAATCCCATGTTCAGGTCATGCATCACTGTCGTGGCCAATTGGCCTTCACCTGCCTTCACAAGCACAACGAGTTTTGCACGGATTTTGCGTCCGTGCCAACGGACCATGCAATGGGGTCAAGGACGGCCGCTACCAGCGAAACACCGGCTGAACGGCACCATCATTGCATCCACTCTCTCCTGCCAGCGGCCAACAGCGCTCTGTCAGCTTGTCCACGAACCGGCGCCGCCCAGGTTGCCGACCGCTTGTATAGGCTTGGATCCCCCAAACAGGCGGCGCTTTGTGTACAGGCAACCCAAAACAGGCGGCGTTTTGTGTACAGGCAACCCAACAGCGCGACCAGACTCAGCACCGGACGACCCCGAGCAGAAACAACTGCCCAGTCTCCTGCGGCTTCAGACTGTTGGGATGGAGCCGACAGAAGGCTGTCATACCAAATACGCCAACCAGAGACTGTGCCCCATGGAAGATGGAACCGAGGCAACAATGCCCGCCCATCAGTCCGCTCACAGGATTCCCAGTGTTTACGCCTGCCGTGTGCACGGCGATTAATCAATGCCAGCTTGCACATTCGATGATCTTGCTTTCCTGAATATCGCAGGCGACAACATCTCCTCCGTCTCCTCCAAGGGGCGGACGTCCAGCGAAAGGGGCTTCTCATGGGTCCTGGCAAGCCCCTTGTGCCGTTACCATCGTGCAGTACATCTGTCAGACGCGGGTGTCTTCGCGTGGCAACAACACCGGTTTGCACCGGCATGATTGTCGGCTTCGCAGGTTACAGTGTAGTGCAGCAGCATGCCAGTCGGGCCATGGCCGTCACCAGCGGCATATTGCTGCAACTCACACGCTCAAATCACACGGACACCTGGTTGCCAAAAATAATGCCAATACACATCAGGACTGGAGGGAAACAGCCTGGGTGCGCTCCTCACCCGGGAAGCCCAGAGCAAGCCCACTCAAGCCATAGAACCGCGTCCAAGTTGTCAAGATTAGAAGCGACACTGGATGTCAATAGGGGTTGTCTTCAGCCTCATCGTCGTCCGGGTGTGCCAGCACCGCTTCGCTGCCCACCACGCGCAATATTCGAAGTGCGCATCAGTTGTTCCGCCTGTTTTACGGCCGTTTACGACCTGACCACCGTCATACATGGACGAGGAGGTTACAAGTACGTTGCCGTACCAAAGGGTTCCCAAACACATCCATCCAACCATGTCCACCTCCGTCCGTAAATGCACATACTACACCAAACGTGCCTGTTTATAATGTGTATACGCACAGCCTATACGCGGGTAAGAGTCACACATCGATCTGCAATGCAACTCGCACATGAAACGCTCCTGCACGTCGCAGTTTGGACCTGACTGGGCCTGTCACGCTGTGTCCGACACCTTCACGCCGAGCCGTGAGCTCTACACTTCTGCTCATCCTTGTCCGACCGCTCACTCATGTCTGACGACTAGCAGAAATTAAAGTGAAAACCTGACTGCATAAAACAAACACGCGTGTAACACACACGTACGACTCACCGTCCGTCTGTCAATACGCACTATCAATACGCTCTCACACAATCAAAGACGGTCCAAAATATCGAGATGGCGAGCTGCCACGAACATATTTGTTCGAGCACATACGTGCAGCTGATGGCAGGGCACGGCCCCATGTCAACAGAAGTCCCTAGTCACCGAAACGTGCCCACCCGTGATCTGCCTAAAGCCAATAATATAACGTGGATATGGATCGAGCGGTGATATCCTTGGCTCTGCCGCTAGCATTCGTCTTCGCTAGTGCACTTGGGCGAACGCTCCGATGACTGAATTTTGGAGGTGTTGATCACTCCAAGCTCAACTGACAACACCTCTTTGTTCGGTGGAGCTGACGCAGTGCGACGATGCCGAGGCGCTGACTGAGTCGACTCAGTTGCCGTTGTGTCGTCGCAGGTCTCCTTGCGGCTGTTGAACCAACTCATCCTCGTCAAATCGCTGAGCTTCACCATTGTTACAGATTAAGAATTCAGTTTACGTCGTGAAGTTGTAACTTTGTGTAAAGTGCAATAATTTCGCTGACGTGTGTCCGTTTTCTGTGTGGTGCGTTATGTGTTTGAATTACAAGTATATGCTCGCAAATCTTTGATGTTCCAAGTTTGAATGATCCAATGCCAACCAATTAGCTACACCCAAGTTCGCCTGCAGTAAAAGACACTGCACGGCAAGCTACGTCATTATGAGCAGCCGAGATGCCGAGTTGACCGTTATCATTTCACAAATGGTTAAACGCATAGTTGCAAGCTTGAAGAGGGAAGGTTGCCGAACGTCGCTTTAGGTCGTTTACAGTACCTCGCGGTGTTCTTATCATAATTCAGATAGTGCACGGTGGCTTTGATTTCGGTAGTGTGTATGCTACTAGTAAGTTTGAAAGCCGAGTCCTTACCCTGTGCGGGGCCTGCGGAGCCTGCGGCGTGCTGCGGCACCACATGCCAGGTGGCGAAACGACCATGTACGGCTAGCGCAGCAGGTGAGTGCACTTTCCATACATGGTGTCAAACCGAAACCTAAACCTAAAACGTTACCTGTCGGTGTATATATGTTTGCAGGACATCTATTGTGCATTATCTGCCATTCATGTTTTTAGAATGAATAATGGATTGAAAAGAACTTCAGGTGTTTTGATGCTGTTAAACGACAACTCCTGGAACTTGACCTCTCTTGCGCTCCTGTCTGTCCTCTCAATAGGCTCCATTTTTTCTTTGAGACTGTTGCTGCGCCTGGCCCTCCCGGAGGGTCTCTAATCCTTAATCGCTGTACTGGCGAATGGTGTTGGCGGCACTTCTGAGCGAGTGCCTCCGCCTGCTCCCTGAAAGTGATGGAGGCCGCGTTGGACTTTGCAGGCTTACCCTCCGTGGTCGCGACATTATGGAATAGGAAGCGGTTCGGGGCGCACAGGGCGTTACACCTGGTTACACTGCTTCCCAAGATTGCGCTGCCAGAAATAGTTGCCCTTCGTGTGTCGAGCGGTGGATGAGTAGACACTGAAAGGCGTTAACCTGTCTTATTATTTGCAGGTGCCCAAGGCCGCCCCCCTCCTACTCCTTACGTGTGCTGAGAGACCCCCGGCGCGGGCGCAGGCTGAGTTTGCGGTAGAACATGCATAATCGGCGGTTGTATTTATGCTGTGGCCCTTCCCCAACCGCCATTTATGCACGTTCCGCCTACCGCCCTACCGCCAACTCAGCCTGAGCCGGCGACAATGTACTCGTGAGCAACACTGAGCAGCTCTCTGGAGGCGACCCGGACTCTGCCGCCGGCCCGTCCACAGCAGCACGCAGTTAAAGACCGTGGAAAGGTGGACCAGTGCAAGGAACCCTGGGTCGGACGGCAGACGTGTATACGCTTCAAGCACAAGGTGTTGCTTGCCGTGGCGGAAAGATGCCTGCAGACACATGTTCCCCGTCAGCGACAGAATCATTATGCAAAAGTGCTTCGACGACCTAAGGACCAAGCTACAGTCCGAATTAGAGCAGGCGGGATCTAGCGCTTCAAAGGCCACCACGCCAGCTGATAAGGGCGTGCACAGGGCCGAGGTTGATATGCTCCAAAAGCACATAACGAAATAATCGGAGTACTCTCGACAATGTCAACAAGGCGGGCGCCGCACGGAACAGTCTGTTGTGGACCTGGGCCGCTGGTATCTGTCAGCACATGTAAGGAGTAGGAGGCGGCTAGAGGCGGGGCCTTGGGCACCTGCAAATAATAGGACAGGTGAACACAATTCAGTGTGTTCTCATCCCCCGCTCGACACACAAGGGAAAACTATTTCTCGCAGCTCAATCTTGGGAAGCAGTGTCAGGCACTGTAATGCCCCGTGCGCCCAGAACCGCTTCCTATTCCATAATGTCGCGAACGGTCGCGACCAAGGAGGGTAGGCCTGCAAAGTCCAACGCGGCCTCCATCACTTTCAGGGAGGCACTCGCTCAGAAGTGCCTCCAAAACCATTCGCCAGTACAGCGATTCAGGAAAGGGGCTCAGCGGACTAGAGACTCTCAGGGAGGGCCAGGCGCAGCAACAATCTCACTGTGAGACTGCCCACAAAGGCTGTTGAGAGGATCCTAGAGGACAGACGGGAGCGCAGTTGTCGTCTAACAGCATAAGTAAAACATGTTAGACTAAAAGTTCTCTACAATCCAATTATTTAAATATGCGTGCACTGTTACAATAAATGTTCTGCAAACACCGACAGGTAAAGTTTTAGGTTACGGCAAGATCACTACTAGCAAGTTGTCACGCCGATTAGGTGCTATCGTCATTTCACTGCATTTCAGTTCAAGGTTGTCTGAGTAATTCTGCGTAACTCGGTTCTGTTCAGTAGCTAACCGTCAAGTCGCGAGTGAGGTTTCCCGTCGCGAGGTAGGATGGCGGGCGTTTCTAACCGCTGTCTAGCTGACTCCCGGTTCGCAAGTGTGAGGAGTCAAACTTGAGGTGTGATCAGGTCGCAGCTTACTCGTTACGTTGCGCTTATTAGTCTGATGGACATATGTCGGAGGTTTATTGCATTGTGGATAGGAGCGCCGCGTTGCGGAGAGACTCCACTCGTCTTTGCGAACTTGTTTGGGCGAAGCGGCCACACGTGGCCGTACGTCGCGTTTGTGCTTATCAGCCGAAAGCGCATCGCTTTTCGGCTCTGTTTGGACATTTGTAAAGTCCTCTGAGCTAGACAACGAGCCCTGTGCTTATCATGGCGCACAAGTATTCAGCCTGATCACAGCTTCCTCATCTTCATCTACGTTACACCGGCAGCTCAGCGCGCGGGACGTCGAGAACCCCGCGCTCTGTTGTGACAGCCGGAGTGGGCAGAGGTATTACACAGCTTTCCTCCTTGCAGCCTGCGCGAGCGCACGTGGTGTGCCTTCGCGCCAGCCTTTCTTGGTCGGAGCTGTCGTCGTCCTCTTCCTCCCACCCCACCAGCCGAAAAGCCTTCAAAGGCTAAGAAGTGAGTGATTTCGGGTTCCGGGCTTGCGGACGCGCGAGCCTCGGCTTTGTTTTGTTGTCTGTCCCGTGGTGTCATCCCAAAGGGTCAGCAGGGTTCATCGGTGTTTCGGTAAGCCCGTCTTTGGATATTTTTCTTATGCGAGCCAATTATAGGCTGTCTATACAGGTAGCCTGGCAGTGCGCCTCTGTCGCGCATAGCACCTGCCTGATCAGTAGGTCGCACGTTGCCATCGTCGCAACAGTAAGGAGCCAGTCCTCCGTTTGCTCGCTTTGTTGCTGCATCACACGCAGCTAATCATTCTGAGGTGTTTCAGTTCTTACGAGCACCCTTTTGTTCAGGTGCCAGGTTTCTGGCATACGCTGCATCGACAAGTTTCAAATAGGCTCGCCACTAGGGCCACACCTAGGCCGAGACCTAATTTCGTGTCTCTAATACTATTTGTTTTTCGTCTGTTGCTGTATTCAGTGCCAGGCAACCCGGGTCCTGGTCAAGGTCGGCCGCCCAAGAGGCGACCTCACTTCGGACGCCACCACGATCAGCCGCCCGCTAACGGGGAAAACCAGCGCGACGACTACGCTGATTTCCCTGCACCTCACGGCGGCTGGTTTCCGGGGCCTGCACTCGCTACGGTACACATCAACGGCCACGGGCAGGCAATAGTTGGCCTGCCTCAGCTGGCCGACGGTGTCCCCATTCCTGTTTATCAATATCAGCGGCCTCTGTTCCCGCATCTGCTACGGCGGTTGGCCTACTTAGAGTTCGAGGAGGGTGACGTGCCGAAACCCGACGGGTACGACTATTTTGCCTTCGGTGGTGTCACTCAGCTGCTGCCGGTGTATCATAACCGCCGCGGGGAAGCTCCTCCGTCGAACCCGCCACCGCCAGTAGACCCGGGAACGGTAGCGCCAGTTGCGCAGGGGGGCCCGTCGTTGTCGCAACCTAGCCAGGTCCCGCAGCCTCACGAGGTCTGCATTGGGACCTGGCTAGGCTGCGGGACCTGGCTAGGTTGCGACAACGACGGGCCCCCCTGCGCAACTGGCGCTACCGTTCCCGGGTCTACTGGCGGTGGCGGGTTCGACGGAGGAGCTTCCCCGCGGCGGTTATGATACACCGGCAGCAGCTGAGTGACACCACCGAAGGCAAAATAGTCGTACCCGTCGGGTTTCGGCACGTCACCCTCCTCGAACTCTAAGTAGGCCAACCGCCGTAGCAGATGCGGGAACAGAGGCCACTGATATTGATAAGCAGGAATGGGGACACCGTCGGCCAGCTGAGGCAGGCCAACTATTGCCTGCCCGTGGCCGTTGATGTGCACCGTAGCGAGTGCAGGCCCCGGAAACCAGCCGCCGTGAGGTGCAGGGAAATCAGCGTAGTCGTCGCGCTGGTTTTCCCCGTTGGCGGGCGGCTGATCGTGGTGGCGTCATTTCCCTAGGCACGTATTATGTCAGCAGAGCAGTCATACGGCCTGACAAAGTAGCCGCAACTCGTTTCGCCACGCATCAACGTGGAATGTAGTTTCCTAAATCCTCTACTGCCACATAATTAAGTATCATTCTGGAGACATTTGTCTTAGTCGATCGACAACCCTAATCGGCAAATCCAATACCTATGCAGCCGTAACTCGTAAAGCCTCGCGAGATCTGCGCGTTTCCGGACTTGGATGTACAGTGGCCCGCACCGGCTACACTCGTCTCCTCGTCCAAACGACACTGAAAACATGTCGTAGACAAGAATCGGCATCACGGCTGCCGATGCCGTGGCTGCAGCCCCATGCGCCCCAAGGCCCCACGTTCAGACTCCGCTTTTTCAGGAAAGAGCAGGTAGGAGCAGGCAGGCCCTCAGTGCCAAATAAAGGATATCGGAAAGTTTGAGGTGTAGGCGGGTACCATCCTATGCCATCAAAAATCCAGGAACAAACAGAAGATGTTGCATCAGCCTGAACCCCAGAAACCGCCAGAAAGGACGCGTGACGTTACCAGGGACAGCCATGGGAGGAATGTGGTCAATACAGAAGGCATGCAAGGGCGCGCCGCCAAGTGACCCGGTCGCACGCTCCTTGCCGCCGGCCCCAGCGCCGGCCCAGTCCCAATCTCCCCATAGTCCCAGCAATTCCCGGCGGTCCAGAGCAACTCCCAGTGCCCAATGCAAGCCATCTTACCCAACGCTCATCCTTACGGTATTCGTGACGTAATTAACCTGTGTGCGGTTCAGGACTAACATGTTTAACAGACTTGTAGCGTCAAATAGTCGAACCATTGCCTGTCAGAATCATGCTAGGTTTATTCATGATTGAATTTCGTCGTTTTAGTTGTGAAGGCATGGCATGACTCGTTCGCCTGTATCATGTCATCATGTCTGCATCATGACCGAATCCAAAATCCGCACGACCGTTGAAACTTGCCACTGCCCGCAAGTTGCTTCTTCCTTAGCAATAGGTTCTGTGCTAACTGCGTACTTTCATTTATACGTTGTTGTGGAAATAACCTGTAAGACCTTTGCGGTAGTACTCGATTTGACAAATACTGCAGCCCTCATATCCATAAACGATAGCCCATTCAGCATGCAGCATTCGCTTTGTGCTTAAAAGAAGGCGGTTTCGATTCTGCTCGGAATTTGTGGCTCTGCCATGGACTTTCGGAAGACATACGCTGGTCATGGAGTGCGGCCTGGCACCGATCCGTTTGCTCAGCTCGGGAGGGACACCCGACAGGAACGGGATGATCGAACTCGACAAGAGTCCAACGGCGGTAGCAGAGTTAGCAGGTGCCTGTAACGCGAGGTTGAAAACCGAAGGGATTGCAAATTTCTCATAAGTCTGCCTATGGTCGTAGAAGTTATCACCACTAGGGATGCTGCCCATGGATTGAACTTGAAATGGAACGCTCCGTGCCCGTCCAGGCCAACCCAGTCATCTCTGGCCAAAGGCGCTGACCATGCAAAGGCCAACCGAAACGCTCTGTCGGCCAGGTACTGTATGCTGCGGTCGTCTTACTTTCGTGCAGCAATCGCTCATTTATTGTTCCTCCTGACAGGACCTCCGGCCGTTACACCCCCTTGAGCCAAAGCGTGGACCTGGGTCCCGCGCTTCGAAACACAGTCCATACGCCTAAGAGCAACATCCCCCGGTCGCCTGGCGTGACGCCATCTCACCAAGCAACGCCGGAGTTCCCGCCCGCCGCTTCTCCCGCGGCGCATACCGCACAGCTGAAGCTTCAGGACCTCCTTGATGCCGGTCAGCAGCGTGAGGCGTTGCTCCTGGAGCAGAAGCGCCAGTTGGAGGTGAGAGCGCGCGCGCAGAGTTTTCGCTTCTCCATGCCGCCGCCACCTCTTCCGCTGCTGCACCACTGCCTGGCAATCTACACTTTGCGTCGGTACTCGCAGGCCTCACTGCACACCACCAACCTGCGCTGCGCGGAGCTCGCACGCGGCCTGCAGCAGGCCAGCGCCGCTCTGACTGCCGAACGCGCCGCGGCCGCACGGCTGCGCGACGAGCGTGACGAGCACGCGGCAGAGCTCGACCGCGCGCGCACCCAGGCCGCGGAGCTGCAGGCCTCTGGCAGCGTCGCACTCACCACCTCCGAGGTCTGCCGCGCAGCTCTGTCGACGGCTTTCAAGGGCACCGTGTCCGCCATCGGCAGCGCGCATGAGGAGTTGGAGACAATGTTGGAGCATGCTAAGCTGCAGCAGCGCGAGCTGGAGGCATGCCACGCGAGGATCGAGGAGCTGGAGAAACTGGCCGCGGAGGGGGAGATGCAGGTGGAGGCGGCACAGGAGGAGCGGCGGCAGCTGAGCGAGGCGATGGAGGAGCTGGCGGCGCGGCTGCAGTCGCGGGAGGACGAGGTGGGTGCGCAAGCCGGGTTGGCTCATGGGAGAATTGCGGAAAGGCACTTGTGCGTGTGTTAAGTAAGGAAGCCCGTGTGCGTGTGAGGGGAGCTGTCGGGGACGTGCATATGGGCACTCGTTCGAGCAGTCCTCACTCGGTTGGCGACCGGCTGTGTCGTACCGCCACCCGATGGAGGAGTAGCTGTGCGTAGCAAACATCGTGGTGTGAAAGACCAGTTGAGATAATGTGGCACGCTCTGTTTGGCGGCCTCGGCGGTTTACGGACAGGGATGCCGGGTTACCTCTTTTGTGTGGCTTCCGCCCTGCCCCGTGCGGCCCTTCGTAGCTGGTCCTCCTGGTGTCCCTGCTGGCGCCCGCGGACACTGAGAGCATCGGCGGCGATCGATCATACCAGCATGCTGTTGCCCGGGCCAGACACCTCACTCAGCGGTAAGGGGACGCAGTGGGACGTGTCGACACGAAATACCGACGGCTGCTTTGGTATTGCGTTCCCCGCAATGCGCCGATACCTTGTCCAGATTGTCCAGATATGACAATACCTCCCCTGTCGCGTGAGACCTCGGTTAGCTCGTTTCTGGAATGCCCACCCCGGTTGGTCGCCTCCGATGACCCCATCAGGGTGCTTGAGCTGGAGCAGCAGCTGTCGGACCAGGGGCTCGATTTGCAGCGCCTGCGGGACCTCACGGCCGAGTACCAGGCGCGGATGACACGACTGGAGCAGTGCCTGGCACGTGTCAGCACGGACAGTCCCAGTCCGCACCAGCCCGCTGATCTGGAGATGCAGGTAATTGCGGTGCCGCCCTGTGATTGCGTTTTTGCGCGGATGTGCCCCGCCACGGAGTTGGGGTGCAGATGGGCCTGTGCTGTACCTCATCCCTTGTCCTTCTTGGACTATCCTGCTGGGCTGAGAATTCCTGCCATGTTGCGAATCCTCACTGCCGATTAACTTTTCCGCAGCGGTGACACCCCTGCGTCTTGACGCGGCAGGTGAATGAGCTGGCGACCGAACGCGAGCAGCTGGAGGGCGACAACATGCTCCTCGCGTCGGAGAACGAGCAGCTGCGCGGGGACGTCGCAGGTGGGTTGCGCTGCGCTGCGAGGCCGCATCGGCGTCACCGGCGCCGGGGCTTGCATACCGCCATTCCCCACACCTGCCCGGTATGGCTCGCCGAGGGGCGCTGCTGCACGTGGTCTTAAGTCTTTCCTCTCGCCCTGCTACGCACATGGCACCCGCGACGGCGGTGGATGGTTAATGGCGGGAAAGGACAGGGTGAATTACGTGTGGGGAGTGATGGCAGGTAATGGGCATGTGAGCACTTGGCATTGAGCGCGCCCAAGTGGGTGCAGACCACCGTTCCAAACACGATTCCACCTGTCCCGGTGTCGACAGGCGGGCGTCCTCGGGTGCCATCTTCCGACTCGTACATGTTTCGCATCGCCCGAGCGGTGGCGTTCTTCGGGTTGCTGCTGTTCAACCTCCGATCTGTACGGCGCCACTGAGCTCTTGTGACTGCTGTGTCGTACATATGTGGCACGGCCCCGTATTGAGCAGGGAGGGTTGAGTCTGGCGCCTACATTCGTGCGTGCACGAGCGCCTAGCGTGTGTGTGTTTGGAGAAGAGACCCGCCCGACCCGTGTGTGTTCAGTGTTGTGTGTGTGTGTGTTGCTGCGCACGGCATAGGTTGGGGGGACTGCATTCGTGATCCTTCGTTGACTGGCCGGTTGTTACTAACTCGTTGTTTTCGAGCGGTTGCGAGCTGATAAATACGACCTCGGGGCATCATTCGGATCCCCAGGAGAGACTGGCCAACCACCATCAGCTGCACGTGCTGGCGCCAGCATGTTGCAGCGATTGGCCGGGTGCTATAGTGAGAGTGTCAGATTGGCGGCATTCACGTGCAAGGTATCGTTTCGCTGTCGCAAACAAGGGCTGGTCGTTGGGGCCGAAATTTCCAGCCGCAAGGCCCCTCTCAGTACATTAGCGCGGGGCTCGTGCCGCTCATGGGACTGACTTATTCGGCATTACTCTAGGGGCGATTTTCGGGATTCGTTGTCTGCAGCCGTGGTTGGATTGATACAATTGCTTTCCCTTTGAGGCGGTACGTTTTTATTGTTTGAAGTTGTAAACGACTGCCCCCAACCTGCCCCTCTTCTCCCATTCACACCAACAGTGCAGTGCGAAGGAAGCAGCCATTAACATTACTGGGGCCTGCATGCGCGCTTCCGTGCTGCCGCGCTCGAGAGCACCTTAGCTTCTCATGGGACGGGCCTCAAAAGGCAGAAGCGTCTCGTAACGCACCCCCCCCAACCTCACAATCGCCGAGCGGATTCGCCAAAATTCAGACAATACCCGCTCACGCGCCCGCTCCGCGCCCTCATCCCCGAACTTTTTTGTTGCCAGGCAAGCAACCCCCTCGACCCATTATGTATATTTTAAATTGAACACTCGCCGCACAGCTCGTAAATGTCGCTCATCTGCTTTTGGCATCGCGTCGGTGCGTTTGTGGTTGCCTCTGCCCAGGTCTACAGGAGCGACTGGAGGAGGCCCTGCTCAGCGCCGCCAGCGTACGCGCCGCCCTAGACCTGCAGACAGCCGCGACGGACCCTCCGACGGATCTCCCCCGCCTGAGGCAGCAGCTAGAGGCGGCGACCGCCGCCGCGGCGGAGTGGCGGTCCCAGGCGCAGGACGCGCGCGCGGAGGCGCAGGACGCGCAGCGCCGGGCCGAGGAGAGCGCGGAGCTTCTGCTGGATTTGACCGAGCAAGCGGCGGCGGCGCGGGTGCAGGTGGAGGAGGCGGCCGCGAAGCTGCAGGCGGAGAAGGATGAGGCGGCGGCGCTGCAACGGGAGCTCGTGGCGGCGCGGGTGGAGGCGGAGGAGGCGAGGAAGCAGGCGGAGGCGGCGCGGCGGGAGCTGGAGGAGGTGCAGGAGAGGGCGAGCATTGAGGCGGAGAAGGCGGCAGCGGAGGGCGAGGAGAGGGCGCGCGCCGCGGAGGCGGAGCGCATGGAGGCGTTGGAGCAGAGGGCAGCGGCGCAGTCTGGGCGGGTGAGTTAGAGCTTAGTTTACTTTCCAGGGTCGTTGTTCGTGTGAGTTGCCCTCAGATATCATGTGCACATGCATGCATGCAGTGAGGTCATGTCCCCCCGCATTGGGCATGTTGGGCATGCGCATGTCCTGCCACTGTAACACGTAAAAGCTGTACGTGCGTATTGCTATGTGGGTGAATGCCGAGACGCGCTTGTGTGCTGCCGCTCTCATCTCGAAAGGGCTTCGAAGCAGCAGCCTCAAGCTCGTGTCCACGTGTCCACGCCCCAAGGCAATCCGCAGCGTTTTTCTTCTGCACTGCACTCAGCGACGCTTGCAAGGAAGCGCTCTCTTGGTTCTCTCTCCTCACCTCATTCCGTGACTTCACGATGCCGCCCCTGCCCCCCAAGGCGCAAGAGCTCTCGGTCGAGGTGGGACAGCTGCGCTCGAAAGTCGCCGAGCTGCAGGAGCAGCTGCAGGCCGACCGGCGGGCCAGCAAGGAGGCCCTGGAGCAGCTCAAGGCGATGCACGCCAACGAGGACGCCCTCTTGCAGCGCATCTTGGCGGGGGAGGCTGAGCGGCAGCAGCTGCTGCGGCAGCTGGACGACAGCAAGGGCACGTTGACGAACATGCAGCGGAGGTACGGCGGACGACCGGGGGGGGGTCCAGCTGGGGTGGGTAGGTGGGGGGTGGCTGGGTGTGTACCGCTGCAGTCGGGTGCGTGGAACTGCGTTGAAGGGCAGGACTCGACAAGAGATCGCATCATCGTTGGCCGCGGACGGCGGCAGGTGCCGGTCGGGAGAGCACGGGGCCTCAATGTGACTGTCGATGACCGCCTTCATGGCAGCTGGCCCGCTTTGTGGCCCTTGTCTTAGTGCGCTGCCCACCCGCCTTGCGAGATTCATAAGGCAGCAGGGGGCTCTCTGTACACGCTTTTCCAGTCCGTGTTGTTACGTGTTGTCTGACTTTCTGATTGCTTGCCGCTGTGTGCGTTCCTGTTGGGGCTTGGGAATCTGCCTGGGAACTCGAAAGCACCCCCCGCCAGCCACAACACAGCCAGTGCGCCCGAGACTTGCCTGGCCGACCATGTAGTCTGACGTCTCCCCTGCTGCCGGATCGCCACGCGGCTCCGCAGGGCCGACCAGGTCTCGACCCAGTCCGCGGAGGCCTCCCAGTTGCGCGTGCGGATCGCCGAGCTGACCGCCGATGCCGACCGCCACGCGGATGCTGCGGCGGCGGCTGCAGCGCGGGTGGCGCCTCTGGAGGCCGAGCTTCAGGAGCTCAGGTCCGCATTGAAGATCACCACGGTGAGCATCGGTGCGGCTAGCTACGGGCGGGGGGATTATCAAGGATGTTACAGCGGACCCCGCGGGTCATCGGTGACAGCCGACGCGGGGGAATGTATTGGTTACGCCGTCTTAATCTCTTAAATAACTCGATGGGACAGCGTCCTGGGTGCGGCGGGGCGGGGCAGGAGGCCGGGTTCTGGTTGCGCTCCTGACGGACGACGGCGGTAGCAATGCGACCGGTAGCCTCACGCGCTGTCGTTGACATAAGACCCACACGTCTGCATTCCATACGTGCTTTCTTTGGTCTGCTTTGTGTACATGCACACACATCCGTTGGCCTCTGCTTCATGAGCGCGCTTGCTTTGGAATCAAGGCATGGCCCGCCTGACCGCCTGCTCTGCTCGCTCTGGCCCCATCTCTGGGTTCCCAGCGCTCCCTGCACCGCTGCGGGCATTAGCAAGACTACACACACACTCCCACGGGTAAACCGCCGGATTAAACGCGCCCCTCCGCAACGCGGTGCTCCTCCCGAGCCGCAGGAGCTCACGAGCCAGGAGGCGCGCGTGGGTGAGCGCCGCGAGCAGCAGATATCGGCGCTGCGGCAGCAGGTGCTCGAGGCGGAGGACCAGCAGCGCCGCGCGGAGGCGGAGCTGCGCGTCCTGAGGGCTCAGGTACGGGGCGGCCGCTGACGCGCTGACCGCGACCGATAGGACCCGCCAGGTAGGACGCGGTTCGGTCACCGCCGAGCTGGGCG
The DNA here is from genome assembly GCA_003117195.1 of Eudorina sp. 2006-703-Eu-15. Lineage (NCBI taxonomy): Eukaryota > Viridiplantae > Chlorophyta > Chlorophyceae > Chlamydomonadales > Volvocaceae > Eudorina > Eudorina sp. 2006-703-Eu-15. Next base: position 1,593,867 of record BDSI01000009.1, read on the forward strand.
ATGACGGGGTGGTTAAGGGGCGGAAGGAAGGGCTGGCGGCGAGCGCCAGTTTGCGGTGGGAAGGAACGAGGGGGTCGCCTTGCTCGGGTCTGGCGGGGGTCTGTTGGTGCGTGTTTGTGGGCGTTGGGGGTGTTGGTGCTGGCGCATGAGAGCAGGAGAGGCGGAGCATGTGTGTGTACAGCAGAGTACACCGGCCGTCATCTCCGGAACACCGCAGCAGGCATCAGTTGCATGGTTTGCATCGGCATCTAATTATCGCGGAGCTTGGAACGGTCCAGCTTACGCCCGTCGGTCGCATACTTGCTGAAGCATTCCAGCCAGATGCGATACCAACTCCTGGGGAACGCTGCCCAAACGGGTGCCACTTCCCGTCTTCCGCTCTCACGCCCAGGTGTCTGTAAATGAGCGCCTGCGCGGACAGGTGGAGGACCTGCAGGCGCGGCTCGTCGCCGCGGAAGCGGAGGCGGAGTCAGCTCGGGCCAAGCACCCTTGCGCGGATGCATCCTCGCAGGCGGGCTGCGCAGGAGGTGCGGCCCCGTCACCTCGGGGCGACCCGGCGGCCGACCTCCCACTGCACAGCTACGTGTGCAGCTCTCCCCTGCCCGCCTCTGCAACCACCTCTGCAGGCGGTGGCTGCTGTGGCTTCCTTCGGCCGCCGCCCCTGGAGTGCGTGGAAAGCCCCGTGCGTGGCCCCGGCGCCGGCACCGCCGTAATGCACCTGCACTCCCCGGCTCAGGCGCTGGTCCAGGCACATGCGGTCCAGGCACACGCAGCGGCACGACAGTCGCTGATGGCCGGCTGGCTGGCGCAGCCGGGCGGCGTCAGTTTGAGCCTCGGTGGCGTCGGCGTCGGGCTGCCCTTCGCTGCCGAGCACCTCGTTGTTCCCGAAAACCTCTTGGCGTCGTACAACGCCATTCCAGAGGACGAAATCCTGGAGGACTGCGGCAGTGGCAGCGGCGGCTGGGTGCGAAGGCGCCGTGGCAGCAGGCCCACGGCCTCCGTGTCTCCGCGGGGCCGGCGGGTGCAGCCGCTGCGGTTGGTGCTGGGGCTGGCGCTCAAGGGTACTCTTGTGGTGGGCGGTATGGCGCTGGGCCTGACGCTAACCGGTGGCAGCGGTGGCGGCAGTGGCCGCGCGGGTGGCACGAGGCAGCAGCTGCAGCAACAACAGCAACAGCCGTCGCCGGCGAATATGGTGGAGGGCATTCCCCTGCCGGTCCCGGCGTGAGGGGTGGTCCGGGGACAGCGACGGGAGCCTGTCAATTGGCCTCAGGGCCTTTTCGCTGGGCCTTTACGTGGCGGGCGTATGTATGTACGGCTGAACGTCCGAACCTCCTGTATGCACGAGTGAGCTCATCCGCCATCAGCGCTGGTAGCTCAGCACGCCAAGCCGAACTGAGAGTTGATGGGCAAGCGTGCGCGGGCCGTTCTCGCCGATTGAGGACCGCGGGTGACACGACTCGGAGCTGGCGCCACGACTACGTGGATGACCACGTGGGGGGGACCGCTGGGTGTGTTCCGGTGCGGATTTTACCTCGGGCAACGGTCATTTGGGCGATCCGTCATCACATCGTAATCGCATCACTTTCAACGATTGGGCATGCCAAGAAGAGTAATGATGTGACGGCGTCGTCAGAACTGATGTAGGATTTCAGTTGCTGCAGTGAGGTTGCGGTCTGATGCGCAGAGGGTAGCAGCAGTTGGATGTCTCTCCGCGGTGTTGCGGTGTGCGTTGGATTGGTTTGGATTGCGTTGCTCGGGGCAGGGTGTGTGGCACGTTGTGTGGGTGTGTAAGGCCGGCAGTCTGGAATGGGTTGGTTGCACCGCGTTACTGCCCCCGCACCCCGCGGGGATGGAGGGGTGGTGAATTGAGCGAGGGTTTGATGGTTGACAGCTCGTCATTGGTAGGTTATTGGTAGGTTGCCGTTGGACACAGGGGCAGTGAGGTATGGGGTCAAAGCCCAGACACAGGATGGGGTGGTAGGATGAGGATGGGTACAAGATGGGATCAACCGCAGGACACAGCGGACACAGATTATCTTAATTTCCGTATGCTACGCAAGTCTCCGTTCCGAAAGGCTGCGGTCGGGGTTTAGGGTTCATCTCTATCTACCTTTCGGGTTTATCTCCGGTCTGAAGTGCTGCTGCGTGAGGGCGGCTACGGTATCAGCAATTAGGCGCAAGGGGTATTGTGTCCGGTATTCGTCCGGAAACCCTGCCCCGCCTCCACCGGCGGATGAGGATTGCAAGCCCCGCATCGGATCACATGCTTGTCGTTGAGCGGGAGCCCTTGCCCTCGCGCCACGGCGCGCCTCGTGATGCGGACGGAGCACAGACGTCCACGAGTGCCTAGCAGGAACCTCTTCCTGACAGTATTGTTTGGGCAAACACCAGGCCGACAACCGCTTTCCTCCTAAAGCACGTCGAACTTGAGCCAACAGCTGCAGTGCTGCATGTGCAGCAGGTTTGGGGGACGTGCTGGCGCACCGCATCCCAAGCACCGGGCGGGCATAGCGGGCATCCCGGTCGTCGCGCCTGCCACCCCGTCCATTGGTCCTCAATGTACCTCGTGAAGCCGGTCTGGGCGCTCCCCCCTCTCCGATCCTCGTCCATCTCTTTGCACTCCGTTGGGTTTTGGCTTTTTGGATCTCCGCCCTCTCCACCCGTTGGGCGCAACCGCCGGTCCGTCAGAAGGTCACTCGCTCTCCACACAGCACACACGCACGTGTGGGTCGGGCACTCTTCACACGCGGCATGCGCATCTCGATCAGTCCATGGCATTCCAGTCGATGGCCGAGGATCTGCTGGTCGTGGCCGACGTCGCCGTCGTCGTCACTTTGCACGGATCGCTCCCATTCGCCTTCCTGTCCTCACCGGGAGCAGCAGCAGTCGGTGCCGGCGCCGCGACCCGGGCTTGCGCCTCCACCACAACCACGGGCGCCTTCCCGCCAGCCCCTGCCTCGGGCTGCGTTTCCGCAGCGGCCGCAGCCTCAGCCGCCGCCGTCTCCGGCTCTGCCCTCCCCGACGTCGTCGCAGCATCCGCCGAGGGCTGTGCCCGCGCCTGCGCCTCTTTCCCGCCGGCCTTCGCCTTGCCAGCCTGCTGCGTCGCCGCCGCCCTTAGCGCCTCCTGCAGCTCCCCCCGCAGCTCCCCCACCGGTCCGTCGGAGGCCGAGTCGCACTTGCCCAGCCCCGACCGCGCCGCCGCCTCCGCCGCCTCCCGCCGGCCCAGCTGCAGCAGCGCCCGGCTCTTGCGCAGCAGCGTCTTGGCGGCGGCGCGGCCAGTGGGCTGCAGCTCCAGCGCCGCGTCGCAGTCCAGGACGGCGGCCTCGTAGTGCCGCGCCACCACGCCCTGCGAGCAGGGTGGCTATCTTATTTTTGGGAGTATCTACGGCCAGAGATACACCTGGCTTCGAAACGCTGAAAGTATCTGTCTATGGGGAGATATTTCCAACTGGAAACGGCCCGAAGTATCTACAGAGGGCATCGGACAGGGCGCAACATTGATGGAGAACTTCCACGAACCGAACCCATAAGTGCAACACCTTGCCATAGATGACTGCAGACGGCGAGAACCGACCCCGGGTGGGAGATATCGGGGACCCCATCACTGGTGGGAGTATATGTCAACGGGAAGATATCATGTCCCACACGAGGGGTCAAAGTATCTTAAACTCCATGTTTTGGCAGGCCAAAAGTATCTAAAATTTCAGAAGTTTTTCGGCCGAATAGATATTTATATCTTAAGATAGCCACCCTGCCTGCGAGCCGTGGTCCACACCCTCCAGGTAGCCCGCCGTGTCGGCATCCCCTGAGGAGCCGCCCCGGGCAGCACACCAGGGAGGGATTGCATTGAGGAAAACGAACCGAAGGCAGGGGAGGGGGAGAGACGTACCCAGTCACCCCATGCCACGGCGCGTGATACGCGGTCATTAAGAGGCACAGCCCCCGTGCAGGCCGCATCATACGTATCCAGGAGTGCGGTTACGACACAGAGAGCGCGGGCGCGCGACCCGGGTGAGAGGCGCCGGTGAACACCGCAGCTCCGGAAAAGGCCGCGCCGACGCATGAAACGCCCCACGCCGCACGGACGCGGTCATCACACCAGCGCGTGATCGTTACGTGATGTCCGGCCAGCGCGCGCCGTCCTGCTCGCAGAGCGCGCGGCAGCAGACTTCGGCACTGCCTGCGCTGTGTCGTATTTCGTCCTCCCTGGAGGCTTTCAAGGGGGCAGCCCGGCATCTGCGACCGAGCGCGAGGCCCTGGTGATGAACCCCGGGGGGACCTGCCAGCTGCGCACCTTCCCGCAGCTTCCCGGCCGCCGCCCGCGCCATGTACGCGGCAGCGCGGTTCGCGTGGTAGGCGGCGCGGCGGGGGCCCTCCGTCAGCAGTCTCTCCTGGGGTACCAACGAGTCGAGGGCGGCGCTGTAGAGCTGGACAGCCGCCGTGAAATCGCCGCGCCTGCGGTCGGCCGGAGGAATCGGTTCCAGATGGACAGGGGAGGGAGCGAGTTGTCGGGGTCGCGGAACTGCAACGACATCCTGGTCCCCTGGTAAGGCCTACGACCTTCGGCAGGAGCCCAACCATGGCGACGGAAATGAATGTGTGTGGCTGGCCATCGGCGCTTCGAACACGACAGCAAGGTTACAATGACGGGTGTGGTGGAGATCCCCCGAGCTGCGCTAAGAGATGCGGGGGTAGGAGCAAGCGGGGTCCGGAAGACCGGCAGCAGGCTGGACATCGCATGGCTGGGCCGCTCGGGGCCTGCACAATCGCGGCACCACCCGGCGCACCCCGCCACCCCACCCACTTGTACGCCTCGTTGCCCTGCTCCTTGAGCAGCTCCGCCTCGTTGTCGGACGACGGGCCGCTGTTGATCTCGGTCCGCTCCGAAACCACCGTCATCTGCGGCCGGTCATTGCGAGCGAAGCGAGTAATCGACACACCGATGTGGTGGCGATGCGGTCGGTCAGCTCTCAGCTGTCGGCATACCACAGCAACAGTCGCCGCCGCCGCCGCCGCAGCAGCAGCACCCCCACCACCGCGGCGGCGGCAGCCGCAGCACCACAACCGTACAAGGAATTGGGGTCCATCAACGGGGTCGCAGCCGCCGCCGCAGGGAGGTCATTCCCCCGTGACCTAGGGTCCACCGAGTCCTCACTGACACGACTGACCCGTGGGTCTTCCTCATCGCCATCCAGTCCACCCAGCAGGTGAGGCTGCTGCTGCTCAGTCCCCGGCGGCGCGGCGGCATCGCCGCCAGCGGCCGGCGGCTGCGGCTCCTTCGCCGGAGGGAACCTGCGGCGTCGGCCGGCGTCAGAACGTCAGCAACGCGCCATCCACGAAGGCAGACGAAGGTGACGGCGATGACGAATATGATGAACACGAACATCATGATATACATTCATGAAGATTATGATAAGGATGATGGGTTGATGACGGTAGCGATGATGGTGCGACCTAACCTCCGCGTGTTCGCAGGCTCTGCACAGCCTGGTACGCACCCCCACCTGCTGAAGTCCTGGTGCAGCGCGGACGCCAGCTCTCGCTCCTCCGCCGTCACCCGCGGGTCCGCCGCCCAGCGCTCCAGCATCGCCAGCAGGGAGGCGCTGAGCGACAACCGGTTGTCCTGTGCGGGCAGGGGGAGGAGCGAGCATGGGGCGCAGGGAGCTGTGCAGGGACCGGTGCAGGGAACGGTGCAGGGATCGGTGCAGGGGCCAGTGCAGGGACCGGTGCAGGGACCGGTGCAGGGACCGGTGCAGGGACCGGTGCAGGGGCCAGTGCAGGGACCGGTGCAGGGACCGGTGCAGGGACCGGTGCAGGGACCGGTGCAGGGACCGGTGCAGGGACCGGTGCAGGGACCGGTGCAGGGACCGGTGCAGGGGCCAGTGCAGGGACCGGTGCAGGGACCGGTGCAGGGACCGGTGCAGGGACCGGTGCAGGGGCCAGTGCAGGGACCGGTGCAGGGACTGGTGCAGGGGCCAGTGCAGGGACCGGTGCAGGGACCGGTGCAGGGACCGGTGCAGGGACCGGTGCAGGGACCGGTGCAGGGATCGGTGCAGGGGCCAGTGCAGGGACCGGTGCAGGGACCGGTGCAGGGGCCAGTGCAGGGACCGGTGCAGGGACCGGTGCAGGGGCCAGTGCAGGGGCCAGTGCAGGGACCGGTGCAGGGACCGGTGCAGGGGCCAGTGCAGGGAACTGTGCAGGGGCCAGTGCAGGGGCCAGTGCAGGGACCGGTGCAGGGACCTGTGCAGGGGCCAGTGCAGGGACCTGTGCAGGGGCCAGTGCAGGGAACCGTGCAGGGGCCAGTGCAGGGAACCGTGCAGGGGCCAGTGCAGGGACCGGTGCAGGGGCCAGGGGCCAAGGCAGAGCCGCGAGGGAGAGGGCGCTGGATGAGGGCCGCCATCCTAGGCAGCCCGGGTGCGGATCGGCTTCGTAAGAAGCGGGTGGGCTGAGGAGCTGGCCCCGGCATTGTGCAGTATCCAACCGAGCCTTTGCTCTGGCTGTCAGAACATTTGCTGCCATTTAACCCCTCCCCATCCATTGGTTTCGCAGTGACGGTACGCCGTCCGCAAAGAAGCGAGCGACATCATCTATCGTCGCACCCCGGAAGGCCCCAGCCTGCCCGCCTGCCTCCGGCCTGCCGCCCGCCCAGCCAGCCGCCCGCACACACCCACACACCCCTACCTGCGTGAAGTGCCTCCTCATCCAGGACAGGTAGAACGCGAGCAGCCGCAACGCCATGTAGGAGGCCCCCGGGAAGACGGCCGGGTGGCGGTAGTGCGCCAGCAGGTTGGGCAGGAAGCCGCCGCCGCCACCGCTCAGATCGAACAGGGCCCGCCACACGGCGGCGTAGGGCCCCTGCCGGGGCCCCCGGCCGTCGGGTGTGGGCGGTGGGTCGTGCCAGGGAAACAGCAGCTCCTCGTCCGTGATGTGGAGGAGCGCCGACATGGCCTGACTGGCCAGGTAGGGGTTGGAGTGCGCCAGCGCGGCGGCGAGCTGCCTGCGACGGAGGGGATGCGGGTCGCGGTGGGGGGCCCGCAGGCGGTGGGGCCCGCAGGCGGTGGGGCCCAAAGGCGCATGAGAACACTCCAGGCAGCGACAGCAACCTCAAGACCGGCGAAACTCGGATTTTACTTGGGGTGCTGCCCAGGCGAGGTTGAGGCTATGCCCAGCCGATGGAACCGAACGCCGACCCAGCCCAGGGTGGCTTCTGACTGTCTCACAGTGGGAATGACATGGCAAAGGGTGCGGCGCAACGTCGGGGGCCAGGCAAGGCAGACCGGGCAGGTGAGGGTCATATGACGCAGGCGGTGGTCGGATCCCTCCCGCACCGGGCCCCCTTCCTCCCCTCCTCCAAACCCACCTGAGGCCGCCCGCCTCAATGAACGGTCGCACCCGCTCCCAGCTCTTGCTGTGGACCAGGTACAGCGACGCCAGCGCGCAGACCTGGCGGAGCGCGAGAGGAGGGAGAGGACGAGCAGGCGGGAGGCGATCCAGACAGGAAGGGAGCAGCCCAGAAGGCAGAGACACGGTCGCAGAGACGAAGTGGCAGAGGTCGGGGCCAAAAAGATGCGCCGAGAGCTGCAAGCCGACGTGGGAATGGGGTGACGTGGTGAGGTGCCGGGGGCGGGGACTTCCACCCCGGGGTTGTAGCATAGCGAAAACGCCGCATCCCGGGGTGCTCTTTTTCCGACCTTCCTGCCTCCGAAGTCGCACCTGGAGGTTCCGCTGTGGGTGGTTGTTGGGCGCGTCAGGAGGCGGCATGGCGATCAGCGCCGGGTACAGCCGCATGTCGTCCTCATCGGGAGCGAACAGGATCTTGCGCGCCTATCTTCAAGTAGGGTCAGGCCGGTGGGGGACGGAGAGGTCGGGGGGTGTTGGAGGGGACCAGGTGAGAGTTGAGTTACCGTGAAAGCCCCGGACAGCCGTAGCCGCCGATCAGGCCGAAGAGGGTGCAAGCTGAAGGGGGCCAGGTGTGGTACGGTACATTGCAACCGGCGCTGGGCGATAGGTGGAGGTGCCGTAGCGAGGGAAGGAGTCAGCGAGGCTTCGAAGTGATGGCATTTCTGGATGTGACCGGAGCTCCGGCATGGATCCAAGCGCTGGAACATGACAGCTCTGGAGCATGATGACAACTACGCGTTGCGATGTGGGCAGCAGGGTAGTCCGACCGAGTGATCTGGGTCACAGCCCCGCGGGTCTGCGGGCCCGGGAAACCAGACCCGGAGCCGCACCTTGCTGAGTGGGACGCTGCGATGCAAGCAGAGTGCCATCTCATCCACCGGTGGCTTTTCATATCGTTTCTTGAGTCCCGCCCGCAGCTGCTCGGCGACATCTGGGGGACTCTCTTGCAGCGCGACCTCCAGAAACTTCTCGAAATACTCCTCGGATTCTGATTGCCTTGTCATATTTACTCTGTGTGTAAATAGCCCTTTGCGAAAAAGCTCGAAGGTTTGTTGTACCAAGGGTATTTACGATCGTCGCGCACTGCGAAACTGATATTGCAAGTCAAGAACTTGATCAACGCAAGAAACTCGATGAAGGTCCATATGTTGTGGTTTCGTCTCGTTTCACCGGTTTCACCTTGCTCGTCTACACAACCGCGTTCGGCCTGGATTTCGCATAATCGAGCGGTTGACAGCTGGGACAAAGGGAATCCAAAAGTTCACGTTGTTATCACGGATACAGTAGGAAAGCATGTAATAGAGCGGTATTGTCGCATCTGATATGTAACTGGTCAACGTACGGTAACGGTAGTACAAACAAAAAATCAGGCTCGGCTCGATCAGGCTTCTACCTCTGCCATGATTATGTCGCATTCTTGGAGGAAGCCCTGGTTGTGGACACCGCGAGGTTTGCCCGCTTTCTGCGGAGGAGCGGAACCTACCTGGCTGCCTCCACCAGCCTGGACCTCACGAGGGGCAAACACCGATGCCATCATCGCCACCGCTCGCCGCGTAACAAGAATATAAAGAAAACTTGTCTAGGGGTGGGAAGGGCCCCGGAGGCCCCACACGCCTATCCATGTTACTATCGATCCCCAAATGGATGTACTCATACCAGGAGCTGACATCAGGCTTGATGTGCCATTGCCTGCTTATCCCTGTGTGCCCCCATGTACTTCTGCATGTACACTACATAATGGGTGTTGAGTACCCTGTGGCAGCCGAGCGCTGAGGACCGTATGATCTGTAGCCCAGAGGCCACAACCCGGGTCTCACTTAGACCCCTCGCGACTTCTACCCCTCCTCCTCCCCCCGCCAACCCCCCCACCCAGGGCGTCTCGTTGCTTTTTCGGCCGTGCACCGAAGGTTCTCTCCTGGTAGACACCGACCGACACCGATGATGGAAATTTGGGCTCCGTTACACCATTCAATCGGTCTTCCCCATTCATTTCTCGTGATCGGGTTGGATTAGCATGAAAGGTGTCAAACCCCAAACCCCAAGTGGTTTATCAAGGTGTGATGTCCTCACATCCCTGGGATGGCCAATTAAAGGGTCCCATGTCATGTCGCAGCTTTGTGCTATGCCATAACTTAATATGAGCTGTGTTCACCCTATCAGACCTGACCCAATCCTCGGCCTCTGGCCTCCCAAAGTTGACCAATGCTGTACTGCCGATCGACCAGTTGGCGGCGGTCGCGTCAGGTCTGGCATACAATTCAGATGGCAGACACGGCCTAATCCACCAGAGCGGTTGAACATCATTTGCCAGATAAAGGTCAAGCACATGAAACATGAGATGGACACTTGTGCGCCGTAACGACCCGCGGGCCCATAAAGGATCTTGCGCAGTCATGGCCGCAAAATTCAACGAAGGATTCAGTGTCTTCGGCTGATTAAAACGTCGGCGCTTCGGCGAAGTCACCCCTGCGGGCGTCTCTCTGGTATCCCGATGCACACCAACTTCTGCAGCCTTTTTCCGGCAGCAGTACACGAACGGAAGAGACGGAAACATGAAAGCAGCCCCCGCGGACGGCATCGTGCAGCGAGTTGCAGAGGCCGCAACAACTGGATCGTGCTCTGCGAACCTCGAGCGTTCTGGCTGCTGCTGCTGTTACTGCTGCTGCTGCTGCTGTCGACGCGCCGCGCGATAGCTGAGGTCCAGGCGCCGCCTCCGCCACCGCCACCGCCTGCATCGTCATCATCAGCAGCCCCAGCTCTCGTCGCACCCGCTGCTGGCGGCGGCGGCGGCGGCGGCGGTGGCGTCGTAGCCCACGCGAGCAGCTCCAGGGAGTTCTTCTCCCTGCTGCAGCAACCCAACGTGACCACCATCATACTGGACCAGGACGTCACGTTGCAGCTCGCGGACGCGCCCACACAGCCTATCCCCATCAGCCGCAACGTCTCAGTGGAAGGCACCCGCTTCGCCGCCTTCCCTCCCCCCCGCGCCGCCGCTCCACCATCCACCTCCGAAACCGCCTCCGCCGCCTCCGCCACCACCGGCAACGGCACCGCCGTCGCGCCGCCGCAGCCGCTCAACCTGACCCGCCTCGACTTCGCGTTCCTTCCCGCCAAGGTCCAGCTGGGCCCAGGCACGGAGCTGCGGCTGCGCGGGCTGGAGGTGTGGCGCGCGCTGACGCGCATCTCCGCCCACCTGGACTTCATGGCGGTCAGCCAGGGGGCCTTTGTGAGCCTGGAGGGCTGCGTACAGCACCGGGTGTCCTGCCTGACGCTCCCCATGGCGCTGCAGAACTTCCTCAGCCTGCCCCGCGCCGCGGACTCGCCGGAAGCCAGCGGCAGCGGCAGCGGCGGCGGCGGCGCGCCGCCGCAGGATGTGGCGCTGGCGACGTCGCCGCCGCTGTGCTGGCGCACCGACCCCGGTGGCAGTGGCAGCAGCAGCAGCAGCAGCAGCAACAACACCTGCGCGAGTGTTGTCGTGGAGACGAGCGTGCCGGCGCCGCCGGGCGAGACGTGCACGTCGCCGTACCTGGTGCTGCAGGACGTGTGGTACCAGACTCAGGTGCTGGATTCGGAGCTGGCCAACAACGGGGGCTACGTCATCACGTGGGTGACCCACGGGTCCTTGAGGGACCCACGGGGAGGGCGGGGAGAGGATATAGGGAATTGGTATTATAGGAAACTGGCGGGGAGGGGAGGGTTATCGCTCGGGGCGAGGGCGGAAGCGAGTAAGGGCTGAAGCTGGACGGGGGGGGCCGGGGCCGGGGACAAGAGACAGTCCAGGAAGGAACCGGAAGAAACCGCGCAGGTAGGGGGTGAGCGGGAGGAGGACAGAGGCGAGTTAAGGAAAGGAACACGCCGGGGAGAATGACGCGGCACAGGCGCAACCCCCCGCTCGACCCTGGCGCCTCGATCAACCGCATAAGGAACCTCGCATGCATGTGCGCCATCACCCAGCTCACCCCACCGCCATCACCCAGCTCACCCCACCGCCATCACCCTGCTCACCCCACCGCCATCACCCAGCTCACCCCACCGTCAAGAAGCCATGTTGCCTGCCCCTCCTTTGCCCTCCCTGGCCCCTCGTTTGCGTTCCCTTGGGACGAGTCATGTTACAATAGACCCCGCGGGTTACAGGCTTATCTCTCATCGGTGACAGCCACCGCCTCCCCCTGCCCCTCGCATCCCTCCTGCAGGTACCTGGACTCCTTCCTGGCTTGCGACTGGACGGTGGGAGCGGACTGCGTCGCGTCCCTGGGCGCGGAGCGCTGCGTCATGGACGCACTCGCCCAGCACGCCAAGGACTACGGCAACGGCAGCAGCGTCCCCGCCGCCGCCGCCGCCGCCGCTCCGCCGCCGCCACCGTCCCCCGGGCCGTCGGCGGGTGCGGCGGCCGCTGCGGTGAAGGCGGACTCGACGGCGACGCCACCGCCGGTGCAGGGCGCGGCAGTCGAGGCGGCGCCGGCTGCGGCGGCGGCGGCGGCTCCAAGGACCGCTGAATACCTCAGCGACGGTGGAGGGCAGCCGCACTCAGCGCTTGCTATGGGCCTGGGTCTGGGCCTGGGTCTGGGAGGTGAGGTTGGGAGGTCGGGATGCCGGGCAGTGGGCGGCGGCTGGATCAGGGGATTTCCGACATCAGGGGCCGGATGTCCCAGGGGTCGAGCATCCGGGAGCAAGGCAGGTGGTCCAGAGGGATACGGGGGCGGTTCTGCCTGCTTGTGGGCCTTATACAGCAACATGATACGGTAGTACGACCGCAAAGACGCGTCCGCTGTGGTCGCGCTGTCAAGTGCACGCCAGCATAGGGTCAGGCTAGGGTATAGGGTTGCAGCCTGTGCTGGCGCGCATCGACGCTGGGTCTAGAAAGGGTTAAACCCTAAAAAACCAAAGTCCCTTCGCCGACCTCTGAGATGGGTGGAGGCATCCGGTCGCCAGCGACTTCCATTGAGACAAGCAGGGCGGCTCGCCACGGCCACGGCCAGTACTCCCTTGTACTGCACACCCGGGAGAGGGTCCTGGGTGCGGCCGCAGCGCAGCAGAGAATGGGGGGAGGGAGGGAAGGGAGGGGAGGTAGGGAGGGGTTCGCTTTGTGTTCAACCCTACCGGCCGGGTGCTATCGGTAGCCTGTTGCTGTACCGCAGCCACTCTCGCGTGGTTCTGCCGACCCACGGGTCACGTACGGGTCAGCGATCCTCGCGGGCCAACACTTACCCACGGGTCACGTGCCTGATCGTACGACTGAACGACGCCTCCAGGTGGCCTCGTGGGCCTACTGCTGACGGCAGCTCTGTGGCGCCGCCGCCGCCGCGGGTATCGCCGCCGCGAGACCGCCGCCGACGCCGCCGACGCCGTCCCCGCGGCGGTTAGCGACGCGGGCGCCGATGACGGCTCATCGGGGGCTGTGCCGTACGTCTGCTCGTTCCTGCGGGGGCCCTGCGGGATTCCGATCAGCCGCCCGCCTTCCAGTCGGTGCGTTGGGGCTGTGTGGTTCGGTGGATGGGTTGGGGGCAGCGGGGACGTTAATGGGTGGTGGTGGTGGTGGTGGTGTGGTGATGGGGAGGAAGACAGCGGGCGACGGGCAGCCAGGGCCGCTGTCCTCCGGGGAGTGTTCCTCCTCCGTACGTCCCCAAGGGTACCGGGTCGTAGCCCAGAGGCGTCCACAGGCTCGTTCTGTATGCACGTCGTTCTGTACGACACACAAACACACACACACACATACACAAACCTCCGCACACGACATCCGTTCTTCCCGTGTCCTCCCGGGCGTGATTTGGGTGGGTTTTCGTGGCGCGCTGCCGTACCGACCGGCGTCCCGCAGGGACAGAGGCAGTGGCGGCGGCGGGGGACACGGACTGGCCTTCCGCGCCGGCGACTCCTCCTCCACAGCGCAGCCGCCGTCAACCATGGACCTGCGTGTGCTGGCGGCGGCGTCGGGCACCACCTCCACGGGCGCTGCCGCCGCCGCCACGTACGGCACCCCGTACGGCACCCGCGGCGGCGGCAGCACTGGCAGCACCCCCGGCGGCGGCGGCGTGCGTTCGGCCTCGGCGGGGCAGCTGGCGGGAGCCTTTGAGCCACCGGGGCGGGGCCTGAAGCCGTCCAGCGGGCCGTCGCTAGCGATGATGGGCATGAACCTGCGAGGTACGGCGCAGTACGGCCGTGGTGCGACAATAAAATAGACGGTACACGCGTACACCATCTTTCGGAGGCTGCCATGATGCGCCGTGCTGTGCGGAAGCGTTCTTCGCCTCTCTCTCTCTCTCTCCCTTCTTAGGCCATCCTGCTTTGCCGCCTGTACCACTGACGTGGCAGTGCCGTACCGCGTCTCAGTTCCCCTTGCGTCCTGTACGCCATGACGTCATATGCCCTGTGTGTGTTTTCGCGGTGACTGTCACAACCGCCTTGCCCTCCCTTTCTCCCGCCCTGCCCTTCCCCCGCATCGGGGCGGGCCGGGGGGACCTCGGCGGCGGCTCTCATCTGTCCGGCACCCAGAGCCCGAGCGGGTGGAAGCGGTGCGCCGCCAGCTGGCGGCCAGCCGCCAGGCGGCAACGGTGCAGGTGCTGAAGCTCATCGGCCACGGCTCCTTTGCACGCGTGTACAAGGGTAAGGGTGGTATTTAGTTAGTTACTTACATTGTGGGGGGCTCTCCCCCTGAGATTTACTAACTCGACCATGGTGGTATGGGCGGCTCAGTGGCTGGGTTTCGGGGGTTGGACATGGGGTTCGAACTATCCTGCCTGGCCCCTCACAGCTCCCTTGCGGCCCCGGACGCTTCGGCTATCTCTCCTTCCCCCGCCTGGCGCACTTTGCCGCTGCTCCCCGCTGCTCCCCGCTGCTCCCCTCCCTCCACGTCGCCACCTCCCCGCCTGCTCCCCGCCTCCCCGCAGGTATCTGGCAGGGCCACGTGGTGGCTCTCAAGGTGCTGATGCTGCCCGCCTGCCTCACTCGGGATGAGCGGCTGCAGCACATCGCGGTGATGGAGGCGGCCGTCAGCTCGGCGCTTAGCCACCCCAACCTGGTGCAGGTGAGGGGGGCTGGTGGGGCCGGGGGGCGGGGGGCGTGTAGGAAGGAGCACTGTGCGGTGCGGCCCGAGAGCTCAATCTCACATAGTGTTGCATCTATTGGTTGCATCTGGTGGTTGTACCTCTCGCCGTCCCGCCCCGTACCGTCCCTCACCGTCCCGCTACAGACGTACAGCTACAGCTTTCGAGCCGTGATGGACTCGACCCTGGGTGCCTCCAGCGGTGACGACGGCGGTGGTGGCAGCGACGCCGCCGCCGCCGCAGCAGCGGCCGGCGCCGGCGGCAACACGCCCGGCGGCGTCAGCAGCGCCGCCGGGACGCCGGGGCAGTCGGCACCGTCGCCGTCGCCGGGATCAGCCGCGCAGCAGGAACCGCACGGCTACGAGTTGCAGCTGGTGCTGGTGGGTCACGTGGGTGCGGTGTGGTGCGGCGTGCAATGTGTTGGGGCGTTGTGCAGTTTGGTGCGGCGTGGCATAGTGTGGTGCGGTGTGGTGCGGTGCTTGTGGAGGGCCCCCTTTAGGCGGTGCGGCTCGGCATGGGGCGGCAAGATGCCTCCACCGTTGCAGCTGCCCGGCTTGGCGGGGTTAGTATGGTCATTGTCCGTCGCGACAAGCCAAACCAAGCCAAATAAGCAAGTTTTACCTGAAGGCCGCGGCGCGACGTGTGCCGCTTGGCCCGCCGGACTGCGTGCAACAGGCGGTCGTTGACGTGCACCGTTGATGGTCGTCCAATTTATGGGCACAAGTAGTTCTAGTTACCGAAAGGAACAGCTGGATATTTCGGAAGTCCACACACCCAGCGTCGGGGACGTTACGCTGCCGTTAGCTGCACATGACAGCTTTATCCGAAAACATCAAACCAAACGAGCATAGAAACTCAGAGCCCACACCTGGGGGGTATTTGTTGGTTGGCCGCAGGAGTACTGCGACCTGGGTACGCTGCGCCAGGCGCTGGACCGCGGCGTGTTCCACCGCAACATGGCGGGGGGCGCGTTCGTCGGGGGCGGCGGCGAGGGCCGCGGCGGCGGCGGCGGGGGTTTCGTGTCGTCGGCTGCTGCGGAGGTGCAAGCCCCTGACCGGGCGGGGCCCCGGCCTTACGAACCGCGGACATGGGATCCGCCGGCCGACGATGGAGATGCTGGTGCCGGTGCCGGAGGCGGAGGCGGTGTCGGAGGCGGAGGGTGGGGCGCCAGCGGTAGCAGTAGGCATGGGGAGGATTCCGCCGGCAGCGGCGACGCTGAGGAGATGCCCGCGGCACCGGCGCTGACGAGGGCGCCGCCGGCGCCGGCGCCGGCGCCGGCGTTGGTTCAGGACTCTGGCAGCATCGTGACTGATAGGGACCGGGAAGGCGGCGGCGGCGGCGGCGGTGCGCCTGAGAGGGACCCGGCGGCGGCGGCCGCGGCGGCAGTTGTGGGGCGACGGCAGTCGGTGCCGGCGCAGCAGCGGCCCGCCTATCGGTACGGCCTCATGCTGGCTATAGCATGTGATGTGGCGTCTGCGCTGCTACACCTCCACGCCAACGGCGTCGTACACGGCGACGTCAAGGCGAGCAACGTGCTGCTCAAGTCCGGGGTCGCCGCCATGGGGTGGCACAACAGCGGCGCGACGGCGGCGGCGGCGGCGGCGTCGACGGGGCGCAAGCCGACGACGATGGGCGCGGCGGCGGCGGCGGCGCCGCCGCCGCCGCCGCCGGCGGTTGCGGGGCCGTTGCGGGGCGGCAGCGGCGGCGTTGCCCTGTCGACATTGTCTATGCGCGGTGGCGCCAGCGAGCCGTACGACAGTACGATGTGGTCGTTTGGGATACCGCCAGGTGGCGGCGGCGGCGGCGGCCGCGGCGGATGTACGACAACGACAAGTAACGGCAGCTCGACGGCTGCCGGCGCGTCGAGCGGCTCGGCGGTGCTAAGCAGCTTCGAGCAGCTGCTGGCGACGGGGGTCATCGCAAAGGTACGGAACACGGCAAAGAGGAAACGGTTAATGTACGACACGCTTTTCATTGTATTGCATTGCATATTGCTTTGTGGGCTGCGTCCATGGTAATGAATCAAACGTTACAGCGGACCCCGGAAAGGGATCAACGGTGCGTACCAGGGCAGGCCCCAGGCCAATGTCACAGGCTGCTGTGGGCAGTTGTCACACACAGGGGCAAGCGTGCCTCGGGGCGCAGCAACGCGCCTTGCACGATTGCAACACATTCGCACTTCCGCCTTGCCTCCAGTGTTGCTATCTTAAATAAAAAGAATATTTACGGGCCAAAACCCCGGAAATTTTTTATTTCCCGGACCCCCAAGAAACCTGCGAGATTTCATTTATTTGACGCTGTGGAGAGCCGGAAACCTGCCCTGCCAACTATTTTCCAGACTACCAAAAGGGCCTGGAAATCTGCAGGCGCAGGGGCAATTTCTGCATCGTACACCTGTCTATCGCCAAAACACACTCTGATGCCGTGTCCCCAACTCCTGATTACTCTCCCACATGCATCCGCGACGCAAGGAAAGCG
This sequence comes from Eudorina sp. 2006-703-Eu-15, assembly GCA_003117195.1. NCBI lineage: Eukaryota > Viridiplantae > Chlorophyta > Chlorophyceae > Chlamydomonadales > Volvocaceae > Eudorina > Eudorina sp. 2006-703-Eu-15. The sequence continues at coordinate 1,610,786 of BDSI01000009.1, forward strand.
CGCTTCAGGGCTCCAAGACTGAGAATCTATGTTGTAGCTGTGGTAGCAGTGGCCCTGCTGTCGAAACACGCAGAAATATTTCCGGCCTGCCTCGGAGGATTTTATTACCTGGCACCTCGGAAGCCCCCCAAAATCTGCCCTGCCAAAGGTTTTTTGGCTACTGGCGACAGGCCGGAAACCTGCGGAATTCTATTTCCCCGTTTTGGAAGATAGCAACACTGCTTGCCTCCCGTCGAACACACAGCTCACACCACGCACCCGAAAAAGAGCCCGATCGCGCCCTCCGGCCCCCTTGGCGGTGATGTCCCCGCGGACATCATTGGCTGCAGGTGGCAGACTTCGGCCTGGCCACCTACGTGGACGAGCGTACGGAGACGCACGTGTCCGCCGTCACGGCGCAGGTTCGTGTACGTCCGTCCGTCCGTCCGTACGTACGTACGGCACCGAGACGGCACCGGTCCGTTCCGCGCGGCGAACAAGCGCACCACGTCCCGCCGGTGATCTCTGGCGCGCGTTGCCGTTATCCGTTAGCGCTGTCGTCTGAGTGACCTCCGGTGTCGTCGGCCCCCACCCCGGCTTCGTCCTGCGACCCGTCCTCCATCTGTCCTCCTTTTCCCCTCCGAACCCCCAACCTTCAGCCCTGTACATTGAACCCTCCCTTCCGACACACGGCATAGGGCCCCGTCGTCCATGTCGTGCTCCACATTGCGTCCCCATCGCCACCGCTTTGCTCGTCCCGGTGTCTGCCGTACGGGTTGACCAGCGTACGGCATACCCCTCCGTCCCTCCGCCGGTGCCCCGACTGCATGCCCCACCTCCCTGGAGGTCGCCATGTACTGCCTCCGCCTCAGCCTCCCCCTCCCCGCCTCCCCCCTCTCCCCCGCCGCCGCCCAGGGCACCTTGACGCACATGTCCCCAGAGCTGTTGCTGCACGGCCGCATCTCCCGCGCTCAGGACGTGTACGCGTACGGCATCATGCTGTTCGAGCTGTTCACAGGGGCACGGGCGTACCAGGGGCTCACGCGGGCGCTGCTGCCGCACCAGGTGGGTGGGCGGGCGGTGGGGGCCATCTTTCCACCTTTCCTCCTCCCTTGCTGCGATACAGTGATGAAACGCGTGTTGGGCGCTGAACCTCCCGCCGCCGTGTGTGTGTGTGTGTGTGTGTGTGTGTGTGTGTGTGTGTGTGTGTGTGTGTGTGTGTGTGTGTGTGTGTGTGTGTGTGTGTGTGTGTGTGTGTGTGTGTGTGTGTGTGTGTGTGTGTGTGTGTGTGTAGAAGTGCAACCCGCCCGCCCGCCCGATCCCAGGTATCAATATACTTACCATAAAACCTGCGAGGAAAAAACTTACCATATGCAGGCGCGCGGACAAGGCAGCCGCGCCACCACCGCAAGGCAAATCATACCGCAAATACTAAATACGGAGACGCACGATGCACGCAAACGGATTATTTACCGACCTGTGAAATGTATGACGAATGTATGGTGATGGCCCCCACGGAAGCAGCGTCGGTCGTCCATCATGCGGGAACGCGGAAGGAACCAAGTTGTGAGGCAAAGTGGAAGGGAGCAAGAAAGAAGTGTGTGTGTGTGTGTGTGTGTGTGTGTGTGTGTGTGTGTGTGTGTGTGTGTGTGTGTTACATATCTGACCGGGCCCGGCACTGGCCAAGGGCTGCTAACCCAGCCCTAACGGAAGGACCGCCGAAGCACTCTTCCCTTCCCCGGCCTCTCCTCCCTTTGCGGGGGGAGGAGAAGGGCGCGAGGGGCCATATCCCCCCCTTGCTCCACTTAGAGCACTCGCGCGTCCTGGAAGGCACGGAACTGGGTCTTCGAAAAAGGGCCCCAGCCATGTGTGCGTGTGTGCGTTGACCGTAATGTGATGCGTCGGTTGATGACATGGAAAGGGAAGGGGGCACGACGCGGGGCCGGGCGCGGCGGCGGCGGCGGGGCCGCTGAGTCCCCGAGGATTTGGGTCTTAGCAGGGGCAGGGGGCCCAGCGGGCTTGCCGTAACCGAGAGGGGCTGCACGAGAGCACGACGTGCCGTAGCCCATGGGTGATGGCTGTTGACTAGTCAAACACGGGGGCAGCCGCCCACACCGGCGCCCCATAGACCCTGGCGGGTAGGTCATGAGCGGTGCCGTGAGTGGGTGAGTGAGTGAGTGAGTGGGTGAGTGAGTGGGTGAGTGGGTGAGTGGGTGAGTGAGTGAGTGAGTGAGTGAGGGGCTCACAGTGAGGGTTCCAGTTGAGGGGTCGAGGGTCGCCACCGTGCATGACGGTTGCCGGTTGCCGGTTGACCGGTATCAAGCGGTATCATAAGGGTTCCGCTTTGCCGACGGAGTGATGGGCGAATGTCCGGATGGGCGGATGCATCGAGGGGGGGGCTGCATGCCGGGCAACAGAGCAGCTCAACACGCCAACGGCCCCAAGCAAGGCTGCTGCGGCGATGTGCCCCACCCCTCAAACCCCACCCCTCAAACCCCACCCCTCAAACCCCACCCCTCAGGCCCTCACTCCTCAACCACCCTCAACTACCCCCAACCACCCCTCGTCCGGGCAGGTGGCGCTCCGCGGCTTGCGGCCCGTCTTCCCCGCACACACGCCGCAGGACTACCGGGCCCTGGCGGAGCAGTGCTGGCAGGCCGACCCCAAGAAACGGTGCGGAGGGAGGGGAGCGGGGGAGCGTCGCAAAGCGGTTGGAAAGGGATGGACGAGGAGAGGGAAGGAGTGAGGAGAAGGACAGAGTGTGAAGAGGGAAAGAGTGAGAAGAGGCAAAGAGTAAGGAGAGGAAAAGAGTGAGGAGAGGGAAAGGAGAGAAACCGGACGGCGTCGTCGACTGCCCGGACAACTGCTACCCATTCGGTGACGTTTCCGCGGTTTCCACTGTCTTTGATTGACGTAATAAAGAAACGATGGATAGGGCAAAGGCGCCCCGAAACCCCACTCCGGGCCCCCACTACCCGGGATGCCGGGAACCGTCTCCGTTACGGGAACCAGTCGTGCTTAAGAAGAGAGCCCACAGCTCCGTGCCGTACATACTTCTGAACCCGCACCCCCCCAACGCGCTGGCGGGTCCTCCACGACGGCCTCACTAACCCCCGCTCCCGACCCGTGGGTCTCTTTCTATCCCCACAGGCCCAACTTCGAGACCGTGTTGGCGGAGCTGCAGCGGATGCGCCAGTCGGCCGCCGAAGCAGACGAGGCGGCGGCGGCGCGGCCGCCCGTGGCGACTGAAGGCCAGGGTGGTGGCGGCGTTGGTGGCGGTGCTGTTGGGGGTGCTATTGGTGGTGCTGTGGGGGCCGGTGGCGGAGTGGTGGGGCGAGTCGCGCGAGGCCGCAGCGGTGGCGTGGGGGCGAGCGGCGGGGTCAGTGGCGGCGCGGGTGTGGCCGTGGGGGGCGGCTGGGTGCAGGTGGGGACCCTGGAGGCGAGTACGATGGACACGGACATGTTTGCGGCGTATGCGGGCTCCACCTTTGGTTCCAACATGCCGGAGCTGGAGTAGAGGGCGTGGAGGGAGGCGCTGGGAAGGGTGGCTGGGGGCAGGGTGTCAAAGGGGGCGGGAGGGCAGCGGCGTGGGGCGGGAGGGGGTGACAGGGATAGGGGAAAGGGTAAGAGAGTAGCGGGGGCGGGGGGAGAAACAGCCAGAGGAAAGAAACAGATGGGTGATGGGCTGATGGCGATCAGAGCATTGTGGAGGACCTCGAAGATGCCTCGGGCCCAACGAGTTCTGTTGAGGCCGTCAGATGAACAAAGGAAGGAAGGAAGGAATCGTACAGCGGACTCCGCAAATTGATTTTCAATGCCGTCGGTGCCGTCGTCCTGCTACATACCAGCAGGCGGAAGTCTAGGAAGCGAGGAACCCAGGTTTGTGTCAGATGGCCGGCCGTACGTGGCCGTACGGTCCGGCGGCCGGCCCAGGCTGGCGGCTCGACGAGACTGGTGCGCAGCGCGGGTGCAGGGTTTCAGGGATGAGCGGCAGCCCTGGCCAAACAACCGTCGGGGCAGCGAATGGCCTGGCATTCGCAACGCCGCATGGATCCAGATTGCTGCGGCACGGTGCATTGACATGCAATGCCGAGGGGGGTGCGCGCCGGGTGCAGCAGTGGCAAGGACGTCGTAGCCAGAGCTCTGGTCGTAGCAGATGCGCCAAAGTGTGACACCGTAGCTCCGGATAGCTCGTGCAGCTAAACGTCACTTTGCTGAAATTTAACCACGGATGCCACACTACCGTATATTTAAATGTCGAGGAAAACTGCCAACGGCTGCGGCCCAGCTGCTGCGGTGCATCCCATGTGGGTAGAGTTTCAGGCGTTACCGCACAGTCACAGCTACACACGAAACGATGTACTGTACGCGGCGGACTTTGAATTTTACATGGGTATAACTGAGCAGCTAACGCGGTTCGTGATTCCACAACTATGAATTTTGAATATTTAGTATCGGCCAATCATCGCTGCAGCGGCTTCTGCCACCCCACTTGTTGATGCCGCCCGGCCCGCGACGACGGCTGTTCGCAGACCTGTAACTCCCGTTTGACGAAGGTGCCAACATCGCGACACATCAAGTCTCATATTATAAAATTATTTAATATGAATTGTCACTAACAAATACTCGTGTCGGACCGACGGGTTAACTTTCTGGCGCATTCGTCTCGACAGCATGAACTCGCGTGTCGTAGCTATCCATTTATCCGTGTACTTGTTTTCCATTTGGGGAACTACGCTATTTGTGGCCGGTACTGATATCGGTGAGCATTCCGGTCCTAGGCATCAATCGAGAATTGAAAAGCATCTCGCAGCGGCGCTACAGCTTCCCTTTTCAATTTGTAAATCAGCGAAGCGATGGCGTTTCCTGTGAAATTCATTCAATAATATAACGCATAACTTTAACATTTCCCCAAGATGTCCTACCTAAATCAATTTCTTACCCTGTTGCACGGACGCCAGGGACGCTGGACCGCACAATCCAGCTGCGGTCTCCTTCCAGCACCCCTCAAGTTATATCCTCTCAACATCATGTTTCAAACAAGCGGTTGGATCGCCACTGGCGGCTCTTGAAATCCGTGGAACCTGCGGACTCGCCGTCTCTGCCGGCCCCCGCCCTTCCAGTTGCAGGCGAGCACGCTGCAGACACGACAGCCCACCCGCGCGCCCTCTCTTCCTCTTCCTCTTCCTCTTCCTCCCTCTCTTCGACGAGGAAGCTGCAGCAATCTCTTCTGCAAGTGCAGGCAGTAGTTACCAAACTGCCGCCGGCGCCGCCCTCCCCACCACAACCTCCGCCACCACGCCCACCACCCCTGCCACCAACCTCGCGGCCGCCTCCGCGGCCACCGTCCTCATCACCGCCAGCTCGTTCGCCGCCGCCACAGCCACTGCCGCCACCTTTCCCCCGTTTCCCACCACCGTCACCTCGGGCGCCGCCGCCCCTGAAGCCGCCACCGCCTCGACGACCGCAGCCGGCCCTTCCGCCACCCCGGCCGCCGTCACCCCGGCCTCCGCCAGTGCCGCTACTCGAGCCGCCGCCGGTGCCGCCACCTCCGCGTACGACCTTCAAGGCACCCCCGCTTGCCGCGCTCCAGGCATCCCCGCCTGCACCTCCGAAACCACAACCGCCCTCAAGTCCCTTAAAGCCGCCGCCTGCGAAGCCTCCCAAGAAGCCGCCGCTGCGCCTGGCCAAGCAACCACGGCAGCCGCCGCAGCCGCCGCAGCCTGCCCCGCCGCCGCCAAAGCCACCCTCGCCTTTGCCGCCGCCGCCGCCCCCGCCGCCGCCTGCGCCACCCGTGACCAGTAATGTTACGGCGGCCAGGATTGCAGGTAGCGTGTGTGTGTGTGTGTGTGTTACATGTCTGACCGGGCCTGGCACTGGCCGAGGGCTGCGAACCCAGCCCTAACGGAAAGACCGCCGAAGCACACTCTCCCGGATACGGCGGGGGAGACGGGCGTAAGGCCCCTGTGTGTGTGATTGGTGCGCGGGGGAGCGGTGGCGCGATGGCAGAGGGACCCTAGGGCTGATGAGCGTTGTGTTGTGTGTTGTGTTGGGCTGTGTTGGGCCGCAGTGAGCCGGTGCCCGGACGTCGAGGCCGTCATCGCCGCCACCAACTACTACCGCGCCATCCACTCGGCCGCCCCCGTGGAGTGGGATCAGGACTTGGCAGCCGCCTCGGCGGCCTACGCCGCGAAGCTGTCGGCCACGTGCTACATCGAGCACTCCAGCGGCACGTACGGCGAGAACCTGATGCTGGTGGGGGAGGGGGAAAGGGGGGAAGGCGTGAGGGAAGGGGGGAGGGGGGAAGGCGAGAGGGAGGGGGGAGGGGGGAAGGCGAGAGGGAAGGGGGAGGGGGAAAGGCGAGAGGGAAGGGGGAGGGGGAAGGCGAGAGGGAAGGGGGAGGGGGAAGGCGAGAGGGAGGGGGGAGTGGGGAAGGCGAGAGGGAAGGAGGAGAGGCGCTAGCAGGAGGCGGTGGACGCGGCTTGCCTTTGCCCACCTCTGGAAGCTGTCTGGCTGCTGCGTTGGTCAGTATCAGTGATCCAAAAGCCACATCTTGCGTGGTTTGCAACACAGCGAAGCTCGTCATCTTGTTGCGGACAACGGCACAAGCCTTGGCAGCGGACCTCGGCCGTGGGTGGCGTCCAGCCCAGCGGGCATTCGCCGCCGTCTGCGTCCCGCTGGGCCTCAAATACGTCAATGAACGGACCATTTGGGACGTCGGCGCCCGACTGCGGTTGCATCCCTGACTACTTACTAAGTACTGACTGCGATCCCCTGCCTGGCCCGCTGCTGTTGCTGTTGCTGGTGGTGGTGGCGGCCTGCTGTGATGGTGGTCATGGTGGTGGTGGTGGTGGGGCCAACAGCTCAAGCAGTACCCGAGGCCCAAGGACTGGGACTCCTGCGCCTTCGCCATCCAGACCTGGTACACCGAGCAGGCCTACTACAGGTGGAACGTGGCACGGCCGCTGTGGGACAACGCCATCGATACGGTCGGGCACTTCACTCAGCTGGTGGGGTCGGGAAGGGGACAGGGCTGGGCGGGGTAGGGCTGATGCGGCGGTGGGGCGCCGCCCCTAAGGGGGGGTGGGGTTAAATTGAATAAAGAAATAAACCCCAAAAAACCGGCCCAGGCACACCCAGAAAAGCATACTTACGTGGCGAGGTACCTGCATAGCAACGGAAAAATCTATAGAGACCGCGCGCGGGTGCGCGGCGGCGCGGCCGCGCTGCCGCCGGTGCAACAGCAGCAAGCAAAGTGCGGACCCGGGGGGTGGGGTAATCACGGACCTCCGATGCTTTTCGGACAACGCCCCGTGCCCAGGTACCACCGCCCAGCCGGGGCGGCCTTCACTGCATCCCATCTCACGAGGCGGGCGGGCTCACCTCAGGTGGCACGAACGAACGAATGACCAACGATGATATTGACATGAAAGGAATGGAAAGATTCGCGGGTGTTACATCAGATACTTGGGGGAAAGGGTGGTGGCATCGGCGGTGGCACCGGCGGCATCCTGGCTCCCTGCCGTACCTGGGGCTGGGGGTTAAGTTAACAACCCAGACACACCTGAGGCTTGGGGGGGCTGGGGGACCCGCCTGCCGTCTGCAACAGCAGGTGCGGCAGCTCCCGGGGCGCATCACGAGAGGCACCGCAGTATCTTCTCGTGTGCCCGTTATCGGGGGGCGAGCGGTGAGGCCGGGTGGCTGGCTGTGCTCCTGGTGGCCGGAACCCGGAAGAGGGGCAGCAGCAGCCCGGACCTCGAAGTCCTTCCGTCCGCAGCAGCAGGCGCACTCGGCGGCACCCCACATGCGCCCCCCCGCCTCGCCCCTGCCTGCTCCCCCTCCCCACCCCACCCCACCCTGCCCCACCCCCGCCCCACCCCCGCCCCACCCCAACCCCAACCCCACCCCGCCCCCGCCCCACCCCCATCCCAACCCCACCCCAACCCCACCCCAACCCCGGACGTGCACGCAGGTGTGGCGCGGCACCGCCAAGTTCGGGTGCGGAATGTCGACCACAGATGTGCCGTACACCATGTACGGCGGCAGGCTGACCACCCAGGGCTGCAAGATCGTCGTGTGCCGATACACACCGTCGGGCAACTTCGCGTCGGACGTGGCCTTCTACTTGAACGGTGCGGCGGGCGGGTGGGCGGGCGGGCGGGTGGGGATCTGGGGAAGGGCGCTGGTGGGGCGGAGTGCGACGGCGCTGGCTGAGCAGCAGATGAGCTGCAGCTGGAGCGGGGGCCCGCCCCAGATAATAATACCAGGTCTTCCACTTCCCGCCGCCAGGCAGGTCCGTACGACCATCTGTGACTGTCTGACTAAGCATGTACGAGCCCCGGAACGAAACTCCCCGACGCGGAAGTCGTTTTGTGGCGACAGAACCGGAACCCTCCGTCCCTTTCTTTCCATGCCCTTCCCGTACCACACATCGCCGCAAGCAACGGCACGCAGACGGCACCCACAGTGAGGCAGTACACCGACCCTATCCATCATCGCCCCACCCGTCCCCGCCGTCCCCCCCTCGCCGCTCGCCCCCTTACCCCGACATCTGCAGTACAACCCGCGAACCCGAACGCCGTCCTCCCAAGCCCCCCCGCGCCGCCGTCGCCGCCGCCGGGTCCCCCCCAGCCGCCCGCTCCCCCCCAACCACCACCCAAGCCCTCACCCCCGCCTCCACGGCCGCCCCGGCCGCCACCACAACCTCCCAGCCCGCCCAAGCCTGCACCAACGGCCTCAGTGGCCATGGGGGCTGCGGCACCATCGATGGGTTTCAGCGCCCGGACGAGCACCGCTCAGTTGCTTCCTCGGCTGGACGGGAGCGGGGGAGGTCCCTGGACGGGCGACGGAGGCGGCGGCGGCGACGGCGGCGGCGGAGGTGACTTGGCGTTCCCGCCGGATTCCAACGAGGAGTCGCCGCCGCCCCTCGGCGCCGAGTCGTACGACGGCGACCCGTGACGAGTACGGAGCAATCGTCAGTCGGATTTGAGTACGGCGGCGGCGCAGAGTGTGGAGCCGTCATCGGAACACACCCACACACCCACACCCACAAACCACACCTCGCACGTACCCACAATGCCCCCACACACATACAGTGTGGGCGGCAGCGGACTGGTTCCCGGCGCCGAGGGGCCGAGGGGGGGGGGCCGCGCAAAACGCGCCTGGTGCGGTCCCCGCGGGGCTGAACAGCGAGTACGGTGCACCTTATCTAGGCACTGGTTTCGGCGCATGCATCGCTTTGTCATCACCGCAAAGATCAGAGAGCACGTGTTGCGCGGGTGGGCGGTCGCAGCAGCAACGCGCAATGGCTTTTGCGCCAACCCTTGATGTTCCTGATTCATCCTTCAAGCGAGGGCCCAGGGAGCCATATATCTTTATTAATATAATAAACTTATGCGCCAGCCGGCCTCTGCAGCCTGGCGTGTGTCACGGGGGGTAAGCAGGCCAGTGCGGTGATGCGGGGGGGGGGATGTGGCGCATGCAGCCACCCCACCCATGCAGCAGTACGTCCGCGACACCGGGCAGGGCTGGCGGACGGCCAACGTGAGTGAGCCATGATTCATCGCACCGCCGGCCTCTGACCTTCATGAATTAACATTATCAAGTACGCCAGTTGCGAGCTTGCGACCCATAGGACGGGGTCATAGCGTCATACATCAATTTGGATGCTGCTGTTCATCGTTACTTCTTGCTTATTGCTTGATGGACGAATGGGACGGATGAGTGAACGGACGGTCCAGCGGACGGAAACCCAAGGAAAGCGCGTCGGCGGTCAGCGGCGCCCGCCGGCCTGTGCCGGCGTCCGGGGGCATTCATTTGGGAGGCGACCATGCAAAGGAGCACACGGGGGGGGGGACGGGCGAGGGGGGAGGTACGAGGGGCGAGGGGCGAGGGGGAGGGGGTGATGTGCCACCGGCGGCACATCAGGCGAGCCGGTCTGCACACGTATGTGCATGCACCGGACGGCACCGGACGGCACCGGACGGCACCGGACGGCACCGGACGTGGATGAACTTTGCAGCGGACCCCCAAAGGGATCATCGGTGACATCTGACATGTCAGGTGATAATGATGCCCTGCGGAGCTTCCCGGCGTGTCGCCCCGCCATCCGTGTACGGCTGTGGATGCGGTTCTCTAGGGTTTTGGCGCGTGCCGCCGCGAAAATCTTCGATTCTTTGCCTGAGGGTGCATGTCGTGCGACCCGCATGCGTCCGCGCATGGCATACGGCCATGTACTGTACGGATTGACGTACATAAGTGATTAATAACGGGCGTACGGCACGTGATGTGCTCGTGAAGTCGTACGCCGGGTGCTGCGCGGCCCTGTCAACGTCACGAGTTACCCCGCGTCGACATTGATTGCGAGTATACTCGTTACAAGTTGGACCCGAGTCCCGACCGGGTGTGAGGGTGCGTGTGTTATTATTCGTTATTGATGTGATGCTGCAGTGGACCCCCTCACCCGCCCCCTCCCCCGCCCCCCCGCGGGTCATTGGGGTGTAGCCCTGTACAGCCTCCTCCCCGTCACACGCTGTGAAACCGGAACCACGCCGCTTGACCCGCGCGTGTGGTGTGCGAGGGGGGCGCTTCATCGCGGGGGCGTACGGCGAGTCCGTCGAGGCCGGTTGACAAACACAGCACGCGGGATGCGGCGCGCGTGCGTGCGCGGACCGATCGTGTCCTGGTTGACACGAAGATGGATCGGTGTGCGGGTGGACTGCGTGCCGTGTTTGATGTATGTGTGGGGGGGGCGGTACGAGACGGGTTTGCGTCGCCGGCGCCGGGAGGTCAGGGGCCGGGGGCCGGGCCACGCCCGGGGCATCTCGTCGTGACAGGTGGGTAGAGTCCGATTCACACGGTTGACGTGCATGCGAGCCGCCATGCTTGCGTCGCAGTCCCGGGTACGGGTACCTTGCCCGTACGCACTGCTGCCCGCCGGACGGACGCGTGCAGGGCGGCACACGCATCCACGCACGGGATGGGGGCATGGGGCGGGCCGGGCGTGTTTCTCACCTAACACATACACCGTCCCCTCACCGCCGTGTGATTCGGCGGGTCTGGCGCGGTTTCCAGGAGAGGCAATCCTGGCGCGCTGGTAACCTGGTGTAGTGGCCGGTATGGCTGCGTGACCCCCCCGCGGGTGATGGAGGATGGGTGCGCAGTCCTTGGTAGGGGTTGATGAGACGAGACACCTACGAGCTATCTGGGCCCGTTGGAACACCCGGTCGGGATTACACATAGACGTAGGCCGTCACGGCGATCTGCCGGTCGGGAACCGCTGTTTAGGCCGCAGGTGATGATCAACCTCAGTCCTCTTCCTCTAGCACCAGATTTCCTGTTGGAAGTATCGCAACGCGCAGTGCTCCCTGAGACGTGGACGTTACCGTAAAGGAACACCGCCGCCTGCCCCACCCGCCGTCGTCCTCCGTCATCTGCGCACGTGGCTGGTCGGGTCTCGGGAGATAGAGGCCTTAGGTTCGGAAGGGTGCTTTGTCGGCCCCGCCCAGGCTCGGTTTGTTTGAATTAATACGCGGCACCGATGATGTGACGCTTCCGCGCTCCGACTTGTTAAAAGGCTTGTGCCGCAACAGCACCAGCAGAGGGGCTTTCATGGACGGCTCGAAGGCGGCGACGGCGTTTGAGTTTGTGAGGCGTGGCCGTCAAAATCATTCATCGTCCGGCAAGCGGCGGCGCCCGGGGCGCCTGTCCGCGCAGCGCCACTGGCCGGGACTGTCAGGCCCCTCGAGACATCCTGGTACATAATTCGCGGTAGGATCCTTGCCGAGGTAGCTGACAGCCATCAATAGACATCATCAACAGCAGCAAGCTCGCGCTCTCCGCCGCATCCTGCCTGCGACCCATATTGGCTTCTATCTGAGAGCAGCAGGTATATTGATACGACATGTTTTTTGTTCTGGGTTGTAAAAAGATGGGTGGGATTGTGCATCACATGTTTGTCTGACCATTCGATATACCTTGGCTAAAATAAAGCCTTACCTGACTTGATCACCCGTGCGTGCAGTTCAGTGACGCCCCAAAAGCGCGCCGAGACCGACCCGTGGGTCAGTTTGCGCCACAACAAGGAGCGCCCTCTCCAACCTCACGCTCGGCGACCCTGCCTGTTTTCCCCCACCATGACCTAAATCCGCAGCCCCAAACCAAGCACCGCAGCTCACACATATACTCTAGCATCGACTTCAGCTCCATTACATAGTTGTTTTTGGTTGGCTGATACGGCTTCTTCGTCGTCTCAAGGTCAAGTTGCTGCCCCGGTAGCTGCCTGCCAAGCTGAGTTTGCGATAGTCTGGAGGTCAGCGGACGTCCTTGGACACCTAGTACAGGGACCTGTCGTCAACGCCAGGATCTGCGGACTTGAGGAGAGGCATTCGCAGCACAACGCAGGGTTACTGCAAGATGATGTGAGTGCGCTTGTGCTTTGGTTTGGTTTGGCGAGATCGATTGGGATTCGTTCGGCACACAAATTGTCAAGTTGTGCATCACGAATCCAGCAGCGTCCTCTGGCGTCCTTTCAAAGTAATAAGGTGAAGGAATTGACGCCCATCAGCGCTGTCACCTGCCGCTCGAGAGCGCGATAGCGCGGGTCGACATCGTCCGGCTTGCAATTATGCCGGGTTTGGTGCGCAATTAGCTCCTTGTAAGCGCGCTCGAGCCTCGAGGGCGACCAGCAACACAAGCGTGACTTTGGTGCCTTGGGATTGCCGCCAGCAGCCGGTTATGAGCTGGTTCCCCGCCCACACCGGGCCCGAGCCCGGGGCCCAAGGCAGGGCGCGCCGCGACACCGCGGGGTACCTTCGCGGACCTGCCGAACGCGCCGCGCTGCCCAGATTGGGGGTTAACAAAACCAAGGGGTTTGCGCGCCAGCTGGCCACGCCCGCATTAATGAATGCATGACTGCAGGAGACGGCGGGCCGCAGCTATCCGGGTGCGGGGTACGCGTCGGGACACGTAACCGGACTTGTGTCGCTGCCTCCGCTACACTACCCCCTCGACCCCCTTACGAGTTCCCTAAACCCCCGCCCTCCACCCCCTTCCAGGGCCGCCTCGGCACTCGCGTCCGCAATGCTCAAGGGCGGCGACTCCACCGGCCTCCGCCATGCCGCTCGCAGCGTCGGCGCAAGTCTGCTGCCCGTGGACTCGCTGTCGGGTGGGTGCGGGTGCGGGTGCGGGTGCGGGTGCGGGTGCGGGTGCGGGTGCGGGTGCGGGTGCGGGTGCGGGTGCGGGTGCGGGTGCGGGTGCGGGTGCGGGTGCGGGTGCGGGTGCGGGTGCGGGTGCGGGTGCGGGTGCGGGTGCGGGTGCGGGTGCGGGTGCGGGTGCGGGTGCGGGTGCGGGTGCGGGTGCTTCCGTTACCTTAAGGCATCAACGTGGGACGCAGCGCCTGCGTGTGGCCTGTGGGCGGGTATGGCCTCGGGGTCCGCTTCCCCTAATAATGTCCACTGAGCTGTCGTACGCCAGGTGCGTTGACGCTGTCTGTCGTACACCGTACTCGGAAGTGGATGACGTTCAGATGTCCTCGGTAAGATGTACTCGCACCGGAAGGCACCTGCGCATGTGTCCAGTACCTACTAATCCAGTAAAGACCGTTCATGTTCCAAGCTACCGTATCACCGCGCTGCGCCCTCCGTCCCACCGCAGCCACCACCTCCCCGAAGCCCTCCCCTGCTAAGCTGCGACGGAGATGGGAGGTGGCGCACCGCTGCTGTGACGCCATACTGATTGTAGGTATGGGGTGAGGGGCTCGGGGGGGGGGGGCGGGAGCGCTGGGACAGGGGCGCAGCGTGGGCCGGGCTGGCCAGGGGCGGCCAGGCCCCTTAGTTCCGACGCACGTTCTGTTCTTCTCAGTGCAGAAGATGTCAGCCGCAAGAAGCGTCCGAACTTGTTCCTCCAGCGACCAGCCCCGCTCCTCCTGTCTGTCGTCCGGTCCTGTGCCTGGCCGCGTGGCCGGTCCGGGTCGGGCTGTTTGTCCCCCCCCCCCGCCGGCCCGTGCGGTACCTACCACCGGCAAACACCTGCGCCCCGGCGCCGTCAACACCCGGTGGCCAGTGGATGGACCGCGCAAGCCGGGTCTATCCCCTGGCCCGGCAACATCATCGACAAAGCCGAGCACCTCAAAAGGGCGCCTGGGGTGGATCGGTGGTCGCATCGACCCCCACCACGCCCCGCCGCACTGCCCCGCCGCACTGCCCCGCCGCGCCCTCCTCATCCTCCCCCCCACCCCCCCCACCCGGGTGCAGGCCCTGGGTCTGTGGCTGGCTGGCAGCTCGCTGCTGACCATGATGGGGCCGGAGAGGTGGCACGGAGCGGTGCGCCCGGGGGCAAGGGCAGGGGGGCAGGGGCAAAGGGGCGGGGGGACAGGGGGCAGGAGGCAAGGGGTCGTGCCGTGCCGTGCCGTGCCGTGCCGTGCCGTGCCGTGCCGTGCCGTGCCGTGCCGTGCCGTGCCGTGCCGTGCCGTGCCGTGCCGTGCCGTGCCGTGCCGTGCCGTGCCGTGCCGTGCCGTGCCGTGCCGTGCCGTGCCGTGCCGTGCCGTGCCGTGCCGTGCCGTGCCGTGCCGTGCCGTATCGCAGCGGCCTAGTGTTCTTCATGGCTGATCACCGATTGTGTCTGCGAGCTTTTAGGTGCTGCGGTACCACCGAGTTTTTCCAATGGATGGTGGCGTCGCACCCAATGCCGAATTGCCCACGCCATCGCCCCCTTGTCGGGGGACCCGCCTCCGCCCCTGCCCATATGTACGCCGCATGCCGGTGCATGCAGCTCCTGGGCGCGGGCGTGACAGTCCTGGGCGGGCTGGGGCTGGTGGCGGCCGGCCGCGAGTGCCTGTCGCTGCGCAGTCTGATGCTGGTGGGGCTGGGCTTCGCGGCGCTGTCCACCCTGGAGCTCATGCAGCAGGTGGGGTCCCCCGCGGGCGCACACACCGGGAAGGTAGGGGGGCCGCGGTGCTGACCAACGACATCTACCCACCACCACCACAGCCTTTCCCGGGTTCAGGGGTGATGAACCCATCATGGGGGCATAATTTGTGGTATCATTTTGAGGATCGGCCGCCCCTCGTGTCCTCTACACCCACCCACACACACACACACATACCCATCCCTGTCAGCACTCCACACCCACCCATCAGCAGGCACACGCACACACGCACACGTACGACAGGCCCCCAGGCCGAATGCCGTCGCCGTTACACGTGCACGGGGCACCTACATGTCCACACACACGCCGGCCCCCTGTCCCCCCCCCCGGTCCCTCGCCGCACCCGGCCCCCCCCGTCCCCGGTCCCTCGCCTCCCCCTCCCGGCAGGTGAGTCGCGGCGTGGAGACGCACTGCGCGCTGGCGGAGGCCACCACCCGCATCCGCCACCTGGAGGACCGCATCAGCCAGATGCGCCACGACGAGCTCATCACGCAGGTGGGTGTTATTTCAGCAGGCAGAACAGGAGTGCGTGACATGCGAGGGGCCGAGTGGCGCCCAATAGTTTGCCCGTATGCGCATATAATATACCCGATTGCCCGACCTAAATAAGAAATAACGCACGCAGGTGTGTGTGTGTATGTGTGTGTGTGTATGTGTGGGGGGGGAGGGGGTGTAGGTGGGGTCCGCTATACCATATGCGTTCATTCATGCACGTGTGCTATGCCTTTGTGGACGTGGGTACCGTAAAACATTCTCCACACTCTTCGCGAAGAAGTCGTGGCGGGTTTCATACCGGGTGTCATGTCGGGGCCGGGAGGAACCAGAGCTAGGGGGCCGCACCGTGGCGGATCGCGGCGGTGTGCCGGGGAGGGGGGGAGGGCGGGAGAGAGGGGAGGTACGTACCAGCGGGCTGTGGTGCTGGAAGTTGCACAAAGGCTGGATCGCTATTCTCTCTTTGGCAATGGCTGCTCTGGGTCGAGCGATCTAGGAGGCGGTTGTTTGTTGATGTGGGGAGGTCCCTCGACCTCCGGACACTGCCCGTTGGATCCACGTTCCGCTGCGGGATCCACGATTTGCTGGATTCATACTCACATGATTGATCCAACGCTGGCTGCTCCGTTGTTGCGTCGTGGCGGCGGTCACGGCCACGGCCACGGCGACGGCGACGGCGACGGCGGTCCAACCCCCGGTGGTGGTGCTGCTCACCCGCCAATGCTACCCCCACCCCGGTGGTGACACGCCGCACCGCCGCACCCGCTGCCCGGCTTCTCCGCGCCACACAGCTTTTCTTCCGGATGAATGAGATGGTGGGCTGCCATGCTGCTGTGCAGCTGTGCGGTGGTTGGGTGGTTGGATAGTTGGGTGGTTGGGCTGTTGATTAGTTAGGTGGCTGGGGTCAGGGAATGCCGGGTGGGGAGGCTGCGGGTGGGGTCTGTCCCTCAGCCTTATATCAGGGGGTTAAGAAGTCTACGCCCTGCCTGCCTCTGCCTCGCTGTGTGGTCAATGGACTCGTTGGTGTTTGTAAAGGCAGAGCATACGCGTTTAGTACCCCCCGGCATTGTTGGACACCGCCCCCTCCTCCTCCCCTCCTCCTCCCCTCTTCCTCCCCTCCTCCCCGCCGGCCAGGATGACATGCTGGGCCTGGTGCAGCAGTCCGCAACCGCCCAGGCCGAGGTGCACAGTGCGGTGTGGCGGGCCGCCCAGGCCGACCGGGACTACCTGCGGGCCAAGGCGGCGGCACTGCGGCGGCACGCGGTGGCGGTGAGGGACGCGCTGAGCGCCAAGATCGCGGAGAGGAAGGTGGGTCGGTGGGTCGGTGGGTCGGTGGGTCGGTGGGTCGGTGGGTCGGTGGGTCGGTGGGTCGGTGGGTCGGTGGGTCGGTGGGTCGGTGGGTCGGTGGGTCGGTGGGTCGGTGGGTCGCACTACCGGACGTGGCCCCCCCCCGCGGATGGGTGATGTGGGCCACCTCGAAGGAAAGCCCCGATAGCTTCCTGATTGCCTGGAAAACAGGCAGGGTGAGCAGTCAGATACCGCAGGGGCCCCGGAAACGGAAGTTCAGCCGTCGAGCGGGTTGGTAGCTTGGTACTTGGTACTTGGTACTTGGCAGCGCGGGTTGTGTGGGTCCTCGGACGCGTGCGTGCGTTCCCTTTTGAGGCTCGAGGCATCGAGCAGCTGCCAGTGCTGAGCGGCAGCGGCGGCGGCGGCGCTGCGCTCTTCTGAAGCACGCAACACGGCACGCGAGGGCGAGGGGATGAACGTACGGCACTGCGGGCGGTACGGCACCACGGGGACATTCCCCATCCCTCAGCATGGTGGTCCTGTCCCCTCTTCGAACCACGGCGGCACAAACACACACACTTACCTCGTGTCTCTCGGTTTATTTTAACACACACTTACCGGCCGCAGGCGAATGCCTCAGCATCCGGCGATGGCGGGGACGGCGGCGGCGTCGACCTGAGCCAGTCGCTGTGGGGGGTGGAGCGGCGCGTGGAGGCGGTGGATTCCGTGATTCGGTATATTGACCAGAAGGATGCCACCAACGAGCTGACGTACGAGGAGTACGAGGTGCGGAACTTGTACGGCGCAGTACGAATTCTGCCCTCCGTCACATCTTGTGCTGCAAGAGGGGAATTCTCTTGGGTGGCGTGGTCAAGGGTCACGTCCAGCGAAAATGTACGTCGAATCCAAAACAGTTTGTTATATTTTCGTCACGCCGTGGTACAAGTTTTAGGTAACAGGTAAAGGAGCGTACGTACGGCCACGTTGCCCTTAGTAGGGTAGTTCCCGGGTGCCGGCTGTCCCTTCCTCAGCACCGGCAGAGCCGTTGTCCAGGGGCAGTCACTACCGCACTACCAACAACCAACTACCAACCGCCCCGCAGATCATTCTGGAGGCGCTGCTGGAGGGTTCCAGCGGCCACGTGTCCGAGTCAACCACCGCCGTACTACGGCAAGAGAAGGGCGGCCTGGACGCCGTCAAGGCGGCCTTCGAGCGCCACGCGACGCAGTCGTACGACCACGTGCTGGCGGCGGGCGGCGGCGGCTCGTCGGCCGGCATCGGCGCCGTCACTCGCGCGGAGGCGCGGAAGGAGAGCTCTCGGCGGCACTTCGAGGTGCGGTGGGCTCCAGGGGCGGGGCGGGGCGGGCGGAGTGCCGGTCCGGTCGCGGGTGGGAGTGTGCCGACGGTGTGCGGCGGTGGTGCTGGTGGTGCTGGCGGTGGCGGGTCGAGGTACAAGAGGGCCGCATACCGTATATGTCTGGTGGGTGCGCTTTGAGGCGCCTCCATCCTCCGCCCCACTCATCCTGCACCCACGCACCCACCCACCCACCCACCCTCGCTCACTCCATTCCTCGGCTTCCCTCCCTGCATCGCCATGGCCCTGGACATCGCTCGCGGCGCGGCTACTCCGTCTACCACCACAGGTCGGTAACGTATCTGTCCTTTCCGGGTTGGGTTGGGTTCGCAGTTTGCTTGTTGTGGCACTGCGGCCGCGCGGCCGCGCCGCCACGCGCCCGCGCGCGGTCTCTATCTTTTCGTTTGCTCTGCAGGTACCGCACCCCGTAAGTATACTGCGTTATGCTGGGTGTGCCCGGGTTCGTTCTACGGGTTTATTTATTTTTTTCAATTTAACCACCCACCCACCCACCCGCCCGCCCGCCCGCCCGCGCGTGTGCCCCCCCCCCAGAACCGCTTCATGGACTTGTTCCACAAGCACGGCGCCCACCATGCCGCCGCCTTCAGCGCCTCTCTCAGTGAGGCGCTGCAGTCGCTGCCCGAGCGCTGCGTGCGCGACGTGGAGGCGTACTCCTGGCTGCGGCTGCTGGGCTGGCTGCTGCTGGCGGCGCAGTTCGCGGGCGGCTACGCGGCGCTCACATCGTTCGTGCTGGTGGCCAAGAAGGACGACTGACACGCAACGAAAACATGGAACGAACGGAGACTGCCTCGACTGATGCACGACTAGGTGCCGCACTCCGGCAGACAGACTGACCGACAGACAGGCAGACTGGGTCTTTACTGACGGATAGGCTGACTGCTACGGAGTGACTGACAGGCTTGACTGATTGGCTGGCTGGCTTACTGCTACAGACTGACTGACTGAAGGACAGAAGCGCAGGGAGAGTGAAGGACACGGAGGGACGGGTGGAGTTGGGGGGGGGACAGACAGACGGACAGACAGACAGACATACTGGCAGGGTGGCTGACTTGACCGACGCGGCAGACTGGGTCTGTTGGGTGTTGACCGACGGACGGATCAGTCCGCGGTGGGGTGTCGCAAATTCGTGCATCCACCCGGTTCGTGCATTTACCTGGCCGGAGGAAGTGTGAGGAGAGGCGCCATACGGCGGCACGAACATGACCCCCCTTCCCCCACTTGGAGGAGCTTTCCCAGAGGCTACCGCCGGGTAGCCCGGCGGCCAAGGACGGTTGCATAACCTCGGAAAGGAGATCTGATGCGGTCACCGTATGAGTACGATCCGCGCTGCTCCCATGTGACATGCGGCATCTGTCTTGGGGATGCTGGGGCCGGCCGCATCCCCCCCCCCTCGCCTCCCCTTGCGTCGACGCCCTCGGTCGCGCGCTTCCCTGCAGTCCAGTGTCCAAACCATACGGTGGTACTCAACATTACGCGGAGGCCTTCCTCGACAGCGGCACGCTCTCCGGCCTCGCCTGCGAACGAACACACATGCACACACACACACCGGGGTTCTTCCATCTTAGCGGACACACACACACGGGGGTTGCAATTCTAAACACACACGCACAAACACACTAGGCCCCTCGCATGTCATCACGTACTCCTGTTCTGCCTGCTGAAATAACACACACACACACACACACACACACACACACACACACACACACACACACACACACACACACACACACACACACACACACACACACACACACACACACACGGCCATGGAGCGGGCGAGGGTGGGGTTACGTGCAGAGACCCTCCACGGCGGCGCACAGCCCGTGCCGGGGGCGCCGGCTGCCCCGTCGCCGGTTGATGTAGCTAAGGCGCGCGCAGTCATGGAGTTCTGGCAGCGGGTGGCCAGTTTCGCAGAACTGGGCCGACCGCGACGGGGATGGGAGGGGTGGGACCGGACCACCCAATCCTATCGGTGGTGGACGGCCGGATCCGCTGCGTGCAGCCAGTAGACGTAGACTCGTGATGGATAGATAGCAGCGCGAGACGCTAGGGGGTATGGATTGGGACTAGGGAAGCCCACTTCCGGGCACGATGGGGATCCGTGGGTGCCCGAGGAGGGTCGGGCCAGACCAGTGGGAGTTGGCAGCGAGCGGGACGTGTAGGCGAGGGCCGCTTGCGACGGGAAGGGGTGTACGACAGGGAAGCTTGCGTGGTGATGTGCTGCCTTGTGCAAACCATAGCCCCATCATGGAGCACCCGACTGCATACCCGGACCCAGCAAGGCCTGACGCGTGCGAGCCGCCTCGCTCTGGCTCAGCTGGGCAGGCAGGCCTGCCGGAGGGTGCAACCCTAGCTATTACGATTAGGTTGGGACGCGGGACCAGGCTAGTTTTACCGCACCAAGCAGGGGCGCGCCTCCGAAACGCGCCCTGGGTGCTGCAAGGACTTGAGGAGGTTGAACAGCGGACTGCGAGGCGCAGACCGCCCGGGATGGGCCTTCGCCCACTCCCTTGAGGGGGCACAGCGGTCACCGATCCTCGGGGATCGGGCACGCGCCCTAGGTTGAGAGCGAGGGGACAGAGGCCCCTTACGCCCCTTTCCCCCGTATCCGGGGAAAGTGCTTCGGCGGTCTCCCGTATGGGGCGGGTTAGCGCCCCCGGCCAGTGTCGGCCCGGCAGATATGTAACGATACACACACACACACACACACACACACACACACACACACACACACACACACACACACACACACACACACACACACACACACACACACACACACACACACACACACACACACACACACACACACACACACACACACACACACACGACTCTACGGCTCTACACCAATCTTCCCCATGCCCTCCTGCGCAATGCGCTTCGGAACCTTGTCGCTGCCGCCCTCGCCACCACCCCCTTTATTCGAGTCGCTACCACGGACCCGCCGCAGCACCGACCCCATGCCAAGCCCACCCACTCCGTGTCCTTCCACGCCAACCGTCCGGCGGGACCGCCAGTCCGAACCCACAACCGTACTACCACCCGTATCTTCCATTTGGACGACTTTGACGTTCTTTTGGACTCCCTCCTCACCTCTACCTTCATTGCCTTTGGCCCAGCGCTGGTCCGCCAGGTTATTGGTATCCCCATGGGCATCTCCGCCTCCCCGTTCATCGCAAACCTGTTCCTCGCCTGGTACGAGTTTCGTTTCCTACGCCAACGCTTCCTGCCGACCGTCGACGCCACTGACAAACGCATCCTCACCCGCTTTCGGTACTCCCAACGCTACCTTGACGACCTCCTTTCCCTCAATAACCCATACCTCCGAGACCTTCTCTCCGTCAACGACACCCTACGTAACCTCCACGGCATCTACCCCGCTAAGCTCGGCGTCTCCCCCCAGAAGCACAACCATCTGCCCGCAGGCCACATGCCTTTCCTCGACGTTCTCCTCGTGCCCGACCCCATCGGCGACAACAGCCGGTATCAGACGCACTTGTACGACAAACGTGAACAACCGGCCTTCCGACGCGTCCGCCTCTCCCGCTTTGTGGCTCGAGATTCAAACGTCAACGAAGCCAGCAAACGCAACATCTTCACCGGCCAGTTCCATCGCCTTTTGCGCGTCATCACCTCCGTCGACAACTTCTGCGTCGAGATGGCCCACCTCATCCGCGCCCTCGAAGCCCAAGGATATGCCCGGCAGCAAATGCTGGCGCGCCTCCATTCCCTGCTCAATGCCGCTCCCCACGCATTCTACTTCGCCCGGCGGACTACCCATCCTGACATCGTCGCGGTCGTACGCCGCCACCTTGCCGGCCCCGCCCCCTCCACCGCTAACCACTGAAATCCACTGAGCGACCCACATCCCACGTGTACCCACAACGTCACAACCTCCACGCGTTCCTCGGGGTATCACATGATGCCGGGCAGTCAACTCGGCCATTTCCCACGGCCATATCTACATTCGCCCACCCACCGGCTGAACCCCGCAACGCACTCCATCGCCTCCCCCACCTCTCCCACTCTGCCGGCCTTTCCAACCCCACCCACAACGCTTGGACCGGTGCCCCGCATCCATTCGGGCATCCCGTCCGTGACCGGGATCGGTGGGGAGCCAACCTTTCCTCTGGCCCGCTACCCGGATCACACCCGCATTGTCCGCACATATGTCATTACCCCACCGGCCGCTGGTACACTGGCGTCCCTTCCGTACACTACCGTACGGCATCCATGCCGCGTTCGTACGCGTCCCTGCCTACAAATCCCTCCTTCCCCGCTTCTCATCCGTAGCCGCGCCACCACCATAGTAACCTGTTTGCTTTCATCCTGTTTGCTTTCACCTTGTTTAGTTACTGTATTCTTTCTTGCTCCCTTCCACTTTGCCTCACAACTTGCTTCCTTCCGCGTTCCCGCATGATGGACGACCGACGCTGCTTCCGTGGGGGCCGTCACCATACATTCGTCATACATTTCACAGGTCGGTAAATAATCCGTTTGCGTGCGTCGTGCGTCTCCGTATTTAGTGTTTGCGGTATGATTTGCCTTGCGGTAGTGGCGCGGCTGCCTTGTCCGCGCGCCTGCATATGGTAAGTTTTTTCCTCGCAGGTTTTATGGTAAGTATATTGATACCTGGGATCGGGCGGGCGGGCGGGTTGCACTTCTAAACACACACACACACACACACACACACACACACACACACACAGGTCGGGCGGGTTCCTTTTCTAAACACACAGGTGGGTAGGTCCCTATTCCCTACACGCGGGTATCTGGGTGCTTCGGGCTGGGTTCTTACTGAAAGCACAACACAGAGAGGCCTACGGTACCGGTACTCCCAGAGCCGTCGCACAAAGGTCCTCCTCCACCCCCGCAGCGCCCACACAAGCTCCTGCACCGGCCTCCTGTCTTGCAGATTCCGTTTCTTTCATACAACCCAGGGTAACAATAATGATCTTTGATGCAACACACACACACACACACATGCGGGCGGGTTGCAATTCTAAACATCACATGCTCTTGCCTCCATGCTCATCACCGCCAGCCATAATGCTTGAAACTCTTGACATACGGCACTCCTTTTTACCAGGACATGCATCACTACTACTTCTCCAGGGCGTGTAGCATCAGCAGCAGAGCGGTTCGATGGGAGCAGCGATGGGGCGTCTCTGTCTCAGTCCCCCTCGCGGTGGTGGTGGTGGTGGTGGTGGTGATGGTGACGGCGGAAGGATTGGCGGCACAGCAGCCGCAATGCTCTCAAGCCGTTCGCCGCCGCAACCCCCTCCCACCACACCACACCCCCCTCCCCGCCCGTCGTCCCCCTCCCCCCTCACGCGATACAGAGCGCCAACGCGGCGCGGTTCCGTTTTCGCAGTGTGTGGTGAGGGAGGAAGCTGTGTAGGGCTGTCACCGATGACCCTAGCGGGGACAACAGACGACACGCCTTGCGGCAAGAATAATACCGCCGCCAGCAGCCCACGGACCCGGGGCCGGGGCCCTCCCGGGGCCGCGCCATACATCCCAGCAGCCTGGCGGACAGACAGCATAGGGGGACATGGCGACAGGAAATCTCTCCACCGCCAACCCACCTGAGCACTGCTCTTTCCTGTGCTCTCCCGACTACCTCATACTACACCACACCACACCGCATCACACCACACCGCATCGCAGTTCAACCAAACATTTGGACGGACCTTCAGTTATCATCATCATTATCACCACCACCACCACCACCATCATAACATAATCAAGGTCATCGCGAGGATTGTAGAACACTACAAACGTGCGGAGTGCGGGCACGTACGAAGTACCATCAAGCCATGCGTTAAAGGCGGCTTGCTGCTCATCCCTCCGTCCGTCTATCCGTCATCCGTCCACTCCTTCGTCCACCTATCCGTCCGTCCGTACCGACATACGCGTCCCATTAAGGGGAGCCACAGCAGCGGCCGCACAACCGCACCGCACCGGACTTCCCTATCTGCCTGCCTGCGTGCCTGCCTGCCCGCCTACCGACCTACCGACCGATCTATCGAACGATCGGGCCCATGAAGGTGAGATCTGATATGAAGGGGAGCCACAGCTGCGGCCGCACATTTCCCTATCTGCCTGCCCGCCTACCTACCTACCGACCGACCTACCAAAGACCGTATCACCCTTACCGGCCCACCGACCAGCCAACGACAGCGGCAACGGCGCCAACGGCTTGCGTCGACGGGCCACCTGAGCGGCTCTCACACACTACTCTGGAACACTGCCCCCAGCAGCCGCCTCTAGCAACCACCTCCTCCACGGGCGGGGCCGAGGGGAGGTGCAACCGGGGGAGGTTGGGGGATCCCACGACGTGCTGTGCTGTGCTGCGCAGTGCTATGCTGCGTGTGCTGTGGATAATGATGTGCTGTGGATCATGATGTGCTGTGGGAGATGCAGCACTCCCCCGGTGTTGTGACCCAACTGCCCGACACGAACAGAACAGCGCCCACCCGCAAGCTGATGTCTACCCACCTCCAGGACCCTCCAGGACCCTCCATCACATCCCCGCGGTGCCCGGTGCCTCCATCCGGCGGCCCCCTCCTGACCGTCACGTAGGTCGCGCCCCGCATCACATGTCTCCCCGTAATCCCTTACTAGGGCCCCTAAACCAGGAAGACCTTCACGGTTCGGCGGCTTCAGGCGGACGAACCGAAGCCACAGAGGGGACGAACCGAAGCCAGAGGGGACGTACCGACACCGCCAAGGCCGCACTCGCGGCCGCGTGCTCCAAACACCGGGTCGGGTAAGGGTATGGGTATCGTCATGGGTATGGGTTTGAGCGGGGAGGGAGTGTATCGCGTGGGGGATGATGGACGGATGAGGTCGGTGCGGGCGGGTTGTGGTGGCGGCGGTGGCGGCGGTGGTGGTGGCGGCTGCGCGGGGGATGGCTAGTACGGCACCATGGACGGAGCGCTCAGGTCGTACACCATCGACACGCGCCGTCGCCGCCAGGTCTCCGGGCCCCTGCCGCCGCCGCCAACACCGCCGCCGCCGCCGCCTGCCCTTGCCAGCGGCCACGGCGCGCCCGCCGCCGCCGCCGCTGCCGGGCCCCCGCCGAACACTGCGCCCGGCCCCGTTGCGGCCGTCGCACGCGGATCAACCTGGGAACGCTGCGCAGCGCCGCCGCCGTAGCCTGCCGTAGCTGGGGCCGCGACGGCGGCGGCGGCGGCGGCGGGACCCCACGCCACCGCCGGCCGCAAGGCCGCCAGCGGTGCTGGCGGCGGCGACGGAACCCGCGGCGCCACCGTCGCGGTTCCTTGCTCCACAGCGAGTGCCGCCGCCCGCGTCCGGGCGATGCAGTCGTGGCACATGCACTTGCTGCACACGGGGCACAGCGTCTGCCAGGGGCAGACCCCGGCGGCGGCGGCGGCGGCGGCGCCGTCCAGGCTCCCGAATGACGGGGACCGGACCGCCGTCCAGGACAACGACGGCAACCGGTGGGTTCGCAGCGGCCTCAGCTTGGAGACGCGGTCGGGCAGCAGCGGGGGCAGCTGCATGAGGCGCTCCGAGACCCTTTGCCCTTCGGTTTCGGGGCCGGCTGGCAATGCAGCACCGGCCGCACCCCCGGGCGCAGAGCCCTGCTGGGATAAGGAGCTCCGAGGCGGTACCGCCGGACTGACGGCGCTGATGTGCGGATGCAGGCCACCGCCGCCACCGCCGCCGCCACCGCCGCCGCCGCTGCCACCGCCGCCGCCGCCGCCGACAGAGGATCTGGAGCTCACCCCCGCCGCCAGCGGCGCCGCCGGCCGCCGGCCAGTGGCAGCTGCGCCGGATGTTGAAGGACGGCCGCCTTCCCTACACACGGCTGTGGCGTCCGATACAGCGGGTTGTAGCTGTGGTTGTCTCAGCGGGTTATTATGGGTTCCGGCGCTGGCGGCGGCGGCGGACGCGGTCGTGCAACCCCCCTGGGGCCCACCCGTGGGGGCGGTGACCTCGGACTCGTGTGCCGCCGGCTGACCAGCCCCGCGGCGGCGCTCCGCCGCCGCCGCCGCGGCGGCGGCGGTGACGGCTGCTGGGGTGGACCCGTCGCTGCTGGCAGTGCCCTCCTCCGCGACATCAAAGAGCGGCGGCCACAGCGGCAGCAGCGGCGGCGCGAAGGCAGGGGTGGATGTCCGCCCACCGTTCATCGCCCAGGGGCCTTGCTCCGCGTCCATGCCCAAGGCGAGCGCGCTCTGAGACCGCGCCACGATGCGATGCCGCCGCGGGACCCTGTCGCCGTCGCCGCCGTCGCCGCCGCGGCCTGCGCCCCCGGCGGCGGCGGCCGACGGTCCAGGCCCTCCGACGGCGCCCCCGACGACGCCGGAGCCCCGGCGGCGTAACAACGCGAGCGCGGCGGCGGCGGACGCGGACAGGCGCCCATCCGCCGCCGCCGCCGCCATCGCTGCAGCAGCAGCAGCAGCAGCAGCAGCAGGAGCAGCAGGAGCAGCAGCAGCAAGGGCAGCTGCATCTTGCGTACCTGATGTATGTTGCCTTGCCGAGCTTCTGGCGTCCGCGTGGCCAACTTCTGAGCTACTGCGGTGACCCCCGGGTCTGTCTTCCTCAGGGACCTGCGGCAGCAGCACTTGCGCCGACCGCGCCCGTGTCAGCGTGTTGGTCCTGGGTGGACGGGAGGTAAAGGTGGAGGAGTCGGAGCCGCGGGGGCAGCCTCCGGCGCCCCATGAGCCAGCGCGGGGGCTGCTGCGGAACGGGCTGCCTGCGTCGGGGCTTCCACCGCCGCCGCCGCCGCCACTGACGCCGCCGTCGCGACCGCAGGTGACGGCGCCCGCGCTGCCCCGCGCGCCCGCGCTGCGGCTGGCGTCGCTGGCGCTGGCGCCGCCGTCAGGCCCCGCCGCCGCCGCCGCCGCCGCCGCTGCCGCCGCCGCTGCCGCCGCTGACGCCGCCGGCGCTGCAACCGCCGCTGACGCCGCCGGCGCTGCTGCCGCCGGCGCTGCTGCCGCCGCTGCCGCCGCCGGCGCTGCTGCCGCCGCTGACGCCGCCGGCGCTGCTGCCGCCGCCGCTGCCGCCGCCGGCGCTGACGCCGCCGTCACCAGCATAGTCGCCGGGTGCGCCGTTTGCTGCGGCGGCGCCGCCGCCGCTGCACTCGGCCCGGCGGCCCGCCTGCGCTGCGACTGCGGGACGGGCGACTGCGGTTGCTGCGATGGCAGGGCCGTCGGCTCCGACGCCGTCGCCCCTAGTGGTTGCTCCACCGGGGCCCCGCCCGCGTCCACCATCTGATACGCCATCGCCGTGAAGGCGATGCCGGACAAGCTGCGGGGCCCCGCCTCCGTGTCGGCGCCGCCGCCGCCGCCGTCACCACCACCGGTGTTGGTCGCCGGCGCGGCCCCGCCGCTCGCAGCGGCGGCCGCGGCGACAGGTCCCCACAGGCGCTTCGCACGCGCCAACATGTCCCACCGGCTGCCGCCGCCGCCGCCGCCGCTAGGGCGGCCATCGGCGCCCCCGCCGCCGCCGCCGTCGTCACCGCGGGCGGCGGCCATAATTCCGTCGTCCGACATGGACACACGGCCGCTCCGATGCCCTGACGCCGGCGCCGCCGCCATGGGGCCCTCCTCCGTCGACAACGTGGGCTGCCGGACCGGCCCCAGCGCCATCCCCAGCGCGAAGCGCGACAGCGACGGCGCCCCGCGGCCGAGGCCGCCGCCAGCGGCTGCTGCAGCCCCCGCCGCGGCCGCGGCGGCACCGCCGCCACCGCCGCCGCCGCTGCCCTCGAGCCTCGCCAACCCGGGGGCGGTGAGGCGCATCTGTTCCGCTGAGGGCCAGCCCCTAGGCTCACCGCCGCCCGCGGCGGTCCCGTCGGCGCCGCCGCCAGGGTACCGGTCACTGAAGGAACGGGAGCGTTTCGAGAACCGCGGGGCGCCGCCGCCGCCGCCGCCATGTGCTGCTGCGGCGGCGGCGTCCGCGCCGCCGCCCGCGCTGCCGCCCTCCGAGGCGACGTACCAGCTGGGCGGCAGCTCGCCGCTGGCCGCCGGAGATCTGTTGGCCGGGTACACCGCCGCCTCCTCGACGACGCCCTGGCCGGCCCGGCCACCGCTGTTCTCCCGCATCAGGAGTGCCGGCGACGCCGCGGGCACGATCGCCTGCGGCGACCCAGGAGCACGGCCGCCGCCGCCGCCGCCGCCGAAGCCAACGGCTCCGGGGCTGGGTCCCCCATTCAGGATGACGCCGGAGCCAAGGCGCCCGGAGCCGTACCACGAGGTGATGGCGGGCGACGGCGCCGCCAGTGTGCAGTGTAACCCGGAGCCGTACGGGTTGACGCCGGCGTCGTTGGACTGCCTGGCCAACATCACAGACTGCGACGCGGGGGGTGGGGGGTGGGGGTAAAGGGAAAGAAGAAAGGGAGGCCGGGGGTGGAGGTGGGGTAAGCGAGGGGGGATGAAGAGAAAACCCAAACCCAAACCCAAACCCAGAAACGAATGGGGCCGGGGGTTGATGGGTGGGTTGGATTGACAAGTGCCCAGGGGTGGGGATCGGTCGGCCGCCGGTCGCCCAACGGGGTGGGCATGTACCGAGGCTTGGAAGGCGCACATCGCAACAACCGACAACAACAACCGACAACGACAATCGACAACAACAACCGACAACGACAACGACAGGGCTACGGGCCACTGCCGGAGACGGGAGCCGGTCTTGGCCTTGGTGGTGTGTGGTTCGCTGATAGGGGCGCCCCGGTGGTGGCCGCACAACCCACCACTCGAACCAACCGACCAACCAACCAAGAACCAACTGCAACGGCCCAAGCTACTTACTTTGTCGAAGGTCAACTCTTTTAATTTGGAATCTGAGTTCAGTTTGAATGAAAAATTAAAAGCTCCTTCCTCAATTAAACCAGCAAGGCAATATTTTAACCAAACTCGCCAGTCCCCCTTTGTCCCCCCAGCCCCACCCCCCCCGCTCACCAGGGTGGTCAGCCCCCTCCGGCGGTCCAGGTTGCCCAGCAGGTCCTGCGGCATGGAGATGGCGAGAGCCGCCTCCAGCCAGGCGTTGAGGAGCGCCGCCAGCGACCCGTCGTCCACTCGGGCCTGAGCGGGGGGTGGGCGGGAGGGGGCGGGGGGGAGGGAGCGGGAGGGGTGGGAGGGGCGGCCGCGGAGGAGAGGGTACAGGAAAGGGGCAGACATTCTCCAAACTGCGCTGCTGCCAGAGCAGAGATCCGGTGAAGAGTCAACTGCACCCGGGGCCTATTCATGCTGTGGTGGGGGAGGGGGTGCGGAGCCCCGGCAGTGTCGACGTCAACGGCGAGCGGCAGTCGCCCCCAGAGGGAGGGGCTCAC
Organism: Eudorina sp. 2006-703-Eu-15; assembly: GCA_003117195.1. Lineage (NCBI taxonomy): Eukaryota > Viridiplantae > Chlorophyta > Chlorophyceae > Chlamydomonadales > Volvocaceae > Eudorina > Eudorina sp. 2006-703-Eu-15. Next base: position 1,640,143 of record BDSI01000009.1, read on the forward strand.
CGTCGCCCCCAGGTGTCCACGTCATGACGGTCGTACTGCCCCATCACCCCCTCGGGACATCCGCACGTCCGCGTGCGGGGTGTCCTGACCGCCCCCCGGCCCCGGCCCCCCCCCCGCCCCCTTACCCCTACCCACCACCTCCTGCAAATGTCTTTGGAAGTATAATGCATGCATAGATACTATGGGTTGGTTGAACAAATTGTGTACATTGTACGCAGGTAGGTAAGCATTCGCTGTACCCTCTGATACGGTATGTGCCATCATTCGAGACTACGCGACCGCAAAGGCAATCCATCACCCGACCGGCAGCAGTGAGCGGCGGCTGACGGCGATCGCGCCGCGATGCGACGAACCGATGAAAGTAACACCAATATGGCAATATTGCAATAGGCGTACAGGCGGATCCGTGGCGAGCTCGTAGGTGGTGTTCAGGGTTTCGGCGCTTGGGTGTTTCGGCGCCGCATTGCCCGCCAATAACTCACACGGCATTAGCGGATGGCCGGCGGCCCACACAACGGCCCGACCCATTACACAACATGCTTACATGCCTAACGTACCGTATCATAACCTCTACGGACATCCACATCCACATCTTCACCCCCACACACACAAACCCCAACCCCCACACACACCCCATCCCCCACACACACGCGCAGACGCCATACACATACAAACATGCAACCCTGCCGATCCGCTGCACCTCATGTCGGCTGGTCTGGTCTGGTCTGGGTTTTCAGTTCAACCGCAGGCCCGCACCCCCCCCCCCACCTGCACCAGCGACTGCAGGTTGTCCGGCGCGCAGTCCAGCATGTCGGGCAGCTTGAGCAGGCGGCCCAGCACCGCCAGCAGCTCACACCAGGTGTAGTCGCGCTCCGGAACCCCGTCCAGTTTGTAAATCAGCCGCTCCTTGACGTACTGCGGAGAGAGGTACACGGGGTACGGGGTACGGGGCCGGCGCCGACCGACCCACGGGTCAGTGGCGGGCGGCGTTGCACCGCCCGCTCGTCATCCAGTCATCCTGCACCACCACTGTACGCACACACACACACTCACGCACCCACTGCCAACCTCCGGGAGCGCTTGGGTCGTGGTAAGTGAATCCACTTCGCAGTATCACTCAACCCACCCAGCCATCTCCTCAGGGGGACACTTCCTTGTCGCCGGCTTGCCACCACGTTAAGCGCTGCCCGCTAACAGGCGCCCGCCGTCCTCTTTATGCCCGTCACGACATCGAAACCCCACCCACCCACCCACCCACCCCCCACCCCCCCACCCACCCTCCCCCCACCCACCCCCCACCCACCCCCCCACCCACCCCCCACCCACCCCCACCCCCCCACCCTCCCCCCACCCACCCCCCCCACCCACCCACCCCCCCACCCCCCACCCCCACCCCACCCCCCACCCCCCACCCCCACCCACCCACCCACCCACCTGCAACATGAGGGCCACCAGGTGGGGTTCCACCCGGAGCGCTATCTCCAGATCCGCCCAGTGCAGCTCCCACAGCCGGCACACGGTGGTGGTGCGCAGCGTCCAGGGCCGCGTGGCCGCCGCCTCCATCACGCCGCGCAGCAGCACCGTCTCCCCCAGCAGGCACGTCATGCCCGTCGTGGGGTGCGCCTCCGGCTCCTTGTGCCGCAGCGCCACCACGCTGCCCCACTCCACCAGCCACAGCCGGTCGGCGGCGGTGCCCTGACGGCACAGGTCGTGGTCTGCACGACCACGGCACAGCACGGTACGGCGCAGCGAGCGGGTCTGTCCTCGCACAGCATCCCATTTCCCCCCCTCCCTGGACCCCCTCCCTGGATAAATATGTCTACCAATTTCCTACCCCCTCCCGGACCCCCTCCTCCCGGACCCCTCCCCTCCCCTCCCCTCCCCTGGCGGCAGACCCACACCCACTCGGCGGCACATCCATGGGTCGGAACATGGAGGCCAGCAGCTGCCGCAGGTCGGGGTCCGCCTTGGACAGCACGTGAACCTGGGCACAGGGACCCACGAGAAACCCCCCGGGGGCCCGATGGCAAGGGGCAGGGCAGGAACGCCGGGGACGGGGAAGGAGGTGGGGGGATAATAAAAAAGCGCGGTTGGGGGAGGGCGCGGAAGTGTACGGGAGGTTGGCAGACATGTTCAAACTGCGCGCGCAGGGGGAGGTTTCGCTGTCTTGATTGACTCTGGTTCGGAGAGGCCTCCTCCGCCGCAATGCCCTGCACCGTACACGATCTGTCCCTCCCTCCCTCCCTCCCCCCTCCCTCTCGCTCCTCTGCACCGCTCCAAGATCTATTCACACGCGCGCACGCGAGACCCTGACCCGGCCCCCCGGGACCGCCCTCCACGTCCCGGAGCCCCCTTATGTCAACCAGGCCAGCCGGGAGGGCCCCCCCCACCGGATATCGGATACGCCACCCTCATTTGTTTCCTTTCCAACCCTCATTCATGCAGGCAGGGGAACGGCCCGGGGGCCTCAGCGCCTCCAGAGGAGCGGCGGGGCGCTCCCGAGGAGGCGGGCAACCCCCGTGGAAACGGATCGAGGGGCCCCCCCCACGGGCCCGCGCCCGACCCACCTTCTCCAGCAGCGGCGCCACGATGCACTGCAGAACGCTCCTCCGCAGCGATGGGGGCAGGTCGTCGATGTAGGAGGCCTCCTTGGTGAAATTGCGGCGGGCCAGGTCGGCGTCCCGGTGGGCCAGCTCCGAGTCCGCAAAGAACACCTGCCGGGAGCCCAGAAGCCAGGGACGCAGGGCGCAGGACCGGACCGGACCGGGTTGGGGTGGTGGGTTATGCAACTCGTTAGGGGCGGTGGGTTATGGAACGTATCAAACCGGCGCAGTTCGAACTCGTGGGCTGGCGGTGGCAGGTCGAGGGTGGGTGGGTACAGGAAATGGGTGGACATTCTCTCAAACTGTGCTGCTGCCAGAGCAAAATGGTGGGTTTGGTCGGAACGACGGGTGCGATGTGGCCGATGGGCCGTCGCAGGTCACTGGGGGCGAGGGCGGGGGCGGGGAAGCAGACTGGCTGGAGGAGTGGCGATGGAAACCCCGCACTGTGCCCAGCGAGCGACAGCGACAACGACACGGCTGGCGTCCGGTGCAGCCACAGCACCGAGCCACCGACGTATCGAACAGGGTGTGCCCCCCTACCAAGACACGCGACAGAGGTAGCACGGAAGGGATGTGCGGGGGAAAGGTCCGGTGTGGCGCCCCGGCGGGTCCTCAGCAGCGGCCCCTCAACCCCCACCTCCGCCACCCCAGCCCATCCCCCAGCCCATCCCCCATTCTTTGCTTTCGCTTGCGTTTCCTCCTTTGCCTTGCAGGTACCGGTAATTATCGTTGGTCAGTATTTGTCGCCGGGCTGGGTATGTCTGGGCTGTTTCTTTTGAACCCCCAGCCCGGCCCCCCCCCACCTGCAGGTCCTTTACCAGCGAGGGCCGCAGGTTGCGCCGCACCGCCCAGCTGGAGGCGCGGCCCACCTTGCGGCGTGAGAGCAGCAGCGCGGAGGCGTCGCCGCTGGCCTGCAGGCGCCACCATGGGGCAGGCGGGGCAGGGGAGGAGGCGGACGGGCAGCAGGGGCCGTAGGGGCAGTAGGAGCAGTAGGGGCAGCAGGGCATTATGCATCATGGCGCGGGCGGAACTGCCGATCGGTGGCGGAAATGCCTCGCGGCGCAGTCGCAGTCGCAGTCGCATACGGTAGCTCGGGGTTAGTGTGGGGCTGGATGGGTGTGGCGGTCGTTGTTGCGGCCGTCGTGAACGCTGTGTTGCACTGGTGGTCGGGGCTGCCAGGCCAGGTTGTCCGGGGCGCAGAGGAGTCGGCCCACAGCGGGCTGCCGCGGCCCGGGTTCGCGGCCCGGGGGGTGGGGAGCCGCGCTGCAGCGGCCGCCGCAACGCGCCGCCGCATCAGACCAACAAACAAAGCAGAGCAGAGGCAGACGCCCATGCAGCGCGTTTTATCGCGGCCATCGACTCCGTCTGCCGCCGCCCCGGCCGCCCGCCCACAACCCTCCCGTCCTCACCCACCCAGCCACAGCCGCGCATTATGGATATGTCGACCAGTTTCCTGTGCGCGTTACCCACTCACGCACACACTCACGCACCCCACCCCCCCCCCGACCCACGCACTCACCCGCATCATGGCGTCCCCCAAGACACCAACCACCAGACCGTTGAACACCATGCCGTACACGGAGCAGAAGTTGGACACGATCATCTCCCCCACCCGCCGGGGCGCCTGGCCCTGACCCGTCGTGGTCAGCTGCACGGGGGTTGGGTCCGGCGGAGCTGCACTCGTCAGGTCAAGGTTGTGTTCTCAAGGTTGTGTTGTCAAACAGAGCGGACCACCCGACCCGACCCGACCCGACCCGACCCGACCCGACCCGACCCGACCCGACCCGACCCGACCCGACCCGACCCGACCCGACCCGACCTTGTGATCAAAGATGTGGGGTGTGTTCTTAGGCAGGCAGGGCAGGAGAGCGTGACACACAAGGACGCAGAGTGGTGCCCAACAGGTGCCCGTATGAGCGTGTATTACAGTACGTACCGCCGCACCCAATGCCCGACCCAAGGACGTACGTGTTGTGTTTAATGAGGAACCCTCCCAGAACCGTGTGTGTGTGTACGTGTACTGCCAGCTGTAGACGCGGACGTGGTGCGGACGCAACTGACTCTGTACGGAGCATGTGGCCTGCGGTAGCCTGTACGGAGCATGCCGGCCGCAACACGCTGCCCTATGATGCTCACGTGTCTCACCGACCCGTGGGACCCGTAGGCGTTGAAGTGGTAAGACCGTCCCCAATGAACGGCCCAACGCGGCCGCACCCCGCACTGGAAGCGCCGCACCCCGGTCCGTCTCTGGCTCCGCCCGCCCCCACACCGCCCTCTGCCGGCTCCAGGCCCCCGCCAGCACCCCATCCCCCCCTAGGACCCCAACACTGGCAGTCAGCGTACAGTTTGGATGCGTCCATACCAATGCCCTACACCCTCTCCCACTCTCCGCGCCTCAGCCCCACCCCCGTCCCCGGTCCCCGCCCCCGCCTCCCGCCACACCCACCACGGTGAGAATCCAGTAGGCGGCATGCATCCAGGTCACCGGCGGCGACGCGGCCTCAAAGTCCACCCACGACATGGAGTCCAACCAGTTCGGGGCCCCGTAGTAGGTGGCCAGCAGGATCATGACGGAGGCGCACAGGTTGATCACCACAAGCAGCTGAAACAGGGGGGAGGCGGGAGCAGAGAGCAGCGAGCAGAGAATAGGAAATGGGTATAGCGGCGTGCGGTACTGTATTACGAATGGGCAGGGCGGGGTGGGGGACGGCGGGGGGCATGTCGTGAATGGGGGGACGGATACGGCACACAAACTGCGAGCTGGCTGCCAGCGCGAAGATCCGGCGCCGGGCCGACCGCACCAGGATCTATTGCGGGGATGCATGAGTGACAGAGAACAGAGCGAACTGAGCATTGCGTAATGAGCACTCCCGTCGCCGGCCCTCGCGTCAACCTCCTCCCGCCCCCCTCCCATCGCCGTCCCTGCCCCCCCCCCACCTGGTAGCCCAGGATCAGCAGGAACATGAGCGGCACGGAGATGCGCTGGGCTACCCAGGACACCTTGTAAGAACCGTTGAGCGAGTCCTTGTACACCACCTGCCGTACGGGGCGGGTAAAACAGGGCCCGTCTGTAAACAGAAAACTGGGCTGCGAGAAGAAAATTCCAGCATAGCAGCCGATGGAGATTGATACCACCCGGAACCCGAGTTATGTGTGTATGTATGTATGTATGAACTTAAGCACAAGCGGATGTCGGGAGTCGCACGGGGATCCCTCCCAACGCGCACGGCGTCGCACGTCAACGTGCCGGCGCGCTTTAGGACCCGTGGGTCAGTCAGTCAGTCAGCATTCCCCGCCGCTACCCCCCCCCCCCATTTTCCGAGTTCAGAGTCCTCCCTCTCCGCTCCTGTTCCCCTTCGATTAAACACACACAGACGGACACAGGACAAACACACACACGGGTCGGGGGGGGGTAACACTACACACACACACACGCACGCACTCACGCACGCCCTGACTCACCTTGACGGTGTTGAACAGCCGCACCAGCCGCACCAGGCGCACCAGGCCCAGCAGGCTCCACAGCCGACGCTCCGGACCGATGGGGCCCTCGTGGGGGGTGGCGATGATCGCAATCTGCGGTGCGACGATCGATCCATCACCGGGTCAACCAAGGTTCCTAGCGTCTGGGTTCGACCCCGTGATCTGGGTGTCGTACGTTCGTACAGTAGGTGCTGTCATCGTTAAATGGTGGATGGGCTTCCCTGGCCCTGTCTGGGGCGGGTCCGGGTTTGGGGGCCGATATAATCCGCTCCCCTTGCCGCCACCCCTCCGCTCTAGGGAGGCGAGTTTGGGGTTACCGCGTGTCCGTACCCAGCCCAGCCCGGCGACGGCCAGGCACACGCTCGTGAGTTTTCCCGGGCCGCGGAAGAGTAAGTACTTGGCAGCAAGCGAACAACCATGCGTGTGTGGGGGTTGGGAAGGGAAGGGGGGGCGACTGACGAGGGGGGCTTGTCGCACGGCCGGGTCCAGCGGGTCAAGCGTGTGGGAGGCGAGGTCCACGCGTACTGCCGTACACGTGGCGCGTGACGGCACCCATGACATTCGCACTGACACGCAACTTCGGCTCCCCCCTGTCCCGGGCAACCCCACCCCACCCCACCCACAAAACCCGACACAGCTGCACACCCCGGACTCACCAGCATGACGAAGGGCACCACCGACAGCGTGTCGCTGATAAACTTGCCATGCAACACGTACAGCCTGGCCACGGACCTGCCGTTCAGCACCAGGATCCGGCGGTTCCCCGAACTGGCCACCGCCACCACCCCGATCAGGAAGCCCATCGCCCAGTTGATGGTGTACACAACGCCTGTGGGGCGCACAGCGATGCGGGCAGCGGCGGCGGTGGTCGCCCAGCTGCCCCGTTGTGCGGTGGCTTGGTCTCCAGGAGGCGGAGCGGCACGCCGCAGGAGAAACGCACTGAGCGCCCGCGGACAGGTACCGCCCCCGCCCCCGCCCCGGGCTGCGCTGCCCCCTTACCGCCCCCGCCCCCGCCCCGGGCTGCGCTGCCCCCTTACCGCCCCCGCCCCCGCCCCGGGCTGCGCTGCCCCTCCCCCTGTCCCCGCCCCGGGCTGCTCTGCCTCTTCCCCTGTCCCCGCCCCGGGCTGCTCTGCCCCTTCCCCTGTTCCCGCCCCGGGCTGCTCTGCCCCTCCCCCTGTCCCCGCCCCGGGCTGCGCTGCCCCTTCCCCTGTCCCCGCCCCGGGCTGCTCTGCCCCTTCCCCTGTTCCCGCCCCGGGCTGCTCTGCCCCTCCCCTGTCCCCGCCCCGGGCTGCGCTGCCCCTTCCCCTGTTCCCGCCCCGGGCTGCTCTGCCCCTCCCCCTGTCCCCGCCCCGGGCTGCGCTGCCCCTTCCCCTGTTCCCGCCCCGGGCTGCTCTGCCCCTCCCCCTGTCCCCGCCCCGGGCTGCGCTGCCCCTTCCCCTGTCCCCGCGCTGCACCGGGGCGCCCATCACTGCTGTCCGCAGCCGAAAATCCCTGCTGCTTCAGTCCCAACCTTCCCCTTATGTCTATAAAGACAGCGAAATCCAACCTTTCCCGCCCAGGACCCGGCCCCGGAGGTGGAGAGCGCTAGAGCCCTGCAGCTTTCCCTGATCCACCGGTCGGGTCATGTACCGTAGGTACCATTCCCCCCCTCACCCACAGGTCTCACACTCACCGCGCTTTTGCCCCCCCCCATCGCCCCGCCCTGTCCACCACTTTGCCAATTCAACCCGAAACCACCCTCTTTCCATCACCACGCCGGCCCCCCGCCCTTCCTTTCCCCAACTCCAATCCCCATCCCCGCAGTTTGAACACGTCGTACACCCCGCCCGGCCGCACCTCCCGCCAAAATCCGGCTGGCAACGTTTCCTTCTGGGCCCCCATATTATTGTCAATAAAGACCCCATCCTCAGCGCACCCTCCCCCGGCCGGCGCCCATCCCCCCATGGGGGCTCCTCCCCGCCCTCTCCCCCGGCCGCACCTGCCGCCAGGTCGGACCGCGTGCATGGCTTGGACAGGTCCCCGTAAGATGCCAGGCAGAAGCCCACATCCAGGGGCACCCAGAAGGCCGTGAAGGTCAGGTCGAACAGCAGCATGGCGGCGCGCCAGGCCACCGCCAGGGTCGAGTAAGGGTGCAGCACCGGCAGGCCGAGGATGGAGAGGCTGCGCGGGCGGGGGCGGGGGCGCGGGGGTCGAGGCGGGGAGGGGCGGGGCGGTCTAGGGCACAAGTAGCTCTTGCACGGCGCATGCATCCACACGAGAAATGAAGGGCGGGGGTCGGGGCCCGGGGGCCAAGGGGGGGACGGGGAGGGCGGCAGCGGGGCGGACCCCGACGGGAGCGTGTTCCTGCGGGCGTGACTGCCCGTTGGGGCGGCGGGGCAGGCCATCGGGTGAGGGCTGAGAGCGCGGGCGGGGAGGCCTGGGTGCAGCGCGCTGCGTAGGCAGGACCAGCGACGCGGCCATCGACCCACAATCGCTAAACAGGCGAGGTGGAAGGTTACATCACCTACTCATCTCCCCCCCGCGGGCCCGCACCCCTCGATCTCCTCTCCGCCACAGCAAGGCGGCCGCCCGGGCCGGGCCGCCGACCCCGGCCGCAGTCAGCCCGCCCGCCAAGCCAAGCATCCACTAACCCGCACCCTCCGCCCTTCTGCCCACATTCTCATCATGCCTTCGCGCCACCCGGCTCTTACCGGGGAGCGTGCATGTGCAGGTAGGTGCCCCTGTCGGTACGCCCGGGCAGCCAATCCCCATTTGGCGATGCCTGGGATACGATCCGACCCGACCCAGCCCAGCCCAGCCCGACCCAAGTCCATGGAGCAGCAATCCCATTCCGTCCCATCTTGGCCCTGAGCTGACCCCAGCTGACGCCCCTGCGCACCTGCAGGCTCGGGACTGTTCCCTGGCTGCCTCATGGGACTTCAGGCCCGCCATCTCCTTGAGGGGAACCTCGATGTGGCGGGCAATCAGCCCGAAGATGCCTTGCACTGGCGCAGGCAAGCGGGTGCGTAGGGGGTCAAGCGAGGGCCGGCTTCCGTGGAGCCGGGGAACAAAGGGAAAAGACGGGCGTGCGGGTGCGGCGGACTGGGGCGGCAGGCAACCGAGCAGCGGGTGCAGGTGTTAGTGCGGAGAGGAGCAGCAGCCTGGGGGCGTTGGTTTGTCGGGGTGCGATTAGTGTGGTTGTCTCCAGGCGTGCAAGGACGCGCGTTGCATTGTGTACGCAGTTGCAGTCGATTATGAATTATCAAGTGGATAGCAAAGCATGTAGAGGGGCGTAAGGCCGGGCAAGACGGGTGAAAGACGGTGAGGACCATTAGTCAAAGGCCACGTGGCCGACCAGCTTGAACGCCCACTTACAGGGCTTGTGTTGGGATTCATCGACAGCTACGGTACTGAGGTTAGCCAGGTTGTACTGGCTGTAGGTCTTGTGGAGCGGCGTTCGTTCGGACTCGGACTTTCGTTTCCTTAACCGACGAAAAGCCGCGAACCCTTCTCCCGTGGCGCTTAAGTTGCCCGAGGCCATATCCTCAATCTTCAAGGAATACTTCTGGAGTGGTGTTTCCTCGCCTCCGTCAGGCACTGGTTCACCGCTGTCATCGTTGGCCTGAACTTCATCCACCGCTTCAGCCTGCGAATCATGTCTGCTCTGATGCATGTTCTCTGCCGGGTGGCCAAATTGCCGCAGCAACCTGGCTCTGGTAGCTACCTAGGGCCAAGGACAGCAGCGAACGAATTTGCAAGTAAGTTCATAATAACAAAGGTAATTTTAGGCACTCAAAGCTTCTTCCGACTTTCGCTGTCCATGCTGCTAGGTTGCAACGCACACGTGCAGTGCATATCATTGCGTGTTCTATCCCAGGTGCTGGCAATACGCTTTGTGGAAACACTGCTGAAGGTACTTCTCCACCATTGAGCACTGTCCATTCCTCATGGCCAACCGAATAACGGGCACGTGCATGCTTACGAACGGGATTGCAAGCGGAGCGGGTTGCAAGAACCCAATCATCGCTAGATCAACGAGAAAGCACAACATTGGAGCTTGCTCAAACTAAGCGGGCGCAGGGTAGGGAACGCAGTCGGTGTGCTGCAGTGGGTTAAGTGGTGTGCTGCAGTGGGCCCCTGACACAGACTGCAACAGCCAGCTTCGGTTCAACAGCTGCCTTTCATGCAAGCCATTTCGGCAGTGCAGCGTATCAGGGCCTTCGGTTGTAATGCAGTTTGCAGGGTGCCAGCCTGTGCGTTAGCCTCGTTTCCTCCTCCACGCTCCCTGCCTGTGGAGGTGTCCGGGGATCTGTGCGGGCTCAAGTTTGGCAGCTCGGAGGGCCCAGAAGTTTGAGAGGCCGCCGGGCCACTGTAAGGGTGGCAGTACCCAACAGACGCGGTACGCAGGAGATCCTCCCGGGCCTGCCGGGCACGTGGCGCGGTGAACAGGTCCAGGGAGGCATTGCGGCATCTTGACGCCCAGCCAAGTGCATGCGAAGCCAAGGAACCTCGACACTGCGCTCGTCAGACCGCGATCCGTGCAGGCGCCGACGAAGAGGCACCCGGCAGGGACCAGAGGTAGGTCGCTGAGGCAACCGACAACCGACACCCGTCTGCTCCCCGTCTGCTCGTACACTTCCGGACGTAAAACGTAAAAGTTAGCCGGTGTACGCCGAGGGTGACGCAGTACCCCGTCGACGCAGTAACCCGTCAGTGCCCCATTCATGGCGGGCCATCACTGCGCAACTGGAGCACGCAGGGCCAGGGCTCGAGAGCAGTGTCCTGTCCTAACGCCCAGCGGCTCCGCCGGCGCGGAGGCGCGGCTGCCAACCAATACAGTATCTACAATGTGGGCCTCATCTGCAGCACAGGGCAGCGCTCAACGCCATTGCCAACGAGCCCTCGTCGTCCACTGTCGTACGGACCTTCGCCGCGGCGCAGCGCACGGCCCAGTTCGCGTGTCGCACGGTGCAAGCACGGTGCAAGCACGGTGCAAGCACGGTGCAAGCACGGTGCAAGCTTTGCGCAAGGTATGCTCCACAACGCCAACTTTCGCCACGGCGACAGGAGTCGTCATCGGCGCCTTCCACTGATGACCACCTCATGACCGCCCGCCCGCCCGCCCGCCCGCCCGCCGCGGGACCCGGACCCGGTTCCACCATCGCCACCGCAATCGTGTGTTTAATGAGAAGCCCGCCCGGCCTCAATCCTGTGTGCTGCTGCAGCAGAATTCGGCCACCGAACTGCGACAATGTAGTGTGCGCACCGGCGTGATGCACCGGCAAACCCTGTCACCGCCTGCTCTTCTTCTCTTTCTCCCGCCCGCGACTCCGGCTCCGGCTCCGCTTGCTGCTCCGCTCCCGCTCCGAGCGATCCCGGCTGCGGCTGCGACTCCGGCGCCTCTCCTTCTCCTTCTCCCGCTCCCTGTCCCGCTCCGACCGGTCCCGGCTGCGGCTCCGGCTCCTGCTCCGGCGCCGCTCCTTCTCCCGCTCCCTCTCCTTGTCCCGCTCCCGATCTGACCTCCCGCGACTTCTGCTGCGACTTCTGCTGCGGCTGCTGCGCCGGCGCTCCTTGTCTCTCTCCCTGTCCCTGTCCTTGTCCTTTTCCCGGTCCTTCTTATCCCGGTCCCGCTCCCGGTCCCGCTCCCGATCGTGCCGATCGCTGCGTTCCCGCCGATCCCGGTCGCTGCGGTCGTGGCGGTCGCTGCGGTCGTGGCGGTCGCGGCCGCTGCTGCCCGGCTCCGACTGCCCGTGCGAGGAGCCCGCGGCCGCGTCCGCCGCCGCCGAGGACCCGCGGCGGCTGCGCCACTTCTCCAGCGCCACAGCCTTCGCCGCCTGCGTTTCAATCGCCGTGCGGGGAACAGCACGCATGCACGCAGTCGCAAACCCCTCACGGGACGCCCGGGCGGGGGGTGTCGGGGTGTGCTTCCTGACTGCAGCCCCTTCCCCCTCCCGCCTGTTGTTGCCCGAAGGGAACCCCTCCCGGCCCCAGGGACGGCCCGCCCCGCCCAAGTGCACCCGCCATGAAAGGCGCCCTGGTCATGTGGGCTCAGTTCTCCCTTACAAAGGACACCCACACACACCTGGGCGGGTCTCTTCTCTAAACACACAAACGCACACACACCATCTCATCAAACACACACACACACACCTGGGCGCGTCTTTTCATTAAACACATACCTGTTCCTTGTCGAGCTCCCCCACGAGCTCAGCCCGCTTGGCCGCCAGCCGCGTGGCCATCTCCTCCTTGCTGAGACCCTGCGGACGACAGAAAGAGAAAGAGAGGGCGCTTTGAGAATGCGTTTTTAGGTATGCGTTTTTGGCTTTTTCGCTTGTCACATACCTCAACTAGCGACACCGATCAGCCGCGTCAGCAGACACCTCGTGGCACCCTACGCGATGCGGTGCAGCCACCCTTCCCTCGTCCATCGGTCAAGAGGGCGGGGGTGTTCGCAGCTTCGCATCCGCTACACCGGCACAGCATCAGCGCAGCGCCGACCCCCTCCCCCGACTGGGACCCCAGTCGCTGGCCCCCTCCCCTCCCCGCCCTCCCCTCCCCACCTCCTCCTCAAGCTCCGCCTCCAGCCGCGCCACCGCAAGCTCCACCTCCCTCAGCCGCCGGCGCCGCTCCTCCTCGGCGGCCGCCGCGGCGGCGTCAGCCGCGGGGTCGGAGGACCTCGCGGCGGCAGCTGCGCCCGCCGTGGGAGTGGGACAGGGATTGGGGATACAGCGATTGGGTAGACATTTAGAAACTGCGGCGTTGACAGCCAGCGCAAAGATCCGGTTGGTATAATGGTGTACAGTGCCATGATCTCCGGGCGGTGGGAGGAGGAGGAGGAGAAGGCGGAGGGGGAGCGGGAGGGACGGGAGCGAGAAGGCCCCGGTGGGTGGTGCTAGGACGGGGGATGGGAGGCCAGGGGATGTGGCATGCCCCGGTGGTTGTGAAGCAAGCTGCAGCGCAGGCGCGCGCGCGCGCGTGTTGGGTCGGTGCGCAGCGCCGCTGCCTCCAAGACTGCCACAGCCGCCGCTGCGGCGCCAGCTGTGCATGGCCGGCCGGGTGCCGACCGCCCATGAGCTCTCGCACTCCGGGTCCCCACCAACCCCCCCCACCACACTTGGGCGGGTTTCTTCACTCCTTCACCCAACACACGTTCACACACGAGGACTGAAGGCACAGGCGCGGGGCTTTCCTCGCGTCAAGCACACGTGCAGGGGTCCCGACGCCTTACCCAGCGCTGCCAGCCTTGCCGCGTCATCCGGGGCCTGCGCCGCAGAGCCCCCGAGGCCGCATCCAGGGCCGCCCCCTCCTCCTCCTGCTGCTGCTGCGCTCCGCCGTGCCCCGCTGTCGCCGTCTTCGTCATCGCTGAAGATCTTATCATCGTCCTCGCCGCCGCCACCCCGTGAGCCGCCGCCGGGGAGCCCTGCCACGGGGCCCCCCACAGGGCCCGGCCCCGGCCCGTCGTCCCCATCCAGTTCCTTGAGCTGCTGCTGCAACGCCGCCAGCCGCGTCTCCGCCTCCTGCTCCTGCAGCAGCCACTTGCTGATGGGCATCTGTGGTGGGCGAGGGCGGGGCCCAGGCGGTTGTTATCTACAAAGAAGGGGCGCTGGACAACCCCCCCCCCTGCATATCAGGTAAGGACCCTGCCCTGCCTACCAAAGGACACACACACAGTTTTCTCTCTCTCGGTGTGTCTCTCTCTCACACACACCCTCGCTGGGCCTGCTTGGCGGTTTGCTAGCCGGCCCTAGTTCTTCATATTGTCCGCAGTCCTTGCATGCAGGTGGGGTACCTACGTTCTTCAGGACTGATTCACTTGGTTCGGGCGAGGTTCTGCCCTTAACACTCAATACTCTTGCACACTCGCGCACCCTTTCCCAATTTACTCAAGACACACACACACAGACGCCCTACCTGTGGCAAGTTCTGTCGCTCCTCCTCCTCGTCCACGGTCGTCCAGCGGGACTGAGGGACCGCCGGCGCGGGGGCGGGGGCCGGGCCGGGGCCGGCCGTCACGGCACCCGGGCCCTCCTCCTCCTCCCGCTTGATCCCCGCAAACACCTGGCGACCGAGGAAGCAACACATCGGGCGGGGAGCGGGGAAACATGGAAGGAAGGGGGGATATAGAGGGAATGGATAGACATGGGAGGGGGGAAGGCAGCAGGAAGGGGCATCGCGGCAGCGCAAGTGAGGGCAGCGCAAGTGCGGTCAGGGAGGGGAGGCCCGCACGTGTCACCGGAACAACCGGGGGCCAGCCCGGCGTAGCGCGATGGAGGGTGCGGGTTTCGAGTGGGAGGGCGGGATCCCAACGGGGGATGGCTGGTAGCGGGTGCGTGTTTTTCCGCCGCTCGCCCGTTGAACGGAATCAGAAAGCATCTCGTTGCCCCCGGACACGTACCCGTGGGGTGGCTGTACTTGTATATACTGACACGCTACTGTGACACATCTACGCGTTACGCACGCAGCACACGCACACACATCTGTGGGTTGCCGCCATGTGGTCACAGAGGTACACGACAGACGTATTGAAGGGAGACGGGCAGCCTCGGGATCACCGGCTGATGGACAGGGCCCCGGCCGCCTGCCTGCGCAAGCCCAGCCCCCACCCGGAGCGAGCGCAAGCCCCCCACTAGTGCCAAGAGGGACGGGCGCGGCCATAACCAGGCCGACAGCCCCGACCGACCGACCGACCGACCGAACGCACCTGCTGATGCACCGGCGGGGGTGGGGGCGGGGCGGACGCGTCGCCTGCGCCGGTGGCGCCCAGGGCCATGCCCGTGGGACCCGCCGCCACCGCCGCGGCAGCCCCCTGGCGGCTGGGGTCGAACAGCGGCCGCGAGTCCGCGTGGAGGTAGTGGTCCAAGATGAGGAGGCGGTCGATCTGCAGCGGCAGCGGCAGGGGCAGCAATGGCGGGGGCATCAGCAGTGGTAACGGCACTGCCTCATTACCACCAGCAGCCGCTGCAGCAGCCCCAGACGTCCTTACGAGTCGCGAGACCGACCGCAGGTCACACACAGGTACAGGCCCACCTCAGCCACACAGGGAGGAAGAGGAAGAATGGAAGACGGACGGTCGACCCACATGCCCTCCCGCCTCGCCACCCTGGCTGCTACACGCCCTGTCCCTGCCAGCCCCGTCACCTCCCCCCCGCCCCAGTCCTCGTCCCGAAAGGAAGTCGGCCGCCCGCACCTCCTCCCTCGGCACCTCATCCCGCACCCGCCCTTCCAACCACCTCTGCCCCTCCCCCGGCCTTTGCGCGAATCCCCCCACCACCGCCATGGCCTCCCTGCCCCCCCACCATGGCTTTCCTGGCCCCCTGCGCACCATGGCCTCCCTGCCCCCCCGCGCCGACAGCCCACTGAGCTTGGCCCGGCGGTCCAGCTCCTCATCCGTCGCCGCCGCCAGCTCCGCCCTCAGCCCCGCGTTGTCCGCCAGCGCGGCGGCGGTGCTGGTGGCGGTCTGCAGGAAGGTGGCCTGCAGCCCGTTGAGGAAGTCATCCGTGAAAATGTACTTATCGCGCCAGCAGCGCAGCACGCGCAGCACGTGGCGGCGCAGGGCCTCCTGCAGCATGCGGCCCTCGGCGTTCCTGTGTACCCAGAGGGGGCGGGCGGGTAAGGGGGAATACAGGAAATTGGTCGACATACGGTGAGGTGCCGCAGGGCGTCGAGTTGGAAGGTTTCTAGGGTCTAGGAACTAGGATGTCGGAGAGGGCCGGTGTCGGGTCTTATGCGGGCTGTTGGAGGGTGTTCTAGGGGAGGGAGGAGGGGGCAGCGTTCGCAATCCCTTGCCTGTCGCCTCCCGGCCCCCCTCCAGCCGCACCTGTACGTCTCGTTGAGGCTCTCAAACACATCCGGTAGCACCGCCTTCGGAGTTGGGTTGGGGGGCAGCGGAGGAGGGGGGGGAGGCAGCGGACGGGGAGGTGGGGGCCAGCGGAAGGGGGATCAGTGGAGGGAAGAGCAGCGATGTATGTCGGTTCCGGCAGCGGGGCGGTGGTGCGGGCGCTGGCGACCCCACACCGTCCAGACAAGGCTTCACCCACCGCCCCCGCCATCTCCTCCTCCGTCACCCCAACCCCCCCACCCTCCCATCCACCAGCGGGACACATCTGACATCAGATATGGACTCCCGTGTTGGAGCAAAACACGCCGCGATGCGTGCACAGACGAGCAAGAAGAAACCCGAACACTCAAGAGGCGCGATACGCACGGTACCGTACAAGGTGCGACACGATGTCGTACGTAGCTACGTCCCAACCCTCGGAACCAGATACACACGGCTGCAGTAGCCCACCGCCCCACCCCACCCACCCCCACCCCACAGCAACCCCGACTGCTCCCATCCCACTTGCCTTTCTTTCCCGTCTATCATTGTCCTGTCAAGGCCCCTCCACCCCGCTTGCCTTTCCTTCCTATCTGGCCATGCCCCACCCCACCTGCAGCTTGGCCCGGTAGCGCGACGCGTTGCGCACGGGCGCCGTGGCGTTGTGCAGCAGGTCGGACAGCAGGAAGAGCCGCGCGATCTTGAGCGGCACCGCCGTCTCCGCCAGGCTGAGCGACTCGGACAGGATGTCCACCACCTCGCCGCACGCGTCCGCGCAGGCCAGGCAGAACATCATGGCGTCGCAGATGTCAGAGCGCTCCACCTGCGGCGCGCGCGCCGGTGCGGTGGTAGCGGCGGGGGACGGGGGTACATACATACATATGTTTAGAATTAGGACATCATGAGCACGCATACTGCGCTGCTGCCAGAGCCAAGGTCCGGCGGGGAATCGGCCGCACCCGGGAGGAGGGGGGTTGCTGGTTGGTGTCGATGTTGCTTTGGGGGGTTTGGGAGGTTTGAGTACAGCAAGATGGGCTCCAGGCACCCGTGACCGAGCACATGTGCACATGCCTGCTGAAGTGCCTCTACAACGCATTGACGGACAGATGACAAATCGCATCAGATGGGACATGGGAGGGGTATCAACGCGCCAGTGACCACCGCTCCGCCAACGCCCCGTTTCGCGAGTACCAATTCAGAGGGCGCGGGGCCGGACCCCTGCCCAGCCCCGCCCACATCAGATCAGATCAGATCAGCCCTCCCGATCCTTCCTTTCCTCGCCCCCCTCCCAACCGCCGATGTCTTCATCGGATCTTCGCCCTGCCCGTCAATGCATCCCCCCCCCGCCCCCCCCCCGCCCCACCCCCCCACCCCACCCCACCCCCCCACTCCCACCGTGAGGAACCGCAGCATGTCCTCGAAGCGGTCCCTCTCGCTGTCCGTCAGCGGCCGCTCCCGGTCCCGCGGCCGCCCCTCCGCGCCCTCCGGCCCGCCCTTCTGCGCCGCCGTGCGGTCGTCCACCACCACCGGCTCCGCCAGGGTGGTCATCGGCGGCGGCACCCAGCGCTGCCCGCCGTGCACCATCACGTAAGGTTCGATGCGCCACGTGCGGAGCGTGTCGCCCTCCGACAGAGAGTGCAGCCGCCACCTGCGCTCCACCGCCACAGCCACCGCCGGGCAGGAGGTGGGGTGGGGACGTGGGGTACAGGACATTGGTAGACATATGGGGGTAGGTGGGGTGGGGTAGTACATGCCATATGGGCGGGCGGGTTCGGTGGGGAGGGGGGTGAGAGGATTATAGGGTTATGGGGTGAGAGGGGTGGGGCGTGGGTTTTATGGGCCGGGCTTGGCACGCCAGGTACACGCCCGGGGGAGGCGCGGCAGGGAGGTGAAAGACGTACATATGCGGCCAGGGCGTGGAGGCGGGCTGGAGGAGCCACGGGAAGGAGGATTGCCGACAGGGGGAGGCGGCGAGGGTATGGGCAACTGCGGGAGGGGAGCAGAGCTGGGGGGGAGGTCAGGAGCCGCTGCCAGACCAAGGGCCCAGCACACGCGGCCGGTGCGCACCTGCGGCCGCTGCCCCTTGGCCCCCTTGGAGGTCCCTTTGACCCCCGCCTGCGCCCGGGACGTGTGCACCCTGTCCTTTACCCCCCCCAACCGTCCACACCCTCCCCTCTGCCCCGCACGCTTGCCCCGCCTTGCCCGCCCTCACCGGTAGTACATGTGCTCTGAGGACTTGAGGTCGAACAGGAAGGAAAAGTCAAAGTTCTTCTGCTCCGCCTCCATCACCGCCTGCTCCAGCGCGCAGCCGTCCTGTGCAGCCGCCACACACACGCGGCAAGAAGGGTGGGTGGGTTTTGGGTTTTGGGTTTTGGGTTTTCCCCCATTTGGGTGGAGGGCGCAGGCCGGGGTAGGATGGAAAGGCCGGGGGTTTGTCCTCCCGCGCGGATCTGTTCTCCTAGAGAAAGAGAAACACAAACCTAGACGAACAGAACACACAAAAGAATGCATCCAGCCACCCATGCACCCACCCACACGCACCCCGTGCGCGGCCCCCCTGTCTTCCCCAGGAGGCATCCTAACTCCTCCAACGTCCCAGGGACCGCCGTCACCCTCCCCCTCCCCCGATTGATACCCTCCCCCTCTCCCGCCCCTCCACCCCGCGATGTCCGCCATTTTCCTCACATGCCCTCGCCCCTCCCCCTCCCCCTCCCCTCACACACCTGCAGCACGTACAGCGCCAGCGTGTCGATGATGAACCTCAGCCGCGGGTCCTCGGGCACCTTGATCTCTATGTCGGCACCGGTGCCCTGAGAGGGGGAAGCGCGGGGGGTCAGAAGGGAAAAGGGTGGTCACAGGAACTTGGTAGACAGTTTCATACCGAGCTGCTGCGGCCAAAGCTCTTTTGCACACAGCAACGCGTGCTCCCTCCGCCGCGGGGTGGGGCCTTCAACCCCCCCTGTGCCCTCTCCCCCAGGGGAATGCGTAGCCAGTCCCTAGAATCTCATTGCCCCACCCCACTCCACCCCACCCGGTGCAGGTTGACGTCGTCGTTGTAGGCCTTCTTGGGGATGACCAAGTCGGGCAGCAGGTGGGCGGGGCGGGTGGCGGCGGCGGGGATGGCGGACACCACCGCGCCCTCCCGTGGGTCGTAGATGGGGATGGCGGGCAGCGGGATGGCCTTGCCCCACCCGATGTGCAGCTCGTTGCCGTGCAGGGCGATGCCGTTCAGCTTGCGCATGGCCGTCTCGGCGTCGTCTCGGCGCTGCAGGGAGGGGCGGGACGGGGTGGGGTGGGGTGCAGGACGGCGGGTGGGGGCGGGGGCGGGTTGCGGGGTAAGGAAGAACTACAAGCGGTTGCGGTAAGGAAGAACTACAAGCCCAGAAGTGGGGTTTGGCGTCGGGTGGCAAGGGCGGCTGGGCGGGAGAAGGAGGCGCGTGAGAAGGGTGGGCACGGCGCAGGGGTGGGAGGCTGCAGGGGCCCACAGGGGACGTTGCGGCTGGGCGACGCTCCGGGGGGGTGGGGACCTGCCAGGCAGCACCCCCGCTATATAACAGCTGCGTTACCAACGGTACCGCAGGCCTCGCCCTCTCTTCCTCCCTTCCTTCCGCAGCGCAGCTTCAATATGTCCACCAATTTCCCATATCCCTACCCTTGCTTTCCCACCCCTCTCACCTCCGAGCCCCGCCCTCGCCCCCCCTGCACCCCCACACGACTTCCCCACCATGAACGCCACGAAGCCGCAGTTGCGTCCCTTCCGCCGCTGCTCCTCGTCCCTGGGCCACATGACCTTGACACTGGCGATGGCGCCGAAGCGGCCAAACTCGCGCTTCAGCACCTCCTCATCCACCTCCGGCGCCAAGTTGCCCACGTAGAGGTTGGTGGTGAAGGGGTCCCCGTGGTCGAAGGAGCCCGCGCCGGGGCCGCCCATCATGGGGCCGCCGCGGAAGCCGGCACCGCCCAGACCCGCGCCGAAACCGCCAGCGGCGCCGGCGCCAAGGGCGGGCCCAAAGGCGCCGCCCAGACCTGCGGCGCCGCTGCCGCTGCCGAATCCGGGCACCGCATCGGGCCCGCCGCCGCTTCCGGCTCCCCCGCCAGGTCCGCCCGGGAGGTCCCCCAGCTGCCCTTTCATCTCTCGGAGCTCCTGCTCCCTGTGGGGGTGTGGGCCGGGTCCATGGGCGTGTGAAAGAGAAAGCTCCTGTACGCCCTAACCCTCCCCTTCCCCCGCCAGTGTGCAGCTCAATTAAGAATCCCGGCGCTTCCTCCCCTCTTCCCCTCCAACTACCCGGGTTGCTTTGCCCCGCGTCCCCTCGTTCTTCTCAGGCCGCGCGGCTCGTGGCTGTGGAGTTAGTGCTGGCTAGTTAGTGCTTGGTGCACGGCACGTGGGCCGCAAACCCGTCAAGGCCCCGGCAGCGAGGGAATTTGTCGGCTACAAGCCCAGATGGCCGCAAGCCCCCCGGCTGCTCACCGCTTCAGCTGCTCCAACATCTTGTCGATATTGCGGGGCTTGTCCTTGTCCGTTTTCTTCGTCGGTGCTTGGAACACAGACTAAAGGCCACAAGAGTTCCGTCAGACGCGCAGCCAGCAGGCGCGAAATAGCAGCCCCCCTGCCCTCCCTCCCCTCCCCTCCCCGCGCCGTGCCCGGGCCTCTCTCGCGCCACAGACAGTGCGTGGAGGGACCCATTCCCTTTCTTCTCTCTTCCTCTCGGCGGCCCCCGGGGCCCCGCCGACAAACCCGCAGGACAGGCGAACAGACGCAAGGCAACAGGATTCGGAGCAGCAGTAGCAGGCAGCAAGGACAACAGGTTCCACGCGAGAGCGCATCCGTGCGGTGGCCGCTCGTGGCTGTGGCAGCTACAGCTGAGCTGCTGCAGCTGAGATGCCCTAGAGGGACGCCACCAGAGAGGGGCAGCTGAAATGACAACAGCAGCAGCAGCAGCAGCTGTAGATGATCGCGGCAGGGCTGAGGACAGAGCATAAGGCCTCTGTACGGCCTTCCAGCTTCACGCATTTCCAGTGAACTGCACAACGTGAGCTGCCCAAGGGGAATCCTCCCGCGGGAACGAAGGCTGTGGGGGAGGGGCGACGGCGGGCGCTGCCGGGCGCGTGGTGTGTATGGTGTGTCGGGGCGGCGGTTACCTCTTCGACGTCATCAAAGGCCTTGGGCTTGGGAGGCGCGTCGAGTGCCGACGGGGGCAGGAATGACGGCACATATTTGGTAGATTTTTTGCTGGAGAGCCCAACCGGCACAGGAGCTGATGGGTACGAGAGAGGCAGGCGGCCGGGCGGTCATTAATGTTGTGGGAGGAAAGAGGATTGTAGCTGAGACGCAAGGCGCGGTCCCCGAGACCCGGGCGGCGAGAAGCCCTTGGTGAGGGGCAGGAAGGGCTTACCGTCGGTGGGTTTGCTGCCCGGCAGCACTGTGCCGCCGCGCACGAACCCCGTCCCTCCCCTTTTTGCGGGCTCATCTTCTGTTTTAAAAGACTCTACGAATTCCTCATAGACACGCGCGGCCTCCTCGTCTGCTTTCTGCGGGAGTGGGGATGGCTCGTGAAGGGCTGACCGACAAGGGCGAAGACGCACACACGCGCACTGATCATAGGTTACACATACCCTTTTGCGCTCCTCCTCTAGCTCTTTGTGTTTCTGCGGAGAGGCCGCCAACCAGGACGAGGTTAATGCACTGGGAGCAAACCATGCTAAGCCAAAAATGTAATAGCACCTGGAAAGGAGTCTTTTTCGATTTAATTGCAAAACCCGAAGCTGTTCCCTTCATTCTCCCTCCCGGCAGTGATATTTGGCAATGTCTATTGACCAACGAAGCGCACCAACAGATGTCAAAGTCAACATGGCAGAGCGTAAATGAATCTAGTTAGCTGAAACTGTAGGCTGGCGTGGACGGCCTCGACTTTGTTGTCGCCTCTACGACACAATTTGTACGGCCATGGTACTTCGCGCAACATGCATGCTCGAACTATTACAGAAAGCAAAAAGTATTGAGCGTACATGACAAAGGCTGCTGAATCACTGCAGAGAGCGCTTGTTATCTACCTGAAGGGTCAACCTCCGCGACATCGCTTCTGGGCTGCGGGCAGGTAAGGAGGTTACCACCCGGGCAACGCCCTCAATCCACCCTATCCCTCCCGCGCACAGCTGCGCCCTCCGATCGCGTCGTACTTTTGCGCTTCAAGCCGCTCTTGCGTGCTGCTGTACCCGGCCCCGCGCGCGTTCCGGTCCCCTCCCCTTGCAGCGCATCGCCCATCTCCCTCACCCGGCCCCCCACATACACACACAACGAGCTCCTTTCATACCTCTCATGTTGGCACCGTCCCGGAACGTCGTCGCCCCGGCGGCCGCCGGCACTGGCCGCCTGTCAGCTGTCCCCTTCGTGCCTCCGCGCGTGCTTTCGCGCAGGTGCCGGTGGGACCCCAGCGAGTGAGAGAGGTTCCTCCCGGGGCAGAGCCGGCGGAGCAGCCCACGGCCGACAGCCCCCGCTGTTGGCTGGTTTTCCTTTTTGACCCCCGGCCGATAGCCCCGCGCTGGCCCTCACCAGTATCCCCCACTCGGAACCACAATCAAGCAACCAGCACCGCAAAAGCGCATTCGACATCTCTGAGTCCAGCTGGAGCCATCATCGTAGCCAGACCGCGTTGGTGGCTTTTATCGTTGTGGTTCCGGAGCGTAGCCCAGATCCTCGCCATCGGCTGCACCCAGAGATTCTATCCCTCTAGGGAGATTCAGCGCAGCCCCAGACCTCCCCACGGCCACCCAACTGCGCCTTCATCCCCCTGGTTCGGTGTCCTTGTGAGGGGGGAAGGGAACTGGTAGAGCAGAGCCTCCGCCATAGCCCTGACTGCGAAGCCGCAGCAGCCCCCAAGTCCCACCAGCAGCCGCAGCAGCCCCCAACCCATCAACAGCCGCGGCGGCCGCCGCCGTTCCCGCCATGCCCTCGGTTCTGGACAAGGGCCCAGTGGCCAGCATCCTCTTCGAGATGCGGACCTGGCTACGCTGCATGCTGCCGTACACGCCGTACGTGGCGCCCTTCTACCCCACGCCAGACTCGGTGGGTCTGCCGCGCCGGGGCGCTGCGGCGGCGGCGTCACTGCCGCCGCCACCGCAACACCCTACACCCCTGCCTCCCTGCCTCCCCCACGCCCCGCAGGTGATCTCCCGGGTGTTGGATCTGACGGCGGTGGGCCCCGGCGACTGTCTGTACGACCTGGGCTGCGGCGACGGCCGAGTGCTGCTGGCGGCGGCGCGGCGCGGCGCGCGCGGTGTGGGGTACGAGCTGGATCCGGAGCTGGCGCGCGACGCAGTGGCGGCGGCGCGCGCCGCGGGGCTTGAGGCGCTGGTGCGGGTGGTGCGGGCGGATGCGGCCTCCGCGGACGTGAGCGAGGCCACCGTCATTGCGCTGTAGGTGGGGACGTGCTGGGGACTGGGTGCGGCCGACTGGGTGCGGGGGACTGGGCCTCGAGGCAGTCCCAAGACGACGCGCGGCGCGGCACCTCCGAGCCGGGGCCCCTAGGAGGGCTCCGTGTCCGCGTCCGCGTCAGGTAGCGGAGTAGCATCGGCCCCCAGCGCCCCGTTCCAGCGTTGAAAGTTCCGTGCCGTGCAGTACAGGCCCGTAGTCACGGCCGCAGCCCGTGGCTGCAGCTGCCGCGCGCGCGCACCCGACTGCCCTGCCCTGGCCAGGAGGGGCCAGGCCGCCCGCATGCTCGTCGCGTGGGGTTCTTGCACCGTCGTTGCGGATCGGGCTGACCCCTCTCCCCCCTCGGGCCGCCAACTGACCTTCCCCGTCCCCCTTTCCCTGCATTACCTTCTCCACCCGCTTGCCTGCCTCTACTTCCGTACTTGATCCCCCAACTCCCTTAATCTTCCCAACGCCAGCAGCCGAGCAGCCACCACCCTCCACCCATTCGCTGTCCCCTCCCCGTCCCCGCCCCGTCCCTTCCCCATCCCTTCCCCATCCCCTCCCCATCCCCTCCCCGTCCCCTCCCCGTCCCTTCCCCGTCCCCTCCCCGTCCACTTCATCGCCTCGGTTCTGGGTTTCCTGTGTACGGCACCGGCCCTCCGGCCACCCGTGGGCGCAGCTACCTGTCCGACCACGGCAACAGCCGGCTGCTGTCGGCCGTGACGCCCTCCCTCCGCCCGGGTACCCGAGTGGCGTCCTTCTACTTCCCGGTAGGGCTGCCGGGCTGGCAGGAGCGGCTGGTCAGGACCGACCGGACAGACGGTCTGGCGGTGTACATCTACAAGGCGCCTTGAGAGGCGAGACGCGGGGCCGACCCCGGCCAAGCGAGCGAGCTGAGCGCGCGCTGGCGCGAGAGGGACCAGTCGACGGATCGGGGGGGAGCCGGATGGATGGCTGCCTGCCTGCCGTCCTGCCCATCTGCCGCCGCCATGTCAGCCACCTCGTCGCTGTCGCCTCCGCCACCGCCATGTCACCTCCGCCACGTCGCCCTCGCGCCACTTCAGCCCCGCCACAGCACTTCCGCGTTCCTCACGCCGAGCAGCTGGCTCCCGGCTGAGGAATCTAAGGGGGGTTAGGGGGCCCTAGGGGGTCAACCGGGCAGTCCTGTGGCACACCGGCGCTGCCGCGAGGTGAAGGCCCCCAGTGGGGGTGTCCAGGAGGAGGGGCATGATGGGTGAACAGCCCCCCGTTCTGGGCTTGGTCTTCCGTTGAGACCTCCTAGTCGAACCGGGCCCGACCCGACCCGACCCGGCCCCGATTTGATTTATCGTCCACGGAGGACATGGAGGTGATGTGCCGGTTTGCTTGAAGAGTCTGCCTGCCTGCGAAGCTCATGGCCAAACGGCCGCGGCATGCGGCTGGGTTGAGCTGGGTTGCGTGTTCTGGCGATCGGTGTTCTCTGGCGGTTGATGGCCGTGTGTGTGTGTGTGTGTGTGTGTGTACCTGCGGCGCCGGCAACCTCTGGGGCGGTGGCTCCGCGTCTGTGCTCCCTTCATATGGGGGCGTGCGAGCACAGGAAACCCGTAGAGCGCCACGAGAACGGAGCGCGGCCCTCGGGCGCTTGCACAGAGAGGCCTCAGTTGCGTGTGTGAACATGTTGTGTATGAGAGGGTTGATCCGTGTGAACGTGAACTACATGTGTGCGTGTGTTTGGATTTTTATTGTAACCGTTACAGGGTGGACCCTATTGATGACATCACAGAGCCCAAACCGCCGATAGCCGTTGGCCACTGCCTGTGTGCGTTGAGAAAAGTAACCATGTGTGTTCTTAGGCAGGGAGGCAGAACAGGTGTGCGTGATGTACAAGGGACTGAGCAGCGCCCAACTAGTTGCCCGTGATCATGCGTCGTGATCATGTCTATCTTCGTAGGAAACCATGTGTATTAGTATACCATGTGTATGCTTGTAGAAAACCTTTCTGTGTGTGTGTGTGTGTTACATATCTGACCGGGCCTCTGACGTTGGCCAGGGACAGTTAACGTAGCCCCAACGGAAAGCCCCCCGCGGGGTGGGATGGAGTTTCGTCATCCTCTCCGTTTGGCGGTCAGGACCGCTCCCGTATGCCGCGCCTTCACCTCCACCATCCATTCCACCAACGTCTCCAGATCGGGGCACTCCTCCGGCCCCTGCACCGAACTGACGGTGACGACCCGCAGCCGACCCGGGTACAGCTGCTGCAAGGGGGGAGAAGCACGGCCGGCCGGGGTCGCGCGTGTGTATGTACCGTATTTTGTGTGCGATTTAGCAACCAAAATATTGTGGTGATGGTGGTGGCGGTGGTGTGTGGTGGTGGTGGTGGGGGGGGGGTCCTGGGGGCCGCCGAGCACAGAGCAGCAAGGGCGGTATCATCCGGCCAACTCCAGGTCCAACAGGTTCCAGGTGCGTGTGATGTGGTGCACAGCGGGAACGCCCTCCCCCTTTTCGCGTGGAGGGCAGCACCCAGCAAGAGGTTGCAGCCCGCGCCTACGGATCCCCTCGTCCGGCTGCAGCCCTCCCAGTTCACGGCAGTCCCGCGCAGCCCCACCCCAGGAACCCCGTTGTCGCCCACCTCGAGATCCGCCAGCCCCAGCGCCAAGTCCAGCTCCACACGGCTCGCAATGAAGGGCAGGTCCGCCTTGGTCAGAACCAGGCACACGGGCTTGGACGCGAGCTCGGGTTGCTGCAGGAAGGGTGTGGACAGGCGGTGGCGAGGGGCAGCGGTGAGGACGAGGTCGAGGTGGTGCCAGCGGCGACGGCAAGTGGCCGTCCCGATCGTCACTTTCGAAGACCAGCAGGTTCACCGCACTCCACTTTGTCCAAAAGTTATTCCGTCGTGTTTGGTGACAGACCTGAGTTGGTGATCCTTCGACTCGCTGACGTGTATAATCAATACAACCCATGGGTCTTGTAGACTACCTGGAAGCTATGACTGATGTATGAGCGCGAGCATCGGGTTGTTCGGCGGTTGGGTCGGCGGTTGGGTCGGTTGTTGGTTGGGTGGTGCGTGGTGGATAGTTGGGTCGGTGGCAATGTCGCCCCCCAGCACCCCCATCTCGACTGCCCGCACCTGCATGATGCTGTGCAGCTCCATCCCGCCCGCCGCCAGCGCGCCCGGATCGGAGATGTCCAGTGTGAACATCACGGCCTTGATGGGCCGGCTATACCAGTTGCGCCACAGAGGCTGCATGGAGCCGCCGCACTCCCTGCAGCCGCGGCCCCCGCGATGAGGCCCGCGAGGGCAGCGTGTGGGCAGTGCCGGCAGTGGGCGGTCTTCATGGTGGAGCCCGGGCAGCGCAGTTCGCACATGGGCGCTATAGGCGGCCATGGGGCTGGTTCTCGTCATCGGTCGTCACAAGCATGCGGTACGCGCGCAGTCACCAATCACCGTGTGCTGAAGAGGGTGGGGTGGGGGAGGGCATGCTGCACGACGCGATGGAGAAAGCCATCACGGCGGCGTTGAACGCCGGGGCGATGGCGGATAGCAGGTCCTCCGTGTCCAGGACAGTGATGCCGTACATCTGCCCCGTGCATCGGGCTACTTTCCCGTTTGGACGAGCAATACTGGGCCGGGCGCGCGAGCCTCTGTCGCACCTGATCCGAATTTCCTTAAACGGGCAGCTCTTAAATGTAGGTATCCGGAAGTCCTGACTGCCATTGGTCTCGGTGGTCGCTACGCGAAAGGTCGCGGGCCCCTTGCCGTACACCGCTGCCGAAGGTTGTGAGGACACGCACAGGCTGATGGGGTTAAAGATTGTTCAAAGCACGAACAAAGTTATAAAATATGCTTGGTACATTACTCACTCCTCAGGCGCTGGCACAGAAGCGTTTTGCCGCTGCCCTGCATCGCAGGACATAAAGTACCGTGGGTCGTCAGCCACCATCCTACTTGGTCAGGAAGCAACACACATTACGATGCATAGAAATAATATGTGGTACCTGGAGGCCGACGAGGAGAATATCATCTGTGTCATCTGTGGGACTGCCCTGCCCGGACCCACAGCACAAAGCACCAGTTGACATGCTTAAACTCTGTATACTTGCTACATTCTGACACAATAAAAGGCCTTGCGTGATGTAAAATTTAACTGTCAAGTACAGCGTTTTTCAAGGACACCACGACGTTGTCTGCAGACGAATATATTGATTTGTCAAGTACGCAGCATAGATTAATTTGTTTACAGGACATAGGGTTGTCCTTGAAGTCGTAGGATGGCTCCGAGACCTATGAACATGCCGTACGTCGGGTACTTTACCCTCATAACCACATGCTGAACCTACATCCGAACCGTTCCGACACGAATCCCTCACCTTCCTTAGCACCTTCCAGGCGTTCACTGTATCTTACAGCCACACCTCGGCCAACCAGCCTTCTCGTACCAGACGCGGTCACCTGACTCCCGTGCGACACTCCCACACGTCCAGCAAACGTCGATGATTAAAAGTTTTGGACGGGGCCATCAGCACGCAGAACTTATTCCTGCAACAGACTAGGCCAACGGAATCGATACATTCATCACAGGTACCCGACGATCCTTTCAGGCATTTGGGCCGAACAGAATGCGCCCCGCCGACCCTTCCAAGCACCCCTTGTCCACTACGGTGAACTCCGAAAAAGCGGTGGGAGGTACGAAACCACATGGAGCACGGTACGCCGAGCATGTCCAGTGATGCGGCACCGTAAGCACAACGCAGCCGCCATACTTGCAAACATTCGCCGAGAAACGTAGAGCACTCGGGGGTGCTCCGCAGGTACTTGCCCCCACGTGCCACCAGACGAAATCCTCCACGGTCGCGGTTCTGTCGCTTTCGTCTTGTGGCGTATGGTACACGCAGTCGGCATCTCCTCCCGTGCTACAACCAACACCGATGGCACGGAGACTTGCATCCTTTCGGCAACGCGCATCGTTAGCCGCCCGACAGCACGGGGTTGTAGATAGCGGCCGCGGCAACCTGCTGCGCCACCTGCAGCAGCGGCTGCTGTCGCCACGGCGGCATTTGTTGTCTTGTCGTGGATAGCCCACGCACGGCCAACATGCGAATGACGAATACACATACCGCACATACGCACGACACATCAGTGTTTAGGAAAGTAAACCACCCACATCAGTGTTGTTCCAAACACACAAACCGCACACGCCGCCGCATCTAGTTGCAGAGCGGCTCGTCGTCCTTCAATGACGTACGCCACTGAGTGCTTTCACAGAGGGACTGACAAACCTGGAACACACCTGATGGCTATTCTACTCGCGCCCCGCGGCATCCTCTCCACCTACCAACTTTTCCCCTGGCGGTAATTTACCCTTACAAATACACCTCCATCCGTCTTCTCCATAGCTGGGCGGGCACGTTCGGCCACATCTCCCCTCGCCCGCCTCGCACGGCCGAGCCTAATATACTGGGTAGGTATCGCGCTACATACACAACCCGCACACGCACAGCACTGACGCAGAAAAGAACATGCAGCGGGAGAGCGTTAAGAAGCCGTACCAACGGCAGCCGGGAAACTAGGATGGCCGGCCAAACCGCGCCATCGGGGCACAAAAAACGTGCGATGCTTGGTTGCCTTTGCCCACGTGGCCCATCGCCATACGAGGAACAGAGTGGTTGCCAAACAAACGCTGCTCGTTGAGGTACAACACACATGTACACAGCCGCACATACACACACGATCTGTTTGGGCTCTGCCGTGCCCGTCACATATCATGCACACTGCTCTGCCTGCCGACGAGCACATACACACATTCTGATCGACTCTTGTAAGGTACATGCCATTCCCCACGGGCCCTCTGGGCTTGCTTGCTTGCCCTGCTGTGATTCTCTGCTCTGCGATGCTCCGTGCTCACATGCCCCGCCCAGCGCCCACACAACCCACCGGGACCCAGGCCGGGGGACTGTTTGTACAAGGATGAACCCAACCTCAGACGCGCTGTTCGCTCTCCGCTCTCCGTCCCGTCCCATCCCGTCCCGTCCGTCCGTCCGCCCGGCAACTCTCCCTTGCCTGTCGTCGCCGAGACACCGCGCGCAAATACGCGACGGGCCATGCAGCCCGTTTCACCTTCTCTCGCCCTCAGTGTACACATG
The DNA here is from genome assembly GCA_003117195.1 of Eudorina sp. 2006-703-Eu-15. Lineage (NCBI taxonomy): Eukaryota > Viridiplantae > Chlorophyta > Chlorophyceae > Chlamydomonadales > Volvocaceae > Eudorina > Eudorina sp. 2006-703-Eu-15. Next base: position 1,669,556 of record BDSI01000009.1, read on the forward strand.
ATGGAACAGCTCAACCCCGAAATCCATGACACGTATGCACCGTCGGCGGCCATAACTTACACACGTCGATGCAAATCGGCGACAAGCACAACGCCTTCACGCAGGCACACACGTCGGCGATACCCAGCAGACGTCGGGTGCCGGTCGGTATCAAGACACGTGCTCCACAGCGACACGGCGCGTGCTACGACAGGTCCCTGCCGGGGGACCTGATCCTCCCTGCCGGGGGACCTGATCCTCCCTGCCGGGGGACCTGATCCTCCCTGCCGGGGGACCTGATCCTCCCTGCCGGGGACCTGATCCTCCCTGCCGGGGACCTGATCCTCCCTGCCGGGGGACCTGATCCTCCCTGCCGGGGGACCTGATCCTCCCTGCCGGGGGACCTGATCGTCCCTGCCGGGGGACCTGATCCTCCCTGCCGGGGGGGATCCCAAACGCAATGCGCTGTCCTCGGCGCTGTCCTCGGCCGCCCAAGTTCCCTGGGCATGAGCAATCCGTGGCCGTGCCCAGCCACTCTCGGCCCGAGCTGCTCGCGGAACGGGCACCCTGGGAGGGGGCCCCTGGCCATCAAAGCGCCGAGCCATTCACCGTCCCGGCTTCCCTGCGCGCCTCTCTCGCACATGCCGCCTTGAAAGCGCTCACACACACAGGCGCGCGCATGCATGCATTCGTCCGCCGCAACAGCCACAAGACTCCGGTCAGCACATGGCCGACTGCCGCGCGTCCTGTCCAAGGCGGTCCCACCTTCCTCCACCTGCCTGAGGGAACCGGAGGCTGGGAAAGCGCGTGCCAGGGGAAATCCCCTGCGAGCGCTCCCAGCTCGAAGGGGCTCCTGCCACCCGGCGCGTGCCATCTGAAGGCTGTTGCTACGCCTGCTGCTACACCTGCTGCTGTGCTGCTACAGCTGCTAGTGCTGCTGCCTGTTGCTGATCTCGCTCAATCCTGGCCGGACACGAACGCCACGAGCACCGTGCAGTCGTCCATCTTGCCGCCGCCCTTGGCAAAGAACTTGGCCCACATGAAGTTGGGCTGCTGTGAGGACGTGACGCTCCAGGGGGTGCGCTGCGTGGGGTTGCGTGCGTGCAGGTGCGCCCGCTCCGCCAGCGCGCGCGCCACCCGCGCCGCGTCCTCCGGTCTGTACCCCGCGCTGCTGCCGCCGCCGCTGCCGCGACCACCACCGCCGCCGCCCCCGCCGGCGGTCGCGGACGCGGCGGCCAGGCTCTGGCTCAGCAGGCCCCGGCCGCCGCCGCGGCCTGCGGCAGCGCCGCCGCCGCCCCCGCCGCCGCTGCTGCCGCTGCTGCCCCCCGCCGTCCCGTTTGGCGCCGCCGCAGCCGCCGTCGAGGTCGTCGTCGTGGTGGTGGTGGTAGCGGTGGGTTCAACGCTCACCATGGTAGCCACCGCCGTCACCGTCGCCGTCATGACGGGCGCCTTGCCGCGTCCCGCCGCCGCCAGCTCCCGCAACTGGTGACTCACGATCACTTCGATCTCCTCGTCAAACACGTTATCAAAGAGGCCGTCCGTGGCCAGCATGATCACGTCGCCTTCCTGAACGTCCAGCATGTGCACATCCGCGTCGTCGGCCGAGTCGGGGTCCTCTACGTTGTTGGGGTGGGAGAGCTGGAACGGCATGTTGAATGCGTGCTGCTGGGCCTGCGGGGCGGCGGGGGAAGGCCAAGGGGGCAAGGTTAGTGAGGGCGGACAGTGTCACTACACCGCAACTCAGGTCGCCTGTGCTCTGTGTGGAACAGCAGCGCAGGCCGCAGGGAGCAGCCCCAGGCAAAAGAAGGGTTGCGGAAGATGGGTTGGCGGGCACTGGATAAGGTGAAGCGCAGACGTGTGGCATGCCGTGCTGTATCCCATTCCCAGACACACACACACACATATATATATATATATATATATGCACTGCTCCCGTCGTACTGCGCTCTGCGCGCGCGCGTTGGTGCGCCTCACCTCCGTTCCAAAGATGACTTTGCCGTTCCTCAGGATCCGCACCCCGCTGTCGCCCACGTTGGCGATCTCCAGCTTCTTGCCCGGCTTCATCAGCGCCATGCACACCGTGCTGCTGCCCTTCAGGTAGGTGCGGTACTGCGGGTGCGGGCGGGGATGGCGGTATGAGATGGGTATGGAAAGTTGGTAGGGGGGCACACCGGGGTTGTATGGTGTCAAGCGAGTCCGAGCCGGCGGCAGCGGGGACGTGTCACCAAAACCGCTGCCGCATCAGTGAGGCCGCCCACACGGGGGCCGACACGAAGCAGTGCGCGACCGGGCGCGAATCTGCATGCACCTGCGCCGCCGCCGCCGCCGCGTCACGCGGCTGGGCTGCTGCGAGCGGCGAGTGTCAGGGAGCCCCCCGGGGGCATCGTCGGTGGGTGTGGCACCGACTCCGGCGCAGCAACTGGCGGCGAACATCGGTCGAGGAGGCGGTAAGCCCCCTTCCCCCGGGTAGAGAGTCAGACGATCATCAACTGGGGGGGCACCGACCCGTGCTCCCGGCCCATTGCACCCGGCCCACCTGCGCGTAGCGGATGATATCCTGTGCGGACATGGCCCCCCGGGCCGCCTCGTACGCGTCCGCGGCGTACCGCATGAGCGTCCTGAGCACGTGGAGGCGGCGGCGGGAGGTATGCGAAGGGGGCGTGAGGGAGCTCAGGAGTAGAGGCAAGCACGGCAATCGAATGGGCGGCGGATAAGAGAAGGGGGAAGGTTCAACGAAGTTGCGACGGAGGGCAGCCCTGCTTTTCGCATGGCACAATAGTGGCGCGCACACCCCCGCGCCGTCGATCCTCGCGCGCCACTGTGCGATGCGAGCAGAAGGGCCGTCCTCCGTCGCAACTCCGCTGAACCTTCAATCCTGGCGCGCGTGCCCCTGGGCTCCCTGCACCAGCTCGAGGACTGGAGTGAGCGAGGGGGCAGCAGCTTCAGCAACCTCTTAAGCGTCGCTCTCAGGCGACTTGGCGGCTGTCCTGCTGGCCACGTGCTCATGTCGGTCCAGCAACGGTCGGCCTCGGGCCAGCGCCTCGCTTTCCCGTGCAGTCCTCGGAGCCAGGCCGCACTAGACCTCTTGGAGGCCTCTCCACCGCCCCAGACCCAGCCGCTGCCCGTGCCGCTGCCCGTGCCGCTGCCCGTGCCGCTGCCCGTGCCGCTGCCCGTGCCGCTGCCCGTGCCGCTGCCCGTGCCGCTGCTCATGCCGATACCCATGCCGGTGCTCATGCCCGCGCCGCTTGTGGTGCCTGGTCCCGCTCGGTCACAATCAACTCACCGGGGGTACTCCGCGGGGTCGATGCCCTCGTCCGCCCAGCCGCTGACGCCGTCGGCCACACCCACACCGCCCAGCCCCACGCGGCTGATGAAGTAGGCGTCCTGGGGGTGAGAGGGTGAGAGGGACAGCGACCCAGCCGGGCGCACGCAGGGGATGACGAGCAGAGTCGGCGGGAAACGACGGCGCCGGTCGCGGCAGTGAAGTGCGCGCGGCCGCGACAGACAGCGCGACACAGAGCAACGGAGAGGCAGGCAGGCAGGCAGGCAGGCGGGCAAGCAGGCAGAGGAGGAGGCAGGCCCAGGCCGGTGCTGCGACGCGATTTGGGTACTGCAGTGATCCGCTGCAGGCCCTGCAACCCCCAAATCGCGATCACTGCAGTGGCAGCGGAACGCACGGGCCCAACGGCAACAACGCGGAGAGGCGCGCAGCAGGCAGGGTGCACACGGGGCTGCTCGCGAGGGCGGCCAGACCCAGCCCAGCCCAGCCCAGCCCAGCCCAAGCCCCCCTCACCTCCCCGCCCTTGTCGACCTTGTCCACGTGTGGGATCATGTGCGCGCCCGCCACCAACCGGACGCAGCCCGGCGGCAGGGGGGGCGCCGCCGCAAAGGAGCCGACCAAGCCGCTGAGCAGCCCTGTGAGCAGACCCATGCCGCTGGTCCCCGCAACCGGCGCGGGCGCGATCACCGCCGACAACAGCGAGGTCTGTGCCGCCCCGTTGGCCCCGCGAGGCTCGTCGGTGCCGTTCGTCGCATCCGGTGTGCTGCCCGCGCCCGAGCGGCTCTGCGACTCCGGCGTCTTTGCTGCCGCCGCGGCCGCCGCAGCCGCCGCCTTCCGCAGCTGCTCTGTGAGCCCACTGCCGACTGTCCCCAGCCCCGAAACCAGATTGCTTGCGAGCTGTGTGACGGTCGGCTGCAGACCCGGGGCAGCGGCGGCGCTGCCGCCGGTGCCGGCCTCGCCGTTGGCCTGCCCGTCGAGCTTGGGCAGCTGCTGCAGCAGCCGCGCCGCCGTCTCCGCCAGCGCCTCCGGCGACAGGCCCAGCGCCGCGGCGTTCTGCTGCAGCGCCTGCACCGCGGCACGTGTCTGCTCGATCGCCTGGGCCGCCTCCAAGGCAGCATTGCGCGCGGCAGCGACGGGATCGACCTGCAAGCACAGGCAGGGGTAAGAGCGCAGGAGTAGGCAGGGAGTTTGGGTACCGGGGGTAAGGGATTATGGCAGGGATTATCGCAGCAGATGACATCGGAAGTGATGGTCACAGCCCGCGGTGTCAGCCCGGTGGCCCCGGGCATCATACCACATATCAGGGACAGGACTGCGTCATACAACCCATCGTATGACTTCGGCAACCTGCGCTGTATCCTCAATGGGTTGCGTGAGGGAGAACAGGCGCAATGCGCATCCCGTGCTACACGCACACTCACACTCACTTCTAGCGGCTCAGTTTTTTACACTCGCAAGACACACATTTGTGGGAGGGCAGGATTTGAGGGAGGGCAGCCCACCGGCAGACGAATGATTCCTTATTCGTACACCGTACCTGCGAGTCAGCCGACGCCCCGGACGCTGGCACCAGCGACATCGGGCGCGGGCGCTGCCGCCGCCCCCGGCCCTTTCCGCCCTTCGCCCCATCGTCGTCATCATCCTCGGTCTGCTCCTCCGCCTCCAACAGCGACAACGGCCCAGCGCCGCCGCCCCGGCCACCCCTGTTGACGGGCGTGAGCGGCAGGTTGCCGCGCAACATGTTGAGCACGGCATCCGCGTCGGAAGCCCTACGGAGGAGGTCTTCCGCCGCCGCGCCGACGCCGCCCAGCCCGCCGGATAAGATCGAGGACGCCACCGGCGTCGCCGGCAGCGGCGGCACTGCCGGCGCGACACCCGCGTCCGCGGCGCCGTTGCCTGCCCCAGCGAGGTACGACGGTGGCGGCGGCGTCGCCGGCAGCGCCGGCGGCACGCCGTTGCCTTTCTCTTCCTCATCGTCTACGCTGGACAAGATTCCCTGTGGCGCGGGCGTCGCTGGCAGGCTCGGGAACGGCCGCGCGCCGGCGCCGGTGCCGTTTGCGGCCCCAGGGACCTTGCCGTTGGCCGCATTCGCCGCGCGCAGCTGCCGCAGCAGCGCCGTCGACGGCTGCTCGCCACTGGTCGCCGCGCCGCCACCGCTTATGCTGCCCATCGCGCTTTCCGTGGGCAGAGACTGGGACAGATAGGACGACCGACTGTCATAACTACCCTGTCGGTCAACGCCCATCGCCGCCGTCGCGCCCAAGCGCACCGTCACGCCCGGGGAGTTGTCGTCGTCGGCGATGCCGGGCATCATCGCAGGCCCCGTACCGCTGGTAAGCCGCTCCGCGATACTGTACAGGCTCTCACCGCTACTGCCGCCAACCGAGGTGCTCCCGACGTTAACGGCCCTAGCGCCCGCGGGGCCCCCAGCCGGCGGCGGCGCCGCAGCCGCTGCCGCTGAAAATGCTGAAACCCCTGGCCGTGCCTGGCTGCCGCTGCCAGACCACGAAACGGAGACGGGCTGTGGTGGCGGCGTCGCTGCGCCTCTGCCCCCCGCCGCACCGTTCGATACGACCGCCTCTTTCATCGCCCTTTCACCGTTGCCCCCATTGCCACACTCGGCGCCGCCGGCGCTCCCGCCGCCGGCCCCGCCGGCGCTCGATGCAGTCTTAGAGCGGCCCTGACTCCATGCCGCGTCCCAGGCGTCAACCAGCCTGTCGAAATCCGCGTCAGTCAATGGCTCCGCCGCCGCGGTCGGGGGTTGCCCCTCTTCACGGCTGCTCCCAGCGCCCATGGTTACCGCTGCTGTCGAACTGCTCTTCTTCTGCCTGTCGCCGCTGCCCGTGCTGCTGCCGCTCCTGACGTCGCCAGGTGCACCGGCTGTCTCCGATGGGCCCCCTGTTGTCGCAGTTGCTGCTGGTACCGCAGCCGGGGCCTTGTAATCACGCCCTGAAGGTGTAGAAGGCGCGTCGGCCTCAGACGCAAGTGGCGCGGGCGCGGCCGCCTCTGCTGCTACTGGCACCGGTGACGCCTTCGCCTGCCGCTGCGGCTTGGCCTCCGCTCCGCCGCCCTCTCGAGCGACCGACTTCACGCCGCGTTTCCCCTCGACCGGGTCTTCGGCCTTCTCCGGCGGCGCCTTAACAGGCTCCTTGCCACGGCGCGAAGCTAGGAGTCGAGCAAAGCGGGAGCTTATGCTGTCCTCGTCCGCCGGTTTTTCCTTCTCCGGCTCCTGTCCCGATGCCTTGGCTTCGCTCGCCTCGACCGGAACCTGCACCTTGACCTGGTCTGCCTCCTTGGGTGCAGTTACAGCCTCAATTCCCCGTGCCTGCACCTCCTGCCCGCCTGCTGCTACTACTGTGGAGGCCGCGTCTGCAGGCGCCGGACTCACTGCGCTCTGCTGCTCGTCAGGCCCACTGAGTAACTGCCGCCACGAAAGACGGCGGCTTGCGGTGCTCGCCGCACTTCCCGACGGCTCTGCAGCCCCTGGATCAGTAGCGTCGCTCTTGGCCTCTGCTGGTGCTGCTGGCTCCGCTGCCCGGCTGGCCTCCTCCGTGCGCTGTCCTGTGCTCGCGCTTCCTGGGGCAAAGTCAACTTTCGACTCGTCCACAGATACTGGAACTGCCGCTGCGCGCGCCTCGGCCCTCTCCCCGGCCGCTGTCGCTGCCGGCTTGACGGTTGCTACCTCAACGACTGCTGGGACAGCCGCAGGCTGCGCCTCCGCCCTGACCTCTGATGCTGCCCCTCCGGCTGGCCCGCTTGTCGCCTGCGACTCGGGCCGCGCCGCCGCCGCCTGTGTGACGACCGGCTGGCCTAGCTCAGTGGCTGAAGCTGCAACGACAAAGGACCGCTCTGGCTCCGCTGCGCTGCTGCCGCTCTTGCTGCTACCGGCCTCACTGCCGCTGGCACTGCTGCCGCTGCTGGCGCTGCTAGCCTCTTCACGTGCGGCGAAGGCCAAGGGCTCGCCCTTGGAGGCTGCTGCCTCCCGGATGCTCCGGGCAATGCCACCTGCCGCCGCCTGCGCCTCTGATGCAGCCGCCGCCGCGGCTGCTACTTCCGGCCCCGGTTTCTCCTGCTGCCCCTGCTGCGCCTCGTTCGCTGCACCCGACAGCAGATGCCGCCAGCTTCTGACCGCACTGCTGCGCTCGCTGACGCCTCCTTTTACAGGGGGCTGCAACGGCTGGCTGACCGCTGCCGCACCGTCGTCGTCCCTGGCGACACCTGCGACTCCTCCCGCGCGCTCCTCTTCCCTGGCACTGTGAACGTGAAACCCGGCACCGTTCCCGTTCGACGGCTTCCCCTTCTCCGCACCAGCCGCTGCTGCCACTACCTCAGCCGGTGCCGCCCCAACCCTGACGACGTCCTGAGCCGCGGTACGCCTGCTGGGGTCCTCCGCACCGTCTGCGTCTTCCGCGGGCGCACTGCCACGCTGGCTGCGGCTGCTGCTGCTGCTGCTATCGCTAGCACCCGAGCCCAGGAGCTCCTGCAGCTCGCGGAGCGCCTCTGCCTCGAGCGCCTCCGCTAGCGACCGCTTGCCGCCGGCGACCGCAGGAGCTGCGTGCGAAGTCCCTCCTGCAGCCTGCTTGCGCTCCGCGGGGTAAGCCTGTTGTGCGGGCCCCGACGCTGCCGCGGCTGCGCTGACCTCTGCTAGCGCCTTGGCTAGGAGCCTGGCTGCTGCTGCGCGCTTCTGTCGCGCCGCGACGGAGGCGGCGGAGACGGGCTCGGTGGCTGTGACACGCTGGTCGGAAGTCCGCGACCAAAAGCCGTCGACCCGCAGGCCACGGACACCGCTCGGGACCTGAAAGGGTGAGTGGGATCTGTGAGTCATATTTTGGCGTCATGCAAGGGCGGCTTGAGCGGTATTTGCCCCTCGTCCCCGCGGGAGGTAATTTACCAATGAACGGGCATCCATCAGGGTTAGCTCAGATCGCCTGCGGGCCGGTCCTTTCAAACACGAAAGCAACACGCATCGTTTCCCGGCCTACTGATACAGGCACAACCACCACCTCTTGACAGAATGCGACGCACCAGGAAAATGGTATTGTCGCCCATTGTGTCCCCCCTCTTCCTACACCACTCTAGTCAACATGCCGCAATCGGGCTGTTTGTTGCTAAGCAACCATACTGTCGTTGTGCTGGTGTGCTGGCTGTCAGGTAAACCCACGGCAACGCATCCTACATCGTGTGCGCCCACCCCGCAATCCCATCCCAGCGGTTCCGGTAAAAGTACCTGCCGACCCAGATGGCAACCACAAGCGCTGACCCCCACCTGGAGGATACGATTGGCGCCTGGCTCCCAAGAGACGATGTCGTTCCCAACGGCGACCACACACTTGAACTCGTATGAGCCGGGTCCTAGGAGCAGCTCCCCTGTCCAAACGTGTCCGTCAGTCCACTTCAGCTCGTGCGCGTGATCTGCTTGCCAGTCCCCGAACGTTGACCCGCTTCCAACGACCTGTAACCAGGATCAAGCGACCCAGGGAGCTTAGGTCCAGGCAGGAGGCGTGGCTTTCCGAGGCAGGGGGCGTGGCTTTCCGAAGCATGCCGTACTATATCTAATAATCATCCGATTGAAGGGTGGGAGTGGCAGCATTGGGAGGCCGATGCATCGGAAATGTGAGGTGGCGCAGACGTCAGCCAGGCCAGCAACCCGTCCACCAACAACACTGCATGTGGCAATGCCTCCGTGGGGGGCACAAGCCCACCCGTGCCGCAGGGCTGCATCTAGGCACAAGATCCACTGCCTTTTAAATTGGAGTCTCACACCAACAGAATCTATTGAACATGTCCCGCCTGCTTGCCGCGTGCACGGGATAGCAGTTGCTGGCACTCAATCATACCAGCTACGAGCCAGCATAAAAATTGCTTTAGCTTGAGCAATGGCAGCTCTATGTTGAGCACCTAGCTGCTCATGTAGAACTCGGTCCAAGGGCAGTGGCCTCGTATCACCGGGACACCTTCCGCCGCCAAGCTTGCTCCCCTTCCCGATTCTGCACTCGCCTGCATGACCTCTTACCTTTAGCACCTGACCGAAAGCAACCTGATGCTGAAAACAGAGACGAACTTTGATTGCGGTTGCTTCCTGCAAAAGAGCCACCCTTGATTATATCCAAAACCAGGCGAACCGGTCGCAAGATGTGAAGGTATCAGACATACCTGAGAAGCAACAGGCGCAGCTTGCCCAAGCTGCAAGCCACGAACAACACCTCTCTCTGGCCTCGTCTTGATGAAGTGCCTGGAGGTCAAGGCCTGTTGATGGCCTGCAGCTCGGCAAGAATACTTATAAAGCGTTTCATGTTTGCCAAGGTAAAGGATTATAACTGCATGGCAGGGAATTCCTCTGACCAGATTCGCGTTGTGGGACGGTCCGGAGCCCTAGTAAGGCAGAAGGTGTTGCACGTGGCCTCAAGATACAGGTTATGCATGTAAAACGGATAATATCCCTCCCATTGTTGGCTGCACGTCCTTGGCAAGGCCTCGAGATAGTCATGGCGCAAGCATTCCGTGAGGCGCTTCAGGTGTACAGAAGCGCACACTATTTCCTAATGTTTATTTCCACGAGATGGCTGGAGGTCATTCAAAGAGCGCTATGCAAGCAAATGACTTAGGCTGAATTTCAGTTGCGACCCGGTGGACGACGAACGGCTATAAATGCAACATCTCTCGCCATTACAGCGTATAATGCATGTGTGATTCTTCTGTATTTGTCAATCCAAGAATCAAAAGTCGCTTTGCTTCCTTAAATTTGCGTATCTGACGGGTACAGACGCCGGAGGGTTTGGGCCCTCCGTGCATACGGCAACGTCGGAGCCAAACGCGCAGGATAAGGTCCTCAAAAATTTCCTTCAAATTATATTTGGGCCTCTAGCACTATGGCCTTGTCAGAAAAAATGTGTTGCGCCACAAGGTGCATATGCAACGCCTGACCTTGGCGTCAAGAACGCGACAAAGGGCTCGCGCATCCGCCGGCACAGGTGGCGTGTGCGAAATGGTGTCAAGGAGATAAGGTGCTCTCATCCCGTGTCCTCAAACAGCTCTCTTCGCCTCTCTCGGCGCAGCTGCGCGCGTGCTCTGCGCTTTTTTAGGCCTAGACAGTCGCTTAGGTCCTCCGAGCCTGCAGTCTTATCAATGTAACGTTGCATGGTTTTTGGGTCACTTCCTTGCAGTGTGTTACTCCTGCAAACCCTACGCCCTTCACGCGGCAACCCAGCGGGAAGCGTGGACCCTGCCATGGCCCATTGCGTGACCCGCTCTTGCATCTTGGAGCGCATCTGCTGGCGCTTCCTTGGCGAACTGGGCCACGACGATCCCTCGTCGGTGGGCCACGGGCCTGCAGAGCAGCCCGCAGCGGCAGGGATGCCGGGGATGCCGAAAATATTTGGGGCGACGAAGATATCCCATCAGTATCGAAGTGCCGCCGTCTGTTTCAGCCGTTGGTGCAAACCATCGGCCCAGACCCCGGAGCACCCTCCCGCTCCGTGAAAGGCCTAGTACATTTGGCTGACTCCGAGGCGTTTTCGTGTTGCACCTTTGAAGCTCAACCCATGTGTGGGGCGCTGGCCCCGAAAGCCGAAACCCCAATCCTGGAGCACGCACGGCATGCCGTACATACGTCATGTGACAACCGCTTGTGTGGCCCAACGGTCTCAGTTACCTTGAGGCTGGGGGCACCGTGCACCTGCCCGCAGCATCCCGTCGTCCCTTACCCGCGTCGTGGCTGTCGACGGAGGCCCTTTACGAATGCCCCGCCGCGCACGACGGGTGTACGAGAGCCCGGACAGTACGGCAGCGGGGACATCTTCTTGGACGAAGGCCATCTAGCGGCTTCCACCTCTCGCTTTCTGTCGCTCCTCGTTCTGGTTCTCGAGCGCCCGTTCTCGAGCGCCGCGAACCGACAATAGCTCACTCCCTACACCGCGCCTCGGCGATCGGCGCCCGCGGCGATTGGAGGAACCAGATAAAGATTCCCACGTGCTACCCAGCTACCGGGCGAGTAGACCATTCAGGCCCCTCCGCTGCACCGCAGCGCGCCTGGGAGAAACAAGCTTACGCGTATGATTCCAAACGCTTCGACTCACCGCACGAAAACTCCACCTCTCCTACCTCATGAGAAGGACAGCGTTACAGTGGACGCCGCGGGTCATCGGTGACAGCCTTAGATCGTCCTCACAACACACTGCAAGACGACTCCTCACTGTTGCGCACTGACATTGGTATTCTAAAGACTCCCACCAAGTACCGATGCTGGAGCCACCCACCGGTTCTGGAGCCACCCACCGGTTCTGGAGCCACCTACAAAGATGTGTCAGATCGTTGCGCCGTTATGGCGCCGCCGCAGCGCCCGACGAGGCCGCCAACACCCAATCCCACAGCAGCATCTTCTTGCCCACCCGATACACTGTGGCCAGACGCTGCTGCGGGGTCAGAGCTCCGGAATGCGGAGGACACACCAGCTGCTCCATGGGGCCCCTGCCGCCGCCTACACCTAAACCCACACGCCGTCCGGGCTGGGACGCGGGAGACGCAGCAGTGACGGCGGCGCCAGGCGCAGCATCCGGCGGGGGTGCAGCCGGATGGGTACCCGACGGCGGCATCCCCGCCACTGCCCGCAGCTCCGCCGGCTGGTGAGCCAGCTCTGCCGTGTAGTAGTGCAGCAGTTTTCTCCAGTACTGGCCGCCTGGCTGCTCCTGCTCCTGCTGCTGGTGCTGCTGGTGCCGCCGTCGCCCCGAGGACACCGATAACCCGGGTCGAAGTGGCGCTTCCAGCTTCTGCTCCGCCTCCGTCTCCCGACCCGGATCCCCCTGCTGCTGCTGCTGCTGCTGTTGCTGCTGCTGTTGCTGCTGCTGTTGCTGCTCCTGCTCCTGCTGTTGCTGCTGCACATGCGGCTGTTCTTCGTCGCGTTGCAGCGCCGCCAGGTCGGTCAGCAGCGGCGTCCAGGACCGCAGCAGCTGCATGCAGCGCCGCGACACCACAGCCGCCAGCAGTGCATCCGACCCCGGTGGTGCGGTGCCGTCACTGCCGGCACACTGTTTACTGCTGCTGCTGCTGCTGCAGCCCCCTTCCAGCCTCGAGCTATCCAAGGTTGCAGCTGAAAATGCACGTGCAGGTGCGGGTGTGGGTGCGGGTGTGGCCAGGCTGCGGACCGGACCGGACTCACCCTCGGGTGCATCGGCCGTCACCCAGGGTGCGGCAGTGGGCGCCGCTAGCGGTGGCAGGCGCCGGAACGCCGCTTCAAGGCGGGGACACAGCCGGCCGCCGGCTGCGAGCTGCACGGACCCACGGGTCGGACCAGCGTGCAGGTGCACGTGTGGGTTTTTGGCAGTGTAGGGTTAGGAAGGAGGTTGCGGCTGTCACCGATGACCCTCAGAGTCCACTGTAACACATCATTATCAATACGCCATGTGGGTCAATACAGATCGGCCGCCAATGGGTGCCGCACCGGGATCACCCGCAAGTGACGCCTCTTATGGACCGGCCCCCCAGAGCCATGGAGGAAGGCAGCCTCACCAACGACATCCCGGCACGGCACACTGCTTGCAAGCGTGCCGCTTGTACGATACCGTACGGCCCGCCGTACGGCAGACTGTCTGTAAAAGCACGGGCAGTTGTGCAGTCTCACCTTGATGGGCGCATCGAGCTCGGCTGCACTGCAGTCTCCGGCCGCAGTCTCGTCTGACGCGGCTGCGGCTGCCGCGGCCGCGGCCACGTACTGAGCTTCCAGCGCACTGTCCCCCGTGTCCGTCGGACCCGCGGACGCCGCGCATTCGCCAGTAACCTGACAGGAAGGGTCCAGACGAGTGAGTTTGCTTTGTTTTGTTCTCCGGACAGGCGAGAGCGCGAGAGCGCAGATAAACACAGGTAGCTGACCGGCGCTCGGCTGCCGCCGCCGCGCCTCCCCGAGAGGCCAGGCACCCTGCCTACCCCGCCCAGGAGTTCATACCGGGCAGCAGTTAGCCCCTGCGGATCGGCCCTCCATGTTCTCAACTGGATGGGCGGGTTCTCGATCCGGTAATGTTTAGTATCATAACCGTTTCGAGGTGGACCTGCGTCCCGATCCGGTAATTTTGTTGACTGAGCGCGCTTCGACACGACTAGCTCCCGACACGACCCAACCTCCTGAACACTCCCGCACATACGTTTGTGTTTGTTACTAATATGTATATACACACCTCCGCGCGGTGCCACGCCAACGCGTCCGCCATGCTGTCGTACAGTTGTACATCATCGTACACGCATCCGCGCGGGACGAACCCGTAGTGCAGCGCGAAGTAATCGCTGGTGGCGACCGAGTCGTAGTCCAGCAGCAGCTCCTGCCCGGGGGCCAGCTCCGTGCACGCCACCACCGCGATCCGCCAACCGCAATTGCCGCCGCCGCCTCTCCCCCCGCCGGCGCCGCCGCCGTCGTCGGGGGTTCTGCTGCTATCGTTGCTGCTACTGCTGCTAGTGGTGCTAGTGGTGCTGCTGCTGTACTGACTGACGGGTCGTCCAGCCGGGCCCTGCTCCTGCTCCGCCTGGGCCCTACTGCCGGCGCCGCCTCTTGCCACAGCCGAGGCGGCGTCTTCGCTGGCACCCTCGCAGCGGGACGGTGGCCGCAGCTCCCACCTGCGACATGTCGTCCAGGGTGTGTCTAGAAAAAGAACCCGCCCGACCCAAACCAGTTGCCAAATAAGTTGAATGAATGAACGTTACAGCGGACCCCGAAAAGGGATGAACGGTGTGTTGGCGCACAGGGGTGCTCTACAATGCATGTTCCCGCAGCAGCGCCGACCCCGCCCCCTTTCAAGAGATGTCTTGATACCTACCGGCTTGCCAGCCGTACGGTAGGATATGGTGCACTGCAGTACGTTGATAACAAGCCCATCGCGAAACTGGCGGGTGGCAACGACACTAACGCAATTACGATCATTACACACCCCTGGGAGTGGAGCGGCAGTGAGGCCACACCTGACATTGGCATCTGAGATCAAAGGGCCCTCAGGCTCCTGGTCTCCGCCAATGTCCGTACAGCTGCTCGTACGACGCCGTAGACCCCCGTGATTTATCATGTCCAGCAGCGGTACCAACATCCGCAGCTGACCCCCCGCCACGGTCGACGCAATGCCGGCGGGCACCTGGCCGCCTTTGCCGGCCGCGGTGGCGCTGCCGCTGGTGCTGCTACTGCTGCTATTGCTGCTGCTGCCGCCGCTAATCCTATTACTGCTTAAAGAGCACGGCCCCTCATCAGCACTGCCTCTGCCACTGTCATTACCAATGCTATTGCGGCCGGGAGCCGTATCAGGGCCGCTGCTGCCGCTGCTGCCGCCGCCGCTGCTGCCGCTACTGCTGCCGCCGCTGCTGCCGCTACTGCTGCCGCCGCTGCACGGGTCCTTCATCTGTCCCTCGCTGTAACCTCCCGGCGCGGTGCTGCCATCATCCGCCGCCTGCCAGTCCGCACCCACCATAATCTGAAAGAGCGCCGTCAGGGACATCGCAGAGCTGCCGGCCGCAGAGACGCTACCTGCTGTCGTCGGCGCGGGGGTGGCGCCGACGGTCCCCCGGCCAGAGCAGATCCCCGGGACGGCGCGGCGGGCGGCGGGGCCGTGTGCCGATGCTGATGCCGATGCTGATACCGATGCTGATGCCGCGGTGACATCATCGGCCGTCATCGGCGCGGGGCCACCTGCCGCCAGGCGATCCCTGCTGGTCCCCGGGTGCTCTGGGGGCGATGAGGTGCGTCCCGCCAGCAGCGCGAGCAGCAGCATGCTGGCCGCCAGGCTGCGGGAGCCGACGATCTGCGGCGGAGAGCGGGCGGGCGGGCAGGGGCAACCCCGTGGGGGCCGGCGGCGGGGCTCGGCAGGAGGCCCCGCACGGGGGCATGGAGGCAGTGCAGCGGAGGGGATAGTGAGCCAGCGCGGCCCTACCGGGGGGCATGGTGTGTGAGCGTGGACGGAGGACAGGACCGAGGGTATTCACCCTCGTCAACGCGTGATAGGTATGCCTGGGGTTGTCCTTGTCGCAACGCCTGGACTCCGTGGGGTCGTGATGCCGAAGCAGCAGTACTACAACTATGCGCACCGCCAGCGCCCAGGCGAACTGCTCCAGGGAAGCTCCCGCCAGCCCGCCGGGGCCGCCGCAAAGCTCATAGTAGTGCGCCGTCAGGGACCTGTACGACACCAGCGCGCGCTCCAGGGGCGGGTACTGAAGCCACGCGATGTCCGACGGGTCGGTGTACGACACCAGCATGGCGGGTGGGTGCGGCGGGAGGGTGCGGAGGTAGGCGCCCCACCCCGGCGCGGCGTCGTCCACGGCGGCGGCGGCGGCGGCGGGGTGGGCTGCCTGCTGGGGCTGTGCGCTGACGTGGCTGCGAGGTGTCTCCGCTTCCGCCGTCGGCACCGCCGCCACCGTGGCCGCCACCGTGGCCGCCACCGTGGCCGCCACCGTGGCCGCCACCGGAGGCGGCTGCTGCTGCGGTGGCGGATCGCGGGTCAGGCTTTTGGTGTCCCCCCCAGGGATGGGAAGTCCCGCCTCTCGGAAGAGCTGCAGCAATTGGATCGCCAGTCGGACTGCGCCGGGATGCTCCTGGGCGGGGCACGAGCATTCACGCATGCGCGTAATCCGGAAGGTGCAACGTACCGTTTGTCCAACGACTGTTGACGGTAAAACGGAGAAACGGGGCAGACAGCTGCGAGCTACAGGCACATGTCAGGCACACACGTGCTTGGACTGGCGCCAGGCACAGCACTTCCAGGCAAAAAGAATGTACCGGGTGGTCAGGTGGGGTATGGCGGGTTTAGGGTTCGGGCCAGGCTGGGGACCTGGGGTCACTGTCATCAGGAGAGAAGAATGCATACATCGACACACGCAGACGCAGACGCACCGACACTGGACCCTCACGACAAGGCCCAAACTCAAAGGGTTTCATTCAAATAGAAATTTAAATAATCTCTCTTCGCTTCTTTGCGTACCAGCCGAGTTGTGTTTTCGTCGTCGTCGTCCGGCCAGTCGCATATGGCGCACTCCAGTGGCAAGGAAAAAATGCACTCCTCCTTGTAAAGGAACTGTAATATTAAATTCGAATAGGTGCAGCAGCGCGGATAGTTTTCAAGCTGTTCGACCGGAACCACCAGTCGAAAGACTATTTTTACCAGGTTGACTTGCCTTTGCGGCCACCAGGCCCCGCTCTCCCGGTGCTTGCTCAACACATCTGACATTTTGGGTTCCAACCGCGCCTGCAGCAAAATGAGGTTTGGTCGAGCGCGGCAGCACCTTGAACAGGGCAACGCCTGTCGGTCATCGCACCGCGCAAGTCCAGCCAGCGGATCAGGTCGCTCGGGTCCCGGCAATCAGACGCCGCTCCGCTGCTCGCGGCTTGCAGGAGGCCTCGTCGCGGCCCAAGCCCCCGCCGCCGCAGCACGGTGTGCGCCAGACAAGATGGTCGGCTTGCCAGGTTGCCTGCGGCGGCTGGGATCGCGATGCAGTCCGTGTGCAGCCCGCGGGGCGCCACGCGCCGATACATCCTGCGATTGCACTACGGTTCCCTGATACAGTACGCCATGGCACGGGACTGTGAGCAGCTATTTTGAGAGCGTGACCGGATTGTACCTAATCGACCAGCTTTGTCGCTGATACAACAAACAAGTAGGAATACATGACGGCAGCTGTACGAGTGTACGGATATGCAGTAATGCCGTATTACCGTTCCTCGAGTTGTACTGCATCCACGTTGCAAGTCGAAGCTTCCGCCCTACGCCTCCTGAGTGCTTATCCGGGCATGTTCAGACCGTTCTGCCGAATCGCCAGCCGAGTGCTCGCTCCGGTTAAAGGAAGATCACGTCGTACAGAAACATCGTACAGCTGGCTGCGCAGGTTACGTCCGCGCTGATCATTGCCAAGCGATGAAACCTTGTTTGCACGTTCGGTGCTTTTGCATGAGCGGCCACGTAATTCAAGGCTGCTAAAAAGACCCGTCATGAGCTACCGTAAGCTCCGGGGTGCGGCGGTAATTTTTGAAAACCAGGAAAAAGGATTACGGGGTCTCTTGGCTCTCGAACATGTCCCTGAGCCAGTGGTTGCCGGCATGGATTCGGGGAAAGCAGGGGACCTGCTCCTGGCAGTACCGGCCCCGGCTCAGCCTTTGGAAAGTATTCGAGGCACGCCAGGTTGCCACGCGCTTAGTGCGCTCCCTTCTCCTCTTTTGCCCGGTCGTGTGGCCCGACCACACCTTGGGCTGTCAGCCTGTCACAGGTGCGCCCTGGATCAGCGAACCCCGACTACAAACCACCACGCTCCGGTTCAAAAACACCGTGACGCACACATCCTCGAAAATGTCCATACGGAGCATCTCCAGCGCGCTGCCATACCGTACATGCTCCTTGCATGTCAGCACCAAGGCACGCTGCCGTTCACACCTAGAGACACACACGAACACACAGGTGGGTTGCCTACTGCTAAATACAAAGCACAAAACACACACGCGGTCTCTTCTTTAAACACACGCGGGCACACATAGGCCCGAACGTCCTTCAAACGTGCTTAGCGACGCCCGGATGCGTGGTGCTGTAATCAGGAAGCGAGGACGAGCAATCGCCGCAACTGGTGCGCCTGGGCTGGAGCCCGCGGGCGGGCATCACGGGGGCCATGCAGCACCACCACCAACCTAGAGGACAGCCAACTGGTGTGAAATGAAACAACACACCGTACCCCGCGCCGCGATGTGGCGGCGCCGTGATGCGAACCAGACGTTCGTTGTATGATGGCCTTATTGACCCGCTCCGCTAGCCCTGGGGACATGCGGCGGGCGGGGCCCGAAGGGCCACCGCCTCGACTCGCGGACATTGACTGGACGTCAGTCATGGCCTATCGCCTGGTTGTCTGGATGGCAAGCGCACCGAACAAAAACGGCATCATCGCCAGGCCAGGCAATGAAGCGAGGTCTGACAACGTCCAAAGTTGACAACCGGTAGAAAGGCGCTGCTGCTGCCCTCAAAGCCTGCCACGCCACGTTGGCGCGTACAGAGGTTTGCGCGAATGAGGGCGCCCACCAGAGGTCAAACCGTGCAACGCATCGTCGCCCGGAATCTTAAAACCCTAAACCCCAACACCCCGCCCCTGGATCCTTCCCCAAACATAGCCTAAGAACACACTCGCTGTGAGCCTCCGAGCATGATGCTTCGCCGAGCGCTCGTCATTCACCCGAGTCACAACACAAAACACCGCCTACAACAAAAGCAAACGTCGTAGCTATTACGTCTTGCGGTACTCACTATTATATTCCTAAACCCTAAACCGCTTTGTGCCCGCGCACGCGCGCCTCCAACCGGTTGTCAGGGTTTAGGGCCAAACCCAGTCAGCGCCCACTCCATCCGCGCGCGCCGCAATGGCACGCCGCGAATGATATCGATCTCCTCGCAGCTCGACGGGCCATCTGCCGGTCCGTTAATGAACTGGAGGGCTGGCGCCGCACGAAGGCTCGAGACAGGGCCACCGTAGCGAAGGCGCCGTCCTCGCACCCCTCGCACGAACGTTCCCGGTGTTCTCGGGCCTCGCGCCACGAAAGCGATGAGACTCTGTGGAGTGTAATGAAGATAATATAACATCCGAGGTATATGAGATATGAGATATGGGTCCCAGGATATAGGTAGGTCCCCGGGTCCCAGCCGCTAGCGGTTGTGCAAATGCAAAAAGATGAATCGTGACGTTGCGGGGCTCACCCCCCTGACCACACCGGCACAGGACCGGACAGCGTGCAGACCGAGGGGCATCTAGGGATGTGAGCAACACACACGCGCCATCGCAGGTATTCCAACCGCATATCGCGATACTTGGCCACCGAGTGCATGCACACAGGCACACGGGCGGGTTTCTCGCTACACTCATACATGTAAGAGCCATACACATGCATATGCCGACAACTGATTTGGGTCGGGCGAGAAACACACGGACACACACACATATACACATATTCACATATCTTCCCTTGCATGCCACGCACCCAAACTGCTATATCCACCGGCAAGACGACTGGGCCTACGTCCGCACCTCCACCAGTCGGTCCTCCTGAGAGAGAAACACCCGCAGCTCAGTCAGCCATCCCCGACCCCTACTTTCCCCCAGATTTCCAGGCCCGGTGCCAGGGACATTCGCGTCCTCACCCACAGACACGACCTCAACAAACACCACTCCCGAACCAGCATCATCGCTCCCCAAACCTCACCCCAACACAACAAGCGCCAGGCTCGGACCGATATGCAACGAATCGCACACCACTCTCAACCAGCATTTTTACAACCTCGCCCCTACACGTGACACCACTATGGGCTGCTTATAGGTGGGCTTCTCATTATTTAACACACCACCCTCAACCAGCACCGCATTCCAGCCAACAATGCGCAGTAATTTTTGTGCTGCCTGTGGGCCATTGGTATGACTAATCCCGCGATGGTCCGCAGCAGACAGACACCGCCTACGAGCCTAGAGCCGGACATGAGGGAGGGAGGGAGGGAGGGGGTGACTTTTCTCGCGGTTTCGCTGTCGTGATCAACAGGAGGGCGAGACACAACCCAGTGCTGCATGTGTTGGCTTCGCGTGCAGCTGGCCAAGGCACGCGCCAACCGGTCCCGCCTTCCCCGTACATGCCCACATCGCCGCGTGTGTGGGTTTGGGATCTTGGGTTGTCCCATCCTGAACGTTCCACTGGCAGCTCCCCTCTTTGGGCATGTTGGAGGGGGGGTCCAGCAACCCCATTGCCGTACCAGACCATGCCTCGCCGCTTGCCCTACCCCGCCCCGGTGGTGCCCGTGCGGGGCCGGCCCCAGGCCCCCCTCGATGGCCCAACGAAGGCCCTCACGACGACACCTCTTATCTCTGGACGTGCTCTTTGTTCCTCGCCGGGCAAGTAGCGGCGGTATGCCCGCTCAAGTTCGCTCGACGGCAGGGGCCGCCCATCCTCAAGGCGGGGCAGGACGCCAAAGGTCCGTCCGTCGGGGCCCTGGCCACTGCAGCGCAGCAGCTCAATAAAACCTCATACTTTCCGCTGTACGTGTTTCGTACAAATTCTTTCTGCTTTGCACATCCATACCTCCTCCTACCCCTGCTCCAACCTCTGCTCCTCCTCCTCCTCCTCGCCCTCCACCACCACCACCATCAATTTTCTTGCTCATCACATGGCATTACGCGGATGGGTGGACGGACGACTTCGTCTGCGCACGGGCGTCCGCGGGTGTGAATGACGACGGGGACCGCCGCCTCGTCATGGCATCCGTGCTTCTTGGAAACTGTTGCCAGCAACCCCGCCAATGGCATCAGTGCTTGCACATGCGGGGCCCTGGCTGTGCGTGCGCGCCACAGGCACATGTTTGCCGTAACATCACCCCGTACATCCTGTACACATTCGAAGCACGCCCGTCGCGCAACACCGTACCGTACAAGGTGTTTCTTGGGATGTCAGCTCGGTCGCCGTGGGGCAAAGCTGCCTCCGCGTGCCGGCCCGCCGCTTCCCTTCATCCCTTGCCACACTCTCCCGTTCGCCACACCACGGGCCAAGGCGAAGGGTGACGTCAGCCATATGACGCACCGTACGACATTCAGTACAACACACCTTCCCGTGCGACCACTCCTGTCGCACAGGTGGCATGCCACCCTCGCGGTTCCCCATCCGCCTGTGCCGAACCCTCACCCACCTTTCGCCGCCCCGCGCGGAAGCACAAGCACGCCCTCACAACACCCAGCGCCAACCTGACTCGATACGGTGAAGCCGGTGACAGCAAACATCTCGGTCCCATGCGGCCAGCCGGGAGGTGGAGGGCTGTGAGGGCTGCACAGCGCCTACGCGGAGGTCCCGTATGCTGCTCCGACCCCCACCCGACCCCCTCCCGGCCGCTGAGCTGCTGCCCCCTTCAACAGCCCGCCTCACCAGCATGGAAAGCCTCGGCTGGCGCCGTTGGCTGTCACCGATGACCCGCGGGGTCCGCTGTAACATCCTTAATGATGGAAAGCAGCCGCCAGCAGACCCCGTCACGACCGACAGGTCGAACCGCCCTGCAGGACCCCTCCCCCGGCCTTTGGGCGTGGCGATGTGGACGCCCGGCCTTCCATCGACCATTCCCACCCACCTCCCGTCCTCCAGGACGTTTCCTATGACGCGAATCCAAGACGTACCGCAAAGAGAGGTGCTGCCTTGATTGAATTCAGGTTCATGACCTCCCTGCGAAGAAAGGTTAATGTGAAAAAATGCAAGCCCAGGACGGGGGGTAAAGGCAGGGAAGGCACCAGAGCCCTCCGCCGATGTCGTACGCCTTGCCCCCGCAGGCCACCCAGCAGCCGCCACGTGACTCATGCCGTACATCCAGACCGGCAGTCACACGTCCGTTCGCCGGACCATCGAGACCGCGAGATGCGGCCACCCCGGGGGCACCGGCCCTTCCAATTGTCATGAACTGTTTTTTTGCTGTAAACACCGTCCCGTACAGCCATGAAATGTACCAACCCCGTGCAGTACCGCTCTGTGCATGCAAATCTCATGCGTGAACGAAAACGACACCACGCTGCACGGCCCTTCCCCCCCAGTGCAGGGTTCCCCCCACAGACCGATACATCAGTCTGTCAGCCTGTCCATCTGTCTATCTATCTGCCTGCGGCCCAATGCGCCTGCGGGCGGCCCCCAACCCCCGCGGACCGGCTCCAGGATCCGGGATCCCCGTCTGCGCTCCGCGGATACATACACACACACGTCAGCCACCCGGGGGCCCTAGATACCTGCCGGGTGTGGGTATGTGGGTTTGAGTAGGTCTGTGTGAATGTGATGTGCCATACCGGGAAACTTGCCCGTGATTTGACGTGTGTGTTTAGAAGTGCAACCCGCCCAACTGCAAGCAATCCGCAGTCCGGCCAACGACCCAACGCCTGCCATGGAGGAGACCGCGATATCGCAGACATCACACGGCGGAGGACGCCGCATCTGCCGCTCACAGGCAGTTGGGCTCGGCCCCGCCCGACGGCCCTCGCCCCGCAGAGGCGTCGCATCTCTCTGTAGATACCCCTCCAGTGAGGCCGGGGCCGGGGCCCGCTCTCCCCCCGCCCCGCCCGACCAATGAATCGATCCGGCAACATGCCATAAATGTTGAAGAACCACGGACGCGCCCCAATCTTCCCGTTCCGGACTTATTTTTCGATGTGTTGACCCCAAAACCCCCCCGACGACAGCTGGCAACACATGTGGATGGATATACAGAAAGGCAAATAGAAAGGCAGACAGACAGACGGACGGACGGATCCCCGGAGTGCCCCGGGCACGACGCGTGGCCTGGGCGCAACCCTCCGGTCTGCGGGTGTCTTCGCCGTGCCTGTGAAACGCACACACACACACACACGCCCACATGGGCCCAATGTGACGGTAAGCCACAAGATGGTCGTACACCACACAGCACAGCACACACAGCACAGGGTCTCTTCTCTAAACACACAGCACAGCACACAGCACACGCGCGACCATCGCGCAAATCAGATGGATGGCCACAGCCGTGTCGTTGGTGTGAAGGAAACAGGGGATCCAACCTGGGGATTAACGGCACGGCACTGCGACCGACAGCAGGGGCGCACCGGCGTTCTCTCTCTCTTCTCCCCCTCTCTCGGTGTGTGTTCATCGAAGAAAGCCGCCCCCGTCGCAAGCCACAGGAGTTACCAATCCGTGTGCCGTGCTCAGAGTGCGGCCGCCCGCGAAGCCTCTTGGAGCTGCTGCTGCAGCAGCTGCCGACGCCGCTGCTCTTGCTGGCGCTCGAGCTGGTACTGCTGCCGTATCGACTGCAGCTCCGAAACCAGCTCGGGAAAACTGGGTCTCGCTTCCGGGCTGCGGTCCAGGCAGCGAGCCACCAGATGCCGCACGGGTCCGGGCGTTGGCGGCCGGCGGCCGTCGGGTCCCGGCCACACCAGCTGTAGGCCGCCCACGGTATGGCCCAGAAGCACCTGGGCGCTGTACGGCAAGAGGAAAGCGACCCATGGGACCGGGGGGGGGTCAGACAGCTTGATGTGTATTCAGGGCCGACGCGCAGTAACCCACGCTCACGTCGCAGCGGAGGACCAAGACATGGCTCCCCCACGCGTGGCAGGTAGCATCCACGCATAAGATCTTGATGTCGTGTTGCCGTACATGGCAACAATTCCCGAGAACCCCCCAGGCCACCCGCAACCATGCCCGAGGCTATATCACAGTTTACATCACAGCCAGGAGCTCCGCAACTGCCCCCAGCCCCAGCCCCAGCCCTACCCCGCGAGCCTGCACCGGCCCACACCATCCCAATGCCCTCCTGGCCTCCAGCGCCCTCCTCCCGACCCTTCCAGACGCGGTTCCGACCCGCGGGTCGACATCCCGACCCGCGGGTCGACATCCCGGAGCCGCCCCACCCACGCACATGTGGTATTGGTGGTACGGCGCCGACCCCACAAACAAGTGGTAGCACAGCGCCCCAAATGCGTGCGTGTCCACCCGCTCCAACATCTCATGTGTCACGTCTGCGGGCTCCAACTTGAAGCACTCGGGCGCCATGTACGACACCGCGCCCCAGCCGGCCGCGTTGAACGCCAGCTGGCTGGCGTGCTCTACTGGGTTGACGAGCCCGTACAGCGTCAGCTTGCATCGGAGCGCCTGCAGCGCCGTCACCGCCGCCGCCGCGGCTTGCAGGCCATCCGAGGATGCGACCCCGGATCGTGGCTGTGTGGCTGAGGAGGAAGGTTGGGAGAGTGCAGCTGCTGCTGGCGATGACGGGAGCGGCGGAGTGGTGGCGGCGGAGGCGGCGGCGGTGTCGTCATCGGCAGGCACCATCAGTACGGAAACCGGAGTGAGGGCGCCGTGGTGCACACCCAGTCGGTGCAGTGCAGCGACCGCCTGGGCCACCTGCGGTGGGGACCCGAAAGCAGGTGTGTTGATTAGGAGACCAACCCACCCGACCCGATCCAACCCGACTCGGGCGCGGCGTGTGTGGACATCAGTATACACCTTTGGCACATGCTACCTGACATATGGCGGTCAATACATATATGTAGTGGTCCAGCAAAAAGAACCGCTCGATGAATGTGTGCAGATAGCTACAGGACAGGGCGTGACGCTGGCCAAGGGCTAACGGAAAGACCGCCGAAGCACTCTCCCCCGGATACCGGGGAGAGGGGCGTAAGTGGTCTCTGTCCTCTCGCTCGCTTGTCAACCAACTGATCCCCATTCTGGAAAACGAAGGACAGCCAGGTATTGTGCAGAGTGCAGAACCGGTTCGACATCGAGGATCGAGACATCGATTCGATTCGCTGTGTGAATGTATGTTGGTTCCAAAGGATGGTGATTCGATGGGTGACCGGTTCGACAGGAGACATCGATCAATCGGCTTGAGCTTAAGCGGGACTAAAGCCGCAGACGGAAGGGCGCTGTTTTCCCATCTTGCCGGAAGCCTTTCGCCGTGGCGGGTTTTTCGCCAGGCGCCGCTGGCCCAGACGCAGCGATGACTAAGCGCAGGGCCAGGCAGGAGCAACAGGGTTTCGCTGCACAGGAACAAAGCAGGGGCATATCACATGCCGTTCGGGAAGAATGGCTCTACTCAATCGTGCATTTTGCGATTTTGTCCGTCTTAATCCGCCATGTGCAGAGGCAAAACGCAAAAGTAGGTATCGAAAGCAGGTCTTTACACTAGTTCTTTACCTCAAGTGCATACAAAAGAAGCGTGTCAATCAGCTCCTGCGTGCTTCGTCGATTTTGGATGCACTGCATTATTTGCAGCAGGTTTCCTGCAGCAATCGGAATGAAAAGTCAGCGTCTGGTTACAAACAAATATTACTGATAGCGAGAATGGCCGCACCGTGCACGTCCGGCAGTTCGTCAATGCACCCCAGAAGTTGGTGACCATCAAATGTCGTGAGATGTGCCATGGCCGCGGCAATATCTGCGTTTTGCGCGGCCAACCGCGAGCTTGCACCGACGGACAACGACGCACTGCTTGGTACGCATGGGCCGCTGATGCACATCGACACATCCTTGTGTTCGACAGGATTAGGTGAATTAATCGCTGTACTTATCGCTGGGAAACTGCTCCACTGTACAAGTCGTCCGCTTCTGGCCTCGGACGTGCCACCGTGACTGCGGCCTTGTGCACCGGATTGAAGCAGCTTCGAACTTGATGAACGCTGCTGAAGAAGCGAAGGCGTTGACAATAGCTCGATAGAAAACGCCAACCTCCGTGCAAGACCGCCGTGAACAGCACGCCCAACCAGTCGCTGTAGCTTCTCAACCGCCTCATCGCTAAGGTAGTTCCTGGTTGCGATGTTGACACTGACTGGGCGCGATGATGCATCCGAGCCACCGATGATTATGCCGGGGCACGAAATAATTCCACTATCGCCGGCTACAGCGAGAGCCTTCAGTCGAACCGCTTGAAAATAATGACTCGTATCTTCAGGTTGACGACAGGTTTCGGCGGCATTACAATCTGCAGCTGCTGGCTGCTGTACCGCCAGTATTTCCGCCGAAGGGGATTTGGCCTGAAAGGGGCGCTCCTCTGTTTCGGAGTAGCGTTCATCTGGCGCCTTGATGTGCGCACTGTAGCAGGTCCCCATGACTGAAGAAGACCTGAAAAGTGGCGCTAACTATTGGTTCGCGTTTGTCGAGTCTTTAGGCGTCTGAGCAGCACTCATACATTCGTCTCATTAGATTTTTAATCACGGTCAAGTAGGTATGAGTCGAAAACCGCAGTTTGCAGGAAAGGGATTACACTCCGCAGTACCGGTACGGGTCCCAGTCCAATTTGTAATCTACTTCATGTCATCGGGAAGGACGCGAAAAAACATGTTGCACGCATACTAAAAAGATTATTTTGTAGAATTGATATGTCACGCAAATGCTTCCATAAACTGCTTAGCCAGCACTGATACGGAAATCATGTTGCGTCGATTATAGCGTAATTGTCCATGCAGATCCTGTTGTCTCATGCTCAGGTTTGCAAGTGTAATCAGTCTTCAGTTGTTGTTCCTTGTCACCAACTGACCCGTCTACACCTGCACCTTCGTACGCAAGTACCCTCCTGGCTCCTCGTGACCGAGCACAAGAAAACACCATCCTGCAAAAGATGCAACAACCTGACACCTGCGTATATTGCCAACACGCGTGTCGCATATCCACAAACTCGCACCCACAAGAGCTTAAGACCCGCGAAACCTCCCGCAACCTCCCGCAATAAATACCGTGATGCAATGAAGGTATTCCCTGTCCGGCAGCGGATCGCCTGGCCACACGGCCGCATCCGTGTCCTGCTCTGACAAAGCGCAGATACAACAATGCAGACCGCTACGGGCCACGCACGGTGTTTCACTCCAACCAGTAAGAGCCACCGCACATGATGACCAAATTAAAGGCGGTACGCAATTTCACATCACCCACCCAGAGTTATCGAACATCAAACCAACGCACAGAGAAAAAGGCACACACATTCCTATGCGTGCGCGTCCAACATTCGTTCCACGAGCGACTGCCATGATGGACTTCGAACAGCCACAACAGCCGGTCCTGCCGCCGACGTATATCGTGCCACGAATCCCCCTGGCTCCCTTGCTATGACTCACGTGTATGCCCGGTATTTCCCAGTTGCACCAATGGATTCGCCCTCAGCCCGGCGCGCAAGCGCGACGAAGAATCCTTCCCCCCTTCGACTGCACCTCGGCCGACGCCCCCGTCATCGCAACCATTGAAACCACCACCGCTCGTGCGCCGCCGCGGCCCGTAGCTGCCTGCGACCGACCGCCCCCGTCAGGATGGGTGGCTCGTCCCCACCACTGCACGTATGTGCCCTCCGCGACGGCAGCAGGGAGCGGCGGACGACATGTTAGAAACACACTGGGCGGGCAAGCGCCCAGGCGTCGTTGCATGGACCGCCGCTCAGGCGCTGTCGCTCGCGGCGCTGTCCCCCGACCTACAGGATCCACCTGCCGCCCTACCATAACCCTGGAAGCTCACTCACCCATCAGTCACTCACCGCGCATGCCGCGACGACGGAATCCCGGCGGTCGATCTGTTCCCCCTTGGGTCCCCTGGGGCCCCCTGGAGTCACGGCTGGCGCCCATCTGTGCAAACTGCTACCAGCCAGGCGGCCATCCCGGCTGGACCCAACACAGGGGCATACGACGCCCAACAGTACACTCGCCTGCCTGATCACAGATGCGCTGTCAGCCTGCCCAAGCCCAAGCAGCACTCAACCAGCCTATTGTAATTGTATGGGTACGAGCAGACAGACATATGGGTACGACAACACACACACGGCCGCTCTGCTGCGATGTGCACACCGCTCAGACACCGAGTCCCAGCCAGTCCTCCTCTTGACATCACTTGTGAGGCCGACGAACCGCGCCTCCGCGGCCAGCAGCAGAGCTGCAGCCGCAGCCTCGAAACCATGTTGGATGTTGCGGCCTTGGGCCTGAAGGCGCGCTGCCGAGCCATAATCGGTCCGCGCGACCGACCGACGGCCGATGAGACCCCACCTCCCCCGTCCGGCGCAACCTGAGCCGCTGCCCCTCCCGTGCGAGCCGCGTCAAGCGTTCACCCGGCTTGTCATAGCTAACGCACCAATCCTAGTCTCGGCCTCACTGCACCCACCACCGCCGGCCTGAAGAGCGCAACGACCGGCAGCCCGCACGCAGTGTCTCTTTACGCGCGGGCGTTGACTGCAGGGAGGCTTCGCACGGGTCAGCCGCGCTCTTGTGCCCCACGCAACACATGCGCGATGTGGGTATGGGTGCTGGTGTGGGTGCAGCCGCAGCCGCCGAGCGGGTGGGCGTCGAGAGAGAAACCCGGCTCCGCCGATGCCCCGCAATGGCGGTGGCGATAGGGTTTTCCCCCGGGCGTATGAACGCCACCGCAGGCGGCCCGGAGGTCCTTCCCCGAGGAGCCGCCGCGCCGCCCTGCGGCAGCCACACTGGCAGCGTGCCGCCAAAACGAGCGAACAGCAAAAAGCTGCTGCCGCGCTAATGCAGCCAAGCGCGCGAGTTGCGCGCGCGTCGTGTCGCGCCGCGTCTGCTGCAATCCTCAGAACCTTCCAGCCCGATAGACGTCCGCGCCACCTGGCGATCAGAAACCGCCATCCCGCCGCTACGCCTGTGCCTGCTTCAGCAGCGCCGCCTCCACGCGCTTCTGGTGCAACTGGTACAACTGCGCGAAGCTGACCAATGAGGATCGAATCTCCATGAATCCCTGTGCCATGCTCTCCCCGCCAGGGAGTTGGCTCAGCCACGCACGGACCTGCTCGTCCTCGCTGCTGCTGAAACCGCCGCCGCCGCCGCCGCCGCCGGCACCGCCCCCCATTCCGTTGATGGTGCCACTGCTGCCTGCCGCCGGCATACCCAGCCCCCCGTTCTGTCCGGCGCCGCTGGCCGCAGAGGCTATCCCCGGCCGAAGCCCAGCCGTCGGCGGCTTGCCGGCGGCAGAATGGACGCCTCCGGCCGGCGGCTGCACCAGCGGCAACACTTTGACCAACCCGCCTCCGCCCGCGCCCATTCCCGCGGTGTTCAGGCCACGGTGCTGCCCCGCGGAGACGCCCCCTTGCGCAGCCATAAGGCCGCCTCCGCCTCCCCGCCTGCCATCCACAGTGTCTGGGGTGCTGCACGTGGTGTTCAAGACATGTGGGTGCATAGCCCACGACTCCAGGTCCCCGCCAGGCGCTCCAGTCCGCTGTAACGACGTTGCGTGCGCGTGTACGACTGCGTACGACGCGTCCAGACCCGGCGGGCCTTGCGTCTCCGCTGCTGCAGCAGCGGCGCCGCCGCCGATTAGGCCGACGCCGACGCCGTCGGCGGTGACGACGGGCGGCGCACCGCCGCCTTGCGGCGCCCCCATCCCTGGACCGAGCGCCCCGAAGCGCGTGGCTGGCTGATCCAACCGTGTGGCAAAAGATGTCGATGCAGGGTCGAACGAATCCTTGGTCACGAGCTTGTTGAGGATCACATTGTCTATGTCGCTGCGGCTGAGCGTCTGCGAGCGGCAACGAGCCGAGACCCGGTGGTAGGGGGTTCGTCGGCAAAGACCCGGGTGCCGAGGTCCTGGCGCCAAATGCCAGTGACTGGTGTGTTCAGCAGAGTAACCCATCCGACCCAACAAGTCAAGTGTGTTCAGCGAGAAACCCGCCAGGTGAATGTATCTACAAACCCTTATACATCCCCCCCTCAACTTTCGTATAATGCCCCAGCTGCTGCATTCCGTTGAAGGATTCCCATCTCTCTCTGGGACCTCCGCAGCGTGGCGATTCCAGCCGGCACCCAATCGATGTCTCTGCCTTGGCCTGGGCCTCCAGTAAGCACGCCATGCGTCCCCCGAGGCTTCTTCAGCCGCACGGCGGGCCACAGCATCTTGCTTGGGCTACACCCTCGGTCCCCGTTACACCCCACACGCCCCAAGTCCGCCCACTCACCCCTTGGCACAGCCGTTCGTCCGCTAGGTGCGCCCGGGCCGTGAAGATCACCAGATGGGCCCGGTAGTCCCGGGCATGCTGCTCCCGGTCCAGGTACGGTGCCGACTGCCGGGAGGTAAGGATCGCCCAGGGCGGCAGGTATGCGTAGGGTGGTGTCCAATCGGGACGGCATGGCCCGCGTCCATGCTCGTGCCGGCGGGGCGGGGGGGGGCCCTCGTGTGCACACCCGCACAGGTGCGCTGGCGGACCCGCGCGCCTCCCCCCTTCCGCCCGCGTTGCTGAGACCAGCCATGAACTCACGGCGGGTCCGGCCCAGCGACCCGGCCCATAGGTCCGACAAGGCGCCACCGCCCAACATCGGTGCAGCCCACGCGCCCGCGTCAGCCTCCATTGAGGCAATCGCCGCTGGAGACCGCGCTCACCTGGTGAACGACATAATGTCCGAAACACAGCAGGTTGTCCAGGCTGCTAGGCTTGAACGAAGGTGGCATGACCTGCTGGAGCATGCCCGGGCCACACGCCAATGGCGTCCCCGGCAGCAGCAGCTGGTTGACGGCGGCAGCGGAGGCGCGCTGCAACGGGGTGGGGGACATAACAGGGACACGAGGGGAGGCGTGTGCAGGGGCGTGTGGCGCTTGCGGCACAGGCCGATGCGAACATGCGGTGCCTGGCCGGTCGAGTGATCCGAAAAGATTCAACGCGTGCTGAGGCACTCCGCGGGCCTCGGGGACCCCGAGGATAAGCTCCCCGGCCCGCCGGCGCTCCAAGAGTGAGCCCGCGACACAGAGCGGTGCACGGCCCCGTCGCGGCTTCCTCCGAGACTGCGCGCCAAAGCAGCAGGCACACCGTGCCAAGACAGTAGGCACACTGTGAAACTCCTAGCATGACACACACGCCGCCGTGTGTGTGTCTTTACAGCTGCACGCTATCGGTGTGGTCCTGGATGCTCTGGACCGGCGTTGCCCGCCTCTCCCGCCTCGTGCCACGCGCACATCCGCTGCGGAGACTGCGAGTGGAATTCCGAATTGAGAGCCGTGCCGTTGACAGCAGTCGCCGCTGCTTAGGTCCGGGCGTCTCAAGACGCCCGCGCACGTTCCGCCGGTTATTCCAACCCATCCGGAGCGGTGCGCCGGGCAGGCGGCGGTCAGGCGCAGGCGCCACACGGCGTGTGCCGCCTGCCCGTATCCCGTGCCAATCACAGGCGGCACACGCGGCAGCTGGCCAGCCGCGTCGCCCATGATGACACGCGCCATCTGACGCATGTTCCTCCATGGCTCCGCCACTGCTGCAGCAATCGCAGTAGCCATCACCCCCCGCTGCTGGCGACCTTGCCTGCGCCTGCTACCGCCCCGCCTCGTGCGTGACGTCGACGCCTCATTGCTGATGGTTCGACGGCGGCACCTCCGAATCTTTGCGTGCAGCCATCTACTGCCACCGAAATGCCCTCCCTGGACTCTGCCGCTGCAGCCGCGTCCCATACCGGGCCGGGCTGGGTATGTCGGGGCTGTTTTCAGTTGAAATCCCATCCCAAGCGCGGGCGCAACGCGCGAAGCGTGACGGCCAAGCGAATTCCACGGGTGGCAGGTCAAGTCACCGACCCATCCCGCCCTTCGACCCCATCCGGCCCCGCCAAGGCCTCGTACCTGCAGCTCCGCTATTCGCTGCACTAGCACCGGCGGTGCCGGCACTCGCGCCACCTTCTCCATCGCGACAACGCCATGTCCCAGATGCGCGATCGCAATCACCTGTCACCGCACACACCGGCACACAGGCCAACGGGAACCGCCGGCCCCCTCGATTCAGTTCATTCATGCGTGCAGCTCTGCGCGCTCTGCTCAGGCCGCACGGTGCTTGCGACCCACATCGCAACGACTGACAAGAGAGGCATGCATCCAGCCTGTAATGGCGCCACGACCCCGAGGTGCCCCTCCACAAGCACAGAACCCCCTCGCCTCCGCCAGCGTCCCCACCTTGCTCTGGTCAGGCACGGTCCGCTTGTACTTCCGCTGCACGGGCGCCAGGTACGCGCCGCGCGTGGACGGCTCCGTGACAAAGTCAAAGGTGATGAGCTCAAAGTCGTCATCCACGAAGACGCACTTCGAGCTCGGGTCGGAGCGCAACGACGCCCAGCCGCGGGATGACACCCCGAGCTTGACACCCTGGGGGCAGCAGGCGCACATGGCGCCGACATGAAGCTCACCACAGCAGCGCCCGGTATGACGGCAGGTAGGTGGCCTAAGCTATGACCGCTGAGTGACACCGGGTGGTGTTACATGCTGGCTACAGCGGGTAGGGCTCGCGATCGCATGTAACCCTCGGTGCGGCATTTAGCTGACAGATGGCCCAGGAGCCGCCTTCGCACGCGTTTTTATGTTACGTACGGGATGGTCCGGGGGATAGGCCTGTGCAGGACGCAGATTCTGAGTTTAGGGGGCCGCTGGGAGCAGGGCCGGGACCGCTGGTGTGCGAATCGGTAAGGTGCAAGGCGCAGCTTGCGAAAGAAGCTGAGAGGTGGCTTACTCACTCGTGAGTAGAGTTCCCACAGGAGCAGCCCCGAGGGAGTGGGCAGCACCTCGATCGTGCCCCACAACTGGTCGCCTTTCCACGTCACCTCGAGCACCTGCCCAGGGGAAGCGAAGAGCGTACGCTTACAGCGTGTCGACGTGCAGGTTGAGAACAGGCTTCGAGGAGATCACCGCGGACGCGCTTCGCTGGATTGGGAGGTCTCGACTGCTCCCCTTACGCCCCCTCTGTCCCCTCCCGCAAACTGGCGACGACCATCATCCGGCCTGGCGCTCCCCCCAGAAGCGCCGGCTAGATGGCCTCCGCTAAGCGCAGCCTTCGCACCTGATGGCTAACATTGGGGAGATTTAGGCACTTGAAGTATTTTGACGCGTAGTTCGGGTGGTCGAGTTCCCCCAGCGCCGTCCCTTGAATAATGTGCTCCGACTCGAACCTGGAGACCTCCCTCTCCAGAATATGCTGCAAGTAGTGACCATTTGTATAAACTCTTCAGTTTCGGCCAGGGAGACGGCACTTTCTCTGAAGGCAGCCCTAAGGAAGTAGGAAAACGACATGGCAGCCCTTCTGCAGTCGACGCACCTTTGGGTAAACACGCTTGTTGTTGTTGCGAGTATTCGCACGTGCGAAGATACCTGAACAGAGAGGACAAACCTTAACTCGGACGCTCAAAGGAATACCCAGAAACTCGTGGCCGACTGCCCTCACCATGCACATAAAGCTTCCCTCCGTTCAGAGCAATAGAGCGGTCATAAAGACGTTTAAGCTGCGGAAAGGACAGGAAGTTTCAGAAACTGCTTCGTTTGGCAGGTCCAAGGGAACTCGGGGAGCCGTTTGCCCACCTCCGCTCGGCTAAGCTCAGTATGGTCATCAGGAACGAGAGGGGCAGAGCAGCACGGAAAGCAACTGAATCCCATTGCGGCCCTGCCCGTGGTCCTATGCTTAACGACGTCATGTTGTGGAGGCCATATCCCCTTCTCCGAGGTCCTGACAGCCCTCCTCTGCCCCCCAGAATGATCTTAAAAAGTTCTATGCCTAGCTGAAAGGGCTTCAACTCCAGGAACAATAAATTAAGCACCGTGACGCTGCAACGATTTCCTTGAAATTATTCCTATGTCACTGAAGCTTGTAACATGTCATTTGACTAAGATTTCGCAAAATTGTTACGACCTTCCTCCTGTCTTACCTTTGAGGAGGTGGTAGTACGGCAGCTAAAGTTTCATAAACAAAAATGCCGGAAAACAACGCAAGGTAAACTTGATATGTTTGCCGTATCCTGCTCGCAAGCTCAGATGGATAGAGCGCTGTCTTTGGTGCTCCACGTCGTGGTTTGCCTAGCTTGCTGTCAAAGACTTTCAGGAAAGTTTTTGCAAGTTTTCCGTGTACAGGCCCAAATGCTGTAGTGGCTTCGTTGATCGTGTTGTGTGAGCCAATCCGGTTTGCGCGCTTGCCTTTCGCTCGTGCCCACGCGGTCCACCAGGCCTGCATGCCTCACACAAGCCCGATTCTTCCTAATGGTCACCTGTATGCCATCTGGTGTTGTGCGGGTCACGCTTTTCCGCCGTTGGGGAGTAGGCCGGGCTGGTCTTCGAGTTCCCGTCCGCCCGCGACCTCGCAGCCCCCGACCCCGCAGCCCCCGACCCCGCTGCGGCACCACCCACGGCACCGTCGCCATCGCCGCCCGGTCGGTTAAGTGATGAGAGTTGCCACGGTAATTTCATTCTGTGTCGCCTCTCCCAGTGCAGCAGCCCTCCGCCCCCTTGTTATCGAGTGAAGGAATAGACATGTTTGGACGTTGCACACAGGGTGCTGCATAGGCGATTGCGTGACTGGTAAGACCGCGTTTCAATTAAGATCCTGCGGACCCTGCATGCAACTTTCTGCATCAATGTGTCCATGTATCAGCCACAACTTCTACGCGGCCGGTAAATTTATCGTAGCCGTCACAGTTGCCTCATGGTCAAGGATGTAGTTGTGCCTTTGGCAGCTGAGACTACTCGCACAGGGTCGCACGTGTAATCAATGACAACTGGTATGCGGCCTCCACGCCATCTAAGGAGAACAGAATCACGGAATGCGAACAAAGCCCAACGAAGAGGATGTACTCACAGAGTGCAAACAGGAGTTGAAGGACACCAGAGGTTAGCGGCGGCGTGCGGCGAATAGTGGCGGGTAGGGTAAGTTACGGTAGCACGGGTAGGGTATGGTACGGTAGGGTGGCAAGGTTGATACGCATCTCGTCATGAACATCAGGGGAAAACATTTTGTCCATGGCATTATTTACTAGTTTCTGGTCAATACTGCGATACCGGCGTCGCGATCGTGATCTTGACCTATTGCCTAAACACGGCCTCACGCTGCGTTTCTATATTTTTACGCCGCCCCGATGCTGGTTGCATTCTTGTGTTTACAAATTTTACCAGGAAATTTGTGTGACGCAGATAGGGCCAATCAGTCTTGCGATACTCGGATGATAATAATGTCTGCGTCCGCGGTACCCCGCGGTACGAAAATAATCTTCGTATGCGTAGCAAGGAGGTAAGGTGGGACTTGAAATTAGGCTTGCCATGCCCAATTATCGATTTCTACGCGTCAACTGATCAAACCTAGCTTAACTGTTTGGAGGGGCTTATCTAGGGATGTCCTCTGCTCCGGCATGTTAATTGTTAACTCATCAGTCTGGTATGCAGTCTCAATATTTTTCCGAACAGTCTGGGCTGGGTCGGGCAGGTTCGTTTTCAAAGCCAAAGTTCCCGCCACGGCCGGCTTCAGGCCAAGTTGCCAAACTTCCACATCGATATCACGATATGACGGACTTTTAAGAGCTGGGCTCATATGATGTCGACTCACTTCCGAAATGCTGATGAGTGCCCTCAACATGCCGGCTTATGACCGACTTCCAGCTCTACACCCATCATTCGGCAATGTCCGGTTGTGCTCATACTACAGCACATATTGCTGAAGGTTGTTCACTGCGCCACTGCGCTTAACCTCCCCTTTACAAACCCATGAGCTGGACTGGAGGGCGCAAGGGGAAAAGGTGAAGGCGCGCTTCCAGGCGTTATCGCGGCTATTACTATCGGTATTCGGGAAGGCATCATCAGCGGCAGCATATGGACTGCAGCGAGTGACGTGGCACATGGAGCACGGCGGGTTACCGCCTCGAAGCGAGAGGGAGGCCTGGGAAAAGTTGGTGGCTCGGCCCCGACGATACAGAACGGAGGGCAACGGGGGTTCCATTGCTGTTGGCAGTGCACCCGACGGGGGGACGATTTGGGGCACTACCCTGCTGGACCATGCGCGGGCCAGATGGGCAGGACGGGCGACCCGCTTCGTCCTGGCGCGCTTGAGTTCCTGTGCGCAGCTATACCCGGCTTCAAGCCGATCTTGGCCTTGACGGCGACCCAGGAGGGACCTTGGATGAAGTGGTCCCGAGTTGACGGAGGGGTTGAATCGTGTACCAAGGGCGCTTAGTGCCCTCCCGCTGGTGATGGATGCCGGTACGGAACCCCTAACCTCAGGGGGCTGGTGCTGGAATGCACCGCTGTGGGGTAATCCACTACTGCCACAAGGGCTGCAAGAAGCCGAGCCGCCCGGCTGAAAGGTAGGCGCGTTGCCCTTGCCAAATACCTGTCGTTGAGGACCGTTGGCCACGTGCCCCTGGCAGCCCTGGTCGCCGGTGCTTTTGAGTACTCCTCAGCCGCCACGGCACTTCTGCAAGTTCTTTGGGACACCCCCACATGTCGCCCCGACGCCATGTAGATAAGGCCGACGCGGCGGCCGACTTCGACCAGGCCTGCAATAGGGCGGCCGCCTCGTGCATCGTGGTGAGAGCTGCTGCGCCACTCCTTGGCAAGATCGCGCAGGTGGGGTCCCCTTCGTACTGCGGGGCCCCCCGGTGATGGGTGATGGGGAACCAGCGGCGGGCACCTGTCCGGGTGTCCGAGGAGTGCCGTCTGGCATGTACAGCACCAGGCAGCGAGGGCGGCGGCGTGTCCGGGGCACCGGCCAGGTGGAAGTGGACTGGGGATGTGGGGTGGGGGTGGTGCACTCGGACGAGGTCAGCCGCCCAGCTGGCAGCACCTCTGCATGAGCGGCTGTCCGGGTGTCCACACCAGTACGGCCCAGGCAGCGGGTCCAGGCAGCGAGGGGTCTGAGGACCGCGCCAAAGATCATGGTCAGGCGTCACACTACGAAGGGCCCCCGGGGTTGAGATTGCACCGGCGGCCCCACCCGCCCTCGTCCGCAGGTCGCGTCACGAACGGATCGTGGGCACCCGGGGGGCGGCGCATTCAGCTGCGCGTGTGTCTCCCTTGGCTACGTCAGCCAGCTCATCTCCCAGTACTGTACTGTATTGTACCGTGTTGCACTGGTGGCGATTACGCCATCCCAGCAGCCGCTCCCACTGGCACAGAGCCACACACATACACGGCCCGCAGCCCCGTCTAACACTCCTCACGGACAGGCGGCAGGTGCCTGCGGCTGAGCAGCGGCACCCACCTGATCGCCTGGAGGCGCCGGGCGTCCCGCTCTGCGTTTCCCACGCCCATCCAGCAACGCCAGTTCAGGACCGCATTCAGCTGGTGATGCCCGGTCTGCGTGCACGCTGTGCGTGCATGTGTGGTGCCCCACCAACCGGCAACCGCTGTCGACCCCAAACGTGACCCTGACCCGTCGTGAGGTTCCCTGGATCGCTCTTCCAGCCCCCTGCTGGCAGTACCATTGGCCACCTGCTCTCCTCCCCGGCTCCACTCACAGAACCAACGGTCGTCATGTACGAGATGCCCACGCGGAACCTGCTGGTACTGCTGCTGCTGTGACTGCTGCTACGCCTGCTGCGGCTGCTGCTACGCACCCCCTCCTGCGAGCGCCTGTCAGCTAGGGGTGCCAAGCAGACATCTCCTCCCTGCGTCCTGCCCGCCTGCGCGCCCATCACGTCACGGTCCCCTACCCCTGTCGTGCCCTATGAACACCCGCGCTCACCGCGCCCGCGAGCCAGCACCTCCATTTCCACCCGCCCTACCTTCCGACAACGCCAATCCCCGTCGACATTACTCCTCGGCGGCAGCCTCGGCGGCGAACGCATCGTCCACGGGTCGCAGCTCCCGCGTGCCGCCCGCGTCGCACGCTACCGCGACCAATCGCTGCTCTCAACCCAGATGCATTCAACCGTTTACCTTGGAAAAAGCTTTTGAATACATCGGTCAACAGTCCAATTTACTAATGCGCTCCCTCGCCCGTGGGGTGGGGTGGAAGCAGCGCCCCGCTGCGGGACCGTCGTGCCTTCGCCCAGCACCCCTGCGCCCCTCGGGATGCAACAACGAGCAGCGGAGCTTGGGAAAGCGCGCCGGGCCCACGCCGGGCGTCAGGTGGCTGTGTCTAGAAATGAAACCCCCCCGCGACAGTGTCATGGGTGAGGGGACGGCAGGGTCAGCAGGGTGTATCCCTGGCCCGCCTCCGCCGCGTCCAGCAGCGGCCCCAGCGGCCGGAAGGCGTCCACCGGCGGTGTCGAGGGCGGAGGGCCGCAGCCCCGGGTGCCGCACACCGGCAGGTCGCGGGGCAGCGCCTGGCGGAGGGGGTGCGTACGGGGTGAGGACCGAGTTTGGGCGGCAATGGAGACAAGGGCGGCAAGGGCGGCGATGGAGGCAAGAAGGCAAGGGCGGCGATGGAGGCCGTTATTGCCCTTGCCTGCATTGCCGCCAGCGGCACCAGGGCCCCCGCGGGGCGCGCGTCGCACCGCATGGGTGCTGGGTGGCGGGAGAACGCAACACAAACCAAGACAACACAAACCGCGAGCGTGTGCAAAGGGCAACCGCTGAGGGTGCCCCCAGGATGCAGCCCAGTGATTCCGGGCACCTTGGGGCCCCCTGTCTTGGGGACCGCAGTCGGGCGCAGCAGACACCGCAATGGGGTCCAGCGCAGCGGAAAGAAATCTGGTGGGGTGGGGTGGGGTTTGGTGACTTGGAGACATCCGGTCAGCCTGGCAGCCTGGCCCCCACCCAGGTGGACAGATAGACAACCAACGAGGCCACTCAGCGCTCCGCAGCCAGGTGCACACAATGTACGGGATGCCGTACCTGTGCAATGTACGCCAGGATCATCTGCTCGCAGCTGTAGGGCCCCAGCACGCGGGCAGCCCGCGGTGCGGGCTGCTCGGTGGCCGGCCGCGGGGACGGCGCCGGCGAAGTGGAGGCGGAGGCGGTGCCCGAGGGGCCGCGCGCAGCGGCGGACCCGGTCTCCACTTCACCCCTTCCCTGCTGCTGTTGGTCCCCCGAGTGACCCGTGGGGTGGTCGCGCGTGTCAAGGCACCACCACAATGAGTCCATGCCGTACTCCCCACCATGGCCTTGGAACAAGCTGGGGGTCGGGGGTCGGAGGGGGCGGTTTGGGGCGGGAGGTTGGGAAAGAGGTTCCTACAGAGCGTGGGGCTGCGATAAACCGGCATGACGTGGGTGCCACCTATCCTCATCGCCCGGCGCGGCGCTGGTCGGTCGGCGGCGCAGCGCCCGCGTACCCCCCGAGTGACATCCCCCGCGCCCGCGTGTGCGGCGCTGCCAGCCCGCCGGTGCGGCCCTACAACGGCTCCGGTATTGATGATACGACGCCCCCTCGCCCTCTACGTACAAGTGCGAGGGGCATCGTACGTCGTGCCGTACATACCAACGCCCCATCAAGGCCCCAAGGTCGCATATGGACCCAACCACCCACGCACACCGCACCGCGCCGCGCCGCCCCGCACCTGAACAGCCCCGTGGCAAAGGCACGGAAAGGCGTGGAGATGGGCGGCAGGTCGGCCATGGTCAGTGGCTCCTCCCGACCCTTCGGACCTCGCCCGTCGCTGCTGGCACCCCTGCTGCCGCTGCTCGCTCCGCCGCTGCCGCTGCCGCTTGCGCGCGGCGCTGCCACAGGCGCTGCGGCTTGCCCTTCCCTAGACCCCGCCGGGGGCTCAGCCGCCACATCCCTGGAGCCCTCGAATCCAGAGAGTCCCTTCCCGGCCGCCGTGGCCGGTGCGGTGGCCTCCTTCGCCGAGTCCGCCGCTGCGTCCGCTTTGGGCTCGGCCGCTGGAGAGTCCCCGGTGGGGTGCTGAGCCCCGCGGTCCTGCCCCTGCCCCTGAAGGGGGGATCTCCCTGCACATGAGGACATACACCAGTGCGACAGCGCCAGGGCGCGATCCCGCCGGGTGGTGGTGCCTCAGCGCCTCTGTGCGCCTCGGCGAGTGGATGGTCGTGCGTCCAGTGCACATGCTGCGCACGGGTGCACGGCCGGGTGCGGAACGCCACGTTCCGACACGTTGCAGCGCGAGGTCCTCGCCGTGCCGTCGTCCGATGACCTCACGGGACAGCAACGCAGGCTTTGCGGACAGGTGCGAGATGCCCGCATTCCCAGGAGCCGTTGGCGGGAATGATGTGTGAGTAGGAGGCCCCCCTGCACCCCAGCACCATGCACCCCTGCACCCTGTGATGGGCGAGCCCGGCTGGGTGCCTGGAGCCCGTCCCGCCACCGCCCGAAAGAGCGACCTAAAGTTTGGCCAGAGCCCCTGCGCCCCTGCCCTCGTCCCCTCCGGCCCCTCCAAAGCTGCCTCCATCCTGACGGCCACGCACGCGGGCTCACAGCCCCTCCCCGACCTCCGCTGTGGCAGTCAACCGCAGTTTGAATACGCCCGCTGATTTTGCGATGTACCCACCTCCGGCCGTGGAGCCCGGGCTGTTGATCGGGATGGGAATGGGCAGGCCAGCCGTCCCAGACTTTGCAACCGGCGGCTTGGACGGCGCGGCGCCCGAGCCCTGCGACTTGGGTGGCGATGCCGTGGGCGCGACTGAGGAGGAAGGCGCGGCGGCGTGACCAGCGCTGGAGACCGTGTCTTCCGACTCCGCCACCGGCACCGCCGCTGCCGCCCCCGCACCGCCCGCCTCCCGGCCAGCACCCGGCCCCCTTGCCTCGGCAGCCGCAACACCATCGGCTGCACCCACCGTGTCGCGCGCAGGCTCGTGGGAGGGCCCATACGGGTTCTCGGCCTTTTCCCCTGACTCCCTGGCCTTGACCGCCGTCTCCAGCTTCCCTTCCACACCGACGGCCTCGATCATGTGGCTCTGCTCGTCAAGGCCCGCGCCCGACGTCGGCGCCGGCGCTGGCTTGGCGCCGGGCGGCACAAACGTCTTCGCGCCCGGGTTAAGGAACGTGGGCGCACTGGGGTTCAGTTTGTGGGTTGTGGGCTTCGCCGTCGCCGCTCCCGCGACCGCAGCCTGGACGGCCTGCTTCAGCGCGGCGACGGCCGAGGCTTTGCGGCCGCCCTCTCCCGATTGCGCAGTCGTGCTGCCTCCACCGCTGGTAGCTGCCCCGCCGCCGGTAGAGCCCCCGGTGAGGCCGCTGCCGCGGTCATTGCCGTCCGCGGCGTAGCCTCCCGCCTCATCCTCCGCCTCCGGCTCCTCGGGGGGCTCGTCGTAGCCCGCCTCGGAGGCCTCAAGTTGCCCATCTCCGTGTTCTCCTTCGTAGCCCCGGTAGAAACCTGCGACGCCGGGCAACGAGTGCACACGGGCGAGATCGCTGAAGGACTGCAGCCCGGGCGCGTTACAGAACTGAAAAGCGGACGAGTTCCGCTTCCCGAGCTTGAATTCAGGTGGTACTCCAGAGCGACGCACGTGCAAACTCCGGCGCAGTTACACATGGAGTCTATAAGTATAAATAGGATGCCTTGTAGGTCCTTCCCACCAATAACTGGTGTCACGCGTCGCCGCTGTGGTTGGCGTGGCTGTCGTGATGCCGACATCCGCGCAGACGGCATTTGGGTCATGCAGTCCACAGGCACCACGTTTGGGGCGTGGCAGCCTACAGCTCACCTTGGTACCAGTTCGGGTCGTACGCCTCGGGACCGTCCGGGTCGCGCGGGTAGGCGTAGGGGTAAGCAGGGGCTGGGAACGCGGCCATCGGCCCATACGCCACTGGGCCAGCGGGTCCCGCAGCCATCGGCACAACGACAGATGCCGGATACACTCCCCCGTAGGCATCCATCGCCGGCCCGAACCCTGGGGCAGCTGTGCCCATCGCGGCGGGCCACCGTTGCCGCTGGCCGAACCTAACGAGGCCGTCCATCGATGCCGCTGCGCACGCAGTGATTCAATTCTGAAGCTTAGCGCGCTCTTGCAGGTTGTCCAAGGCCGCTGACCCTTCTGGCGTAGAGCCGAGTCGCGCCTAAGCAAGAAAAGTGCTGGATACAGTGACGTTGAGCTGGTAAAATTCACATGCAGAAAGCGATGCTGCCTCAAGCCGAGGCTCAATGGCAGCGGTTGCCTAGTACCAAAACGATTGACAAACGAACCGTCTTAAGCTTGCGCGCTTTGGGCACAGGAATGTTCTAACAGTCAAGTAATTGAAATTATGGCATCTGAACAGAGTTACCTACAAAACAAACACGTCAAAGCCGTTCTGTATCTGGGATAAAAAGCAACACGATGAAACTACCCCAATTCATTCGTGTGAAGCCATGCCGCCAACGCGCTAAACTACTATGTGCATAGCAGTTTAGATGGTGTTTGTCCTCACTTTGCATAGCCGTACACGCTCTGGATCTATCCTGGCATTGCATGCATGCAGAGGTCCTGCTATATGACTAGCTACAACCTCGAAACTCCATGCGTGGCTGCCATCGTCACTCCTTAAGTCCTGCTGGCGGCCGTCGCGCCTCTACCTCCTCGTGGCCATTCGCTGGAGCTGTTGCTCATACACGGCCTTGCCATTTACCAGTTCGGCGTCGTGTCTGATCCACCTGCCTGCCCTCCCTTACCCACTTGCCATGCGGCGACAGCTTGGCGGCAAGCTCCCAGCGCCCCAGGCTGTTCCGCGCATTCCTCAGATCTGCTTAGATCCTTACACGCATAGCCGCACGTGGGACACCTGCAGCACTGTCTCGCTGCGCAAGAGTAGAAACCGTGCCTGTCGCGGTCAGGGGCGGCGACACGCCGTATGAAAAGGTACCGAAAGCTGCCATTCCGCGTTGAAGAAGAGCGCTCACCACCGTTGTTGTGCGCACAACACGAGGATGCGGCTTTGAGGGACCCGCGGACCCCGCTCCGCATATCGCATTGCTAGGGTGGATTAGTTAGGCGGCAGTTGACCGTCGCGCTGGTGGTTGATGAAGTTTGTTCCTCTTAGTCCGTTGGTGGGCGGTTTCGACTTGCGGTCCTCGCCCCGTGGGAGGGTCATGAGGGTGCTCGGCCTGCTGGCGGGCATGGACCCTGTCTGCCGGAGGGTGGGTTGTCATGCGCTGCAGGGAGGGAGGGTGGGTGGGTGGGTGGGTTGTCATACGCCGCCGGGGGGGAGGGAGGGTGGGTCGTGGGTTATCATGCGCCGCAGGGAGGGAGGGTGGGTGGCTGGGTGGGTTGGAAGATGACTTTTCATACAAACCCGCTCATGTACCTTCACCGGCTGCAGCAGCAGGTACAGCCGAGCAACTGACGCACTCGCTCGGTTGCGCAATGTGCGAAAATCGCCATGGTGTGCAGCCGAACTGGGGATCCGATCTATCTAGCTGATGCGGCCACGTGACGGCGGCTGTCCGAACCGGAGCCTAGTACCCCCCTAGTACCCCCCTAGTACCCCACTAGGTCAGTACCCCACTAACCTGACCGTCATTCCAAGCTTTCCACCACGCTGGCCCCAACTAACTGCTTCCACAACGCACAGGCGTAGCACACCGCTGCACGCTCGAGCCTCAATGCGCACCTGCAGCAGATGCCAAACCCCAGATTGAGTTGGCGCATGCCAGTGCATAGGCCGGTTTGTGGGTACCACATCTCCGTATGCATGTCGCATGCAGCGGGGAGGGAGCGGAGGGACAGGGCCTGCTCGATTACAAACCCTAGATCATTTACACTCGCTCACGCACAGGTGCACTCGAAGGGGGGGGCCAATTATGGCCCGTCCTTCCGGCATGCAACTCTTGATTGGCCATCTTGGCCTCCCGGGAGGTGCAGGGCTCATCACACCCCATCCCGGCAATAACTTGTCCCGGGGGGCCCTGTAAGTCCTAGGGTTATCAATCCACGATTCCTCCCTCCTGCCCAACAGCCGTCCCTACCCACCCGGGTAAGCCACGAATACGAACATTAATACACGAATACGAACATGAATACACGAATACGAACGTCCATGAGCAAATGAATGTGGCATGATGAATACGGTGGTATCTTTCCGCAAACGACCAAAGCTGGACACCAACCCAACTGTTTCAGCGTTCCCCAGTAGTACAGTATGGCATTTACGAGCAACGGTAAGCCCGTGGGCTTACGTTGCCAACAGTTCTCTTGAGCATTGTGTCACCGCCTGTCCTGCGTACGGATTCGCCTTCTTCGCCAATGCCGTACATACCATACATGACCATAACTCACGCCTGCGATATATGACCAAACCAGCGCGCGAAGATAACAGGCCGACCAGTTCATCAACTTTGTAATGTTAACCTGGGGCAAATGGCCTGCCGGAATCGATGGCATCCCCAGCTTAAAAAGCATAAAGCGGCGGCAGGCTGACATACCCGCCACCCTCCTTCCAGTGGGTCCACGGACACACTTTATTCGCGCATCACGTTCCCCACCGTCACCATGCGTTCATTTGCTGGAAGAACTAAACATGCCGTCGAATTGACGCTCGTCGGACCCCGGGAACTGGTTACCTCCGGGGAGCTACTTTCTATCGAGTCGGACAACGAACATCCCTGCAGTTGCTCGCACACGCGTCCGTATCAATTCAGCGGACTCCTCCTAGCCGTCTAACCGTCTGCGGGCTACCCAAAATTATTTTTCCAGTAAATCCGCTTCTCCTATGTCCCTGCTGTCCCTCTTGATGGGTAGCGGTGGTGCAAATGACTTCCTGCTGCGTACCCCTCTCCTCGCACGCGCCCCAAGGACTCCGCCGCCGCAACGCCCCTCAAAGCCGGTTGTTGCGGCGCGGGCGGTTCCTGCGAATCCGCCGCCACAATTTCCCGGCGCGCCACCAGGGGGCCTGGCTGCGCTGAGTCGCCTCCGCGGCCATCTCCGAGTCCGAGTCCGCCGCCGCCGCTGCCGCCGCCGCCGGCTTGCACCCGGGCTTGGCGCCGGGCGAGCAGCCTTCTTTGCTGTCATCCACGTCCACATCCACATCCGCGTCCACATCC
The DNA here is from genome assembly GCA_003117195.1 of Eudorina sp. 2006-703-Eu-15. Classification (NCBI taxonomy): domain Eukaryota; kingdom Viridiplantae; phylum Chlorophyta; class Chlorophyceae; order Chlamydomonadales; family Volvocaceae; genus Eudorina; species Eudorina sp. 2006-703-Eu-15. The sequence continues at coordinate 1,713,885 of BDSI01000009.1, forward strand.
GCGTCGCAGTCGCCCTCCAGCGCGTCGCCGAAGACCTCATCACCGTCCTCGGAAGCTCCCGAGAAGGTGCCCGAGATGGACCGGTCGCTCAGCGCCCAGGCCTTGGGGCCGCCGCCGCGGCCGCCGTGACCCACGGGTCCGCGCACCACGGGCGTCCCCGCGCACGACTCGTAGAAGTCGGACAGCGAAGCGGAAGAAGAGGGAGAGAGCGGGGGCGACGAGATGGGAGAGGGCGCGGGCGGGCGCTGCAGCTGCGCGCACGCTGGCTCCGGACGGGTGTGGGTCTGCGGCACCTCGGGCGACTGCGGCTGACGGGGAGTCGCAGGCTGCGACGTCGCGGGCGAAGGCGGCTGCGTAGCTGGCCTGGGCGATGACGCCGGCGAGGCCTGCCGGTTCGGTGACGGCTGCCTGGACGACGCTGGAGACGGCGACGATGAAGGCGACGCCGACGGCGCGGAGGACTGCCGCCGCGGCGTCGCCGCCGGCGACGGCGCTGGAGAGGCGTTGCACTTTGGGGGCTCGGCCACCGGTTCCGGCGCCTTGTCGGCGGACGCTGGGGTGGGCATGGCGGCCGCAACGGTGCCGGGGCCGGTTTGCCTGAGGTGCGCCGGTCGCTCTGAGGACCTGGCGTAGGTGTTGTGGACGTCGTCCTGCAGCTGTAGTGCCGTGGCGGTGAGGCGCTTGCGCAGCAGTCGCAGCTCCTGGGGCAGTCCCTCCAGACTGCGCATGAGGGGAAGGTGAGCGTTGGGGCGGGGGCCCGATGAGCATCATCATGCAGTAACGGTCATGGAGCGGATCAGCAGACACGGAGGGGCGCCTGGATCAACAAGCGCTGCAGCCCCCATGACATCTCAGTCGGACACGTCCTACACTGGGGAAACCCTTGCTTCCAAGTCCCAATCCAAGTCCCAATCCAGGTCCCAATCCAGGTCCCAATCCAAGTCCCAACCCAAGTCCCAAGTCCAATCCAAGTCCCCGCCTACCCGTCCAGCTTCAGGATAGTCCTCATGGCCATCTCGTTGACCTCCAGCTGCTGCAGGTCAGTCAGGTTGCCGGCCGTGGCGGCGAGGTGCTCCTCGAAGCGGCGACTTGCGGCCCGGAGGTCCCGGGACATGGCCACCAGCTGCCGCAGCGCCGCGGAGTGGCGCCACAGCCGCCAGCCGCGCCAAAAGCGCTGGATGGTGCGGGCGGCCTGCGAGGAGGAGCAAAATGGACGGAGGCGCGGGCGACGAGAGCGGCAAGGGGCGGTTAGGATACGGTATTCGGACACCATCGAATGCCGGCCGGTGATCCGCTCCGTCTGTGAACAAACCCCAGTCGCGACGTTGACCCGCAGACACACTACAGACAATCAGGCACTCAATGCACTCAACAAAATGTCGGTAAGCACTGTCCGCATTCCCGGGCCACGCAGGATTCGAGCAATGCAGACGGCGCGCGCTTGCTAAGAGGCTTTGGACGGTATCTACGGTAACGGCCGCACCACAACCCAGCGGCCTTGTGACAACCACGCACAGGCCCTCACTGCACCTCCCGCGCGGAGCACCTAGCCACTTCACTCCACTGCCTACCTGACTGGGGGGCATCGGGGGCCGAGGACCGTGGCTGGTATTGTGGGAGCCCGTGGAGTTGGGCGCCGCAGCCGGAGGCGGTGCCGAGGACGCCGCGGCCTGAGCCGCCTTGGGACGCGCACCCGCCCGGGTGTCGGAGGTCCGGACGGGGACGCGGGTGGGATCCTCCTGGGCAGCCGGCGTCATCGGAGGTCGGCCGGCTGCCGATGAAGGCGCAGGCCGCGCGGGCTGTTGCCGTCGATCGGGAGCCGGTGGCGAACCCTCGGCCGGGAAAGCGGGCTGATGCCTGCTGGCTCGTGTTTGGTGTTGTTGCTGTTGTTGCTGCTGCTGCTCGCGCGGGTACTGGCGTTGTGCGTGTTGGAGCGGGGCTTGTGGGTGCGGCTGCTGGGCTGAGCGCCCTTGCGGAGCGGCTGCGGCGCGCCTCTGCTTGGAGGTGGTAGGCTCCGGGGCGGCGGCGCGGGAGCGCCGAGTCGCCATCGGGTCGCAGAACCACTCGGGCTCAGGCTGCGCTGCGCGGCGGGGTGCCGCGGAGCGGTAGTAGTCGTTCTGGTAGATGTCACTGTCGGAGTCCTCAGACTCGTCCCCCATCCAAGCCCTTCCGAAGGTGAAAGGGTCTGCGACGCGCTTCCGGCGAACGCCAGCTCCCGAAGCCCAGGGGTGACCGTAGTTTCCTGAGTGCATGCCCCAGGCATCCCAAGGACTAGCCATGTGGAACATATTGGTTGTCTTGATGTTAAAGAGTCGAAAGGTGGATATTTGCTGCCGCCTGTAACCCCAATTTTGTAATGAGATAAAAATGAGGAAAATAGCAAGAGCCGTTAATTGAAACGTTTATATATTGAAACTGAAATTTGTGTTGTGGACAAGAAGTTTAGGTGTCAAGGCCCATATATACTTTTAGTGTTGAAAAGAATAACTGTCGTACAGCGTCTATCCAGAAACTTCCAACCGGTTCGAGAATTGTCGCGATCGTTCAAGAACGTGGCAGAAGAATCTCATGAAACCTAGATGGTTCCCTCCATTTATTAACATTGTTTTTCAGTGTTTCAAGGAGCGTCGTTGCAAAAGATATGCTCGCCGTGGTGCCGCTGGTGCGTGGTCTCTTTACGCGCAAAGAACTTAAACCCTGCATTCAAGCTACGTCATGCAACACGGATGTTATTTACCTAGGCAACGAACGAGCAACGTGATGGCTGGCGAAATTCCGGTAAGGGGATTTAAGGGTGCATATCTCGGTCAAGCCCCCGAGACTTGAACCATTTCACATTCAGTAATATATCAATTGAAGCATTTGTCGGGGCAGCAGGTAACGTTGCCGTCAGAATTTCAACGCCTCAAGTTCACGTTAGATTCGCCAGCGTTACCGGTTCCATTACCCCGTTACCCGGTTCGTGAGAACAAACTAATTTTCCCCTTCAGTGATTACGGACCGTTACATGTAAATCCACTATTATGCCTGTACCTGCACCGTTCAGTTGCAACGTCGAACATTACACGACAACGGATCGCCGGGGATGCAGATGCTGCCCAGAGAAGAATGGGACCGTACAGGGTCATTCCATTACACATTGTATCACGTTGCAAGCTTGCAGCAGTGCGCGCCTACGCCTGTCCTCGATATCTCGTAGTCCTCAGGCGCGAGGAGTGTAGATTGTTCCGCGCCCTGCTTGGGATTTCAAATATATTTCCCCAAATCAACCCCGATTGCATGGCCAAGGGCATCGCCCAGCGGCTCGGACCACTTCTTGTGTATGTTACATGCTGTTATGGTCGTATGGCCAAAACTGACATGCGCCCCTCAGGGTTGCCCCGCAACGATTTACGTCAAGGGGCGCATATTAAGTTATTCAGTGGATTAAATACCAGGGCAATCCCCAGCAGGCCCCACCGCCAAGGCGGCAAGACACCTCCACACCTCAACGCCGCACACGTGAGAGTATGTCCTTACGCGCTTAGACCCATGCAGTCGTACCCTTGTTGCACGTCAGCAGTGCACGTCAGCAGTCCTGCACTGGTGATGGTGAATGCATCAGCGCACTTGTTCAGGACGCTAATGAATGCACCCTCACCGATGTCGCCGCAAACAAGTAACCAACTAACAAACTAACACGGGCGCCCCGTCCTCTATCTGTTTGCTACGGGTTCACCTGCCCGGGGCCCAAGTCGGGGACCTGGCCTGCCCTCAGCTGTTGTAGAAGGCCGGGCTTCCGTCGGTATTGTGTTGCTTGGTCACGGTGTTTCGTTTGATGCGGGTTACTCCATTAGCAGTCGCTGGGCAGTGTCACGAGCCAGGCGTGGGTCTTCCAAGACGTCGAGAGGTTGCAGCGTTGGGTGGTTCAAGGGTGGTGGTAGCTGGGTAATGGGGTGTCTGTGTGGGCGACCTTGCTTCGCTGTGCTTGGCTTTATCCACTTCTGGGGATCCCGCCCTTAACTGTGCCCATCCCTTTGGTCGTGTTGCCCCGATGTGCGCCTGTGCTTGCTTCGGTGTCTGTCTGGGTGGGGTCATGGCCCGGTGTGTTTTATGTTTGCGGCGTTGAGGTGTGGAGGTGTCTTGCCGCCATGTCGGTGGGGCCTGCGGCGTTGATCCCTTTGGGGTCCGCTGTAACATTCATTCATTCAAATCAACCGACCGCTGACGGCGAGACAGTCAAAAGATGACAAAGCAGTGTCCTCATTTCCCTCACCGGACGTTGACCAGCAATGATCACCAAGGGGGGGGGGCTTGCAGCTCATGGTCTGATGGAAGGGGGTCGGCTCTTCGGCTGGTGGTGCACGCGACCAGTTGCATATCCGGCTGGTGTTGCATAACGTTCATTCATTCATTCATATCCAGAAGTTGCCGTCCCGCTTCATCCTTTCACAGCTGCGGTCGCTGCCTGTCGATGCTGACGAGCAGCGGCCGCCCGGTACCCGCGGCAGGAGTTACAAAGCCGACAAAGCACAGGTCTGCCGAAATCATCAGAGACGTCGCCATATGGGCTTCGGAACAAACCGAAACAGAAACTTCCGGTCGAGGAGGCCATCCAAGGTGCTGCTGCTGCTGCTGCCCCTGCTGATCATGATTATGATGTTTGTCTGTATGATGTTTGTCGTCCCCAGTGCAGTGAGCCATATCCCGAACGTGGCCCGCCACCCGGTCGTCCGTCCCCGTGTCCCTGCCCCCATGCTTACTCCCCCTGTCGTACATGCCGTACATGTCGTACGGCCTCCCGTCCCCGTCCCATATCCCACTTCCCCTCGTCCGCCGCGCTGCCGCCCCGCCATTCTCGCATACTGTCTTCTTTCTGATGTTTGCTTTTGTCATTCTTCGCAATCGTTGCCACCCTCGCTCACTCCGTTCCTCGGCTTCCCTCCCTGCATCGCCATGGCCCTGGACATCGCTCGCGGCGCGGCTACTCCGTCTACCACCACAGGTCGGTAACGTATCTGTCCTTTCCGGGTTGGGTTGGGTTCGCAGTTTGCTTGTTGTGGCACTGCGGCCGCGCGGCCGCGCCGCCACGCGCCCGCGCGCGGTCTCTATCTTTTCGTTTGCTCTGCAGGTACCGCACCCCGTAAGTATACTGCGTTATGCTGGGTGTGCCCGGGTTCGTTCTACGGGTTTATTTATTTTTCTCAATTTAGTCCCCAGTGCAGCACAGTCCGCACGTGATCACAGTCCGAGTACCCCCTTAGCCGCACAGCTCCTCATCTCGCCGCACCGCAGCAGATGTGATATCAAATCATAAGAGTCGGGCCCCTCTCAACTCCGCAGTCCCCACAGCCGAGGACAGCGCAGTACTACCTCGGGACCGCACCGCGGGACGCCGCCACCATGATGCAGTGACTCGAGGGACCCGTGGGCGGCGTCCTTTCGACCCCGCGACGGTGCCTGGCCCCGGCGGGGTTGCCGACCCGGCTGGAAGCCACGAAAATCAGAACATAACTGCCAAACATGATATGGGTTCTGTGGGAAGAATGGTGGGCGCGCGTCGCCACAGGCAGCAGACAGCAACCCACGTCCCTCCTGACGAGCACGTGCGGCCGCGTCAGCAACGGACTCGATCCGCTGACGAGCGGATCAGGCGGGGTCTCGTCGCGGGCTTCGGCATCCTACCCACGCCCACCCACCCAACCGTGCTTGCGGACGGCGGTGATGAATATGATATGTGAATCATGCGTGTTGTTACGCAGCAGCAGTTGTGGTCGTCGTCATCAAGCCGCCACATGCAACTCTCATGCCTCTCCCTCGTGCTCGGTGAAGTCATGCCTATGCCCCTTCATGTCGTGCCTATCTATTAACGTATGTTATTATTATTCACCCCTTGATTGCCGCCAGCCAGTCCTACATGCCCATCTACACACCAGCTTACAAAACCACGCCAACAAGAACACGCACGAACGGCTCGCTCAGTCTGTCCAACCACGCCCTTATGTGTCATGTGCGACCAATGCCCACGAAACTCGGCAGATTCAGTCCCGCATGAGCCCGAGCCGAATCCTTGGCGCCATCTACAAGGGGCTGGGCGCGTCTGGGCTGTTTCCATTTTAACCCACGCAGCCACATGTAACGCGCAAGGGCCATGCGTCATGCGTTCACGGCTCGCTGCGCAGCAGCCTCTCGCGCTCCCGCGCGGCCGCCACATCCTGCGCCGCCGTCCCGCCACGCGCGCCGCCACCGCCACCGCCACCGGCCCCGCCCGCGCCGCCGCGCATGCGCGCCAGCATCCCCTCGGCCGTCGCCCACATGCCCGCCTGGCTCTTGCCGGCCGCCACGTTCCCCTCGCTGGCGCTGCCGCCGGCGCCGCCACGCTTCCCCGGCGCCACGGTGGGCAGGGTCTGTCCGTCCGCCCCCGCGGCCCCCTCCTTGCCGCCCAGGTAGGCGGCCAGGGAGACTTTGGAGATGCGCAGCACGCTGTAGGTCATGAAGACCACCAGCAGCAGCACCAGGACAACCGCCCACCCGCTGACCGACGTGTACTGCCGCACAATCTGTGGGGCATTGCGTGCAGAGTACGGATGTACGGATGGTATTAAGGTTGTTGTGACGGAGGCGATGACATGCACAGCCCGGGGATGCGGCGCGACGAAAACGGGAGAAGAGGACGAGGGTGAGGGGTCAGGTTCCACGCCTGGCATGCCACTCAAGCACTCAAAGTGAACACTTTTGAGGAGCTAACGCACGAGTTGGCGTGTGTGGACGCAAACGCACACACGCCCAACATACCGCCGTTTCGACACTCAGTTGCCAGTCTGTCATTGATCCGCTGGGGCCCCTGTTCGCTGCCCCCCACCCACCGCGCGACGCCCGCTCTCACCTGCTTGTCCTGCACCAGCACCGCGAACCGCTCCTTCTCCAGCGGGACATCGGCAGCGGTTACCGACTGACCAAGGGACCGGGGGAGGCGGGGGGGAGGGGGGTGTAGGAGATTGGGGGGAGGGGGGAGGAGGAGACACGAGTTTGCCACCGCGCCGAAGAGGGGGAGGGGGGACACCGATGGGTCAGTCTGCCGGACATGCAGCCACTTGACGGGGCAGTAGGAAACGCTCTCGCCCGGGTGAGAGGGGTGTACTCGTACTAGGTAACCGCAGCCCCGGGGGTCCCGGGCTACCGGTATCTAAGATCATTGCCATGGCAGGCAACGCTCAGGCCGTTGCATCGCGCAACCCCTGCAATACACCTTCACCCCCGCCCTTTCCCACAACTCCTCCGCATCACCTCCGCCCCCTCGTCTCCGCGCCCTCCAACGCCGCCCAAGCACCCCTGCCCACCTTGCCCTTCTCGTAGTCCGCCGCGTCCACCTCATCGTCCTCCACCTCCTCGTCGTAGTCGTCCGCCACCATCGCACCGCCCTCCTCCGACCCCTCCTCCTCCTTGCCCTCCGCGTCCCGCTCCTCCTCCTCCTTGGCCGCCTGCTCCTCCTTGGCCTTAACGTCTGCGTCGCGCAGGTGCGCCTGGTCCTTGACCGCCATGCCGCCCGGCAGGAGGTGCGCGTCGCCGGGCTTGATGCGGGAGCCGTCGTAGCGCTGGGGGAGCTTCTGCGGGGCGGCCGTCCGGGTGAGGATGGGAGTGGGGATGGGAGTGGGAGTGGGGATGGGAGTGGGAAAGGGCAAAGGGGCATAGCGGAGTGTGTGAGGCTAAGGCCACCAAACACTCCACATGATCGCGAGGCAACGAAATGGACACCCACTGCCTCCAGCCCATTGGAGAATTGAGAACACGCGAGGTCGCGAGCCGACCATCCACGTGCCTGGCTGATCCCGCTGCCCCACGCGCCCAAGGCTTTCTGTTGTCCTCCCACACGTCGCCCCTATCCTCGACGCCCCCTTCCTCTCAGGTCCCTCCCTTCCCCTTGTTCTCCCTTCCCTTCGTCTGTCCTCCCTGATTGCCCCTTCCCGCCCCCCGTTCCCCGCCCCACCTTGCCCTCGCACCCTTCCCTTCTTCCCAGGTCCCTCTCCCTCCAATCTCACCGACACATCCGGTAGCTGCATGCCCTGCGGCACCATCACAAACTTGCGCAGGCGGCCGCAGTTGGTGTCACAGGCGGTGCCCACAGAGGCCACGTACACAGCGTACAGCCGGTCACCGGCGCCCGACAGCAGCATGGGGGCGCCGTCCAGCTGGAAGTCGTGGGGGGACAGCTGCGCGGTGCCCGGCAGCGTCCAGTAAATCTGCGGGAAGCGAACATTCACCAGCCGGGCGTCCTGCGGGGCGGAGGGGGGTACAGGAAAAGGGTAGACATATTAATATACTGCGCCGCTGCCAGAGGGCGGACGGCGCGAGGTTGGGGGCGCGGCAAGCCGGGGCAGAAGGGCGTGTGGGTGAGGGCATACAATGGAATGTGAGGAAGCATGGAAATGGATTCGAGCAAGCCCGAACGGCAGGAAGTTAAGTGGACGGGGAACTGTTACGCCATGGAAAACGACGCAAGTGCGAGCCAGGGTCTCGTACAACGCTGAAGTGTAAGGGATGCGGAAGCGTGCAGCCCGGATCGGTGGAAGGCGGTGAGTCGGTGGGTAGGGGGACGCCATATGGTGCGTTGCGCTGAGCGGGACGGGGCGCACACGCGCCACACGTACCTGGCCCTCCTTCCACATCAGGACCAGCTGCTCTCCATAAGGCCCAAACCCGAGGGCCCATGCCTGCGCGCCGGGTTGAGACGAGAGGGTGTTCAGAGTTCTCATTGCTGTACGGGAGGAGCCACACCGGGGAACTTCCGGATGGACACGCGCGCGCACACACACGCAATCACCCGTCCACACGCCCGACACAACAAAACGTTCCAGTCTTGCAGCTCCAGCCTTCCCTCTCACCACAAACCACCCCACACCGCGGTACGGTACACGCGCCCAATCTCAAAGACGCCCAAAGGCACCCACAACCCACACCCCATCGCGCCGCGCACCTGGCCGTGACCCTCCTGCTTCATCTTGTACGTGGCCGTCAGCTTGAGGCGCTTGTCGCCCTCCAGGTTCAGTGCCAGGACGGCGCCCGTCTCCCGGGAGGCTACGTACACCAGCCCCTCGCACTCGTCCACCAGCACCGAGTGCACCACGGGCGGCACAGCCTCCGATTGAGCTGCGGGCGGGCGGGCGGGCGGGAAGACAGCAAGTAAGCACACAGGTGTGGTGTGGTGGAGGGCACCTGAGATGGCCCGAGGTGAGGAGGCATGGCCTCCAGGCGCGTGGAGACGGCGGAGCGACGGCGGACGGGGTTGCGTCTGTTTGATGAACCGCTGTGAGAGTCGGTGGGGTCGCGATGGCAATGGGGTGAGCTCCTTGTTTACGGTACAGCACAAAACAATTTGCTGAGCGGAACTAGATCCTGACACACCCAGCCCGGCGACGAATACTCGGGGTGCTCAGTGCGGCGGAAATAGAAAGAGACACCGCCGGAGGCAACCGCCATTGGGGATGAGGAGGATGTAAATAGCCGCCTCACTGCCCCGTGGGCTCGCAGTTGCCGCGCAGCTCTCATGGGCAGGTTAGCCCCAAGGGCGCCCGCGCACCCGGCTATGGCCCACGGCCCCACGCACCGCCGCCGCTTCCACCAAACCCGGGTCACCCGGGGCCCTCCCCTCCCGTCCCCTCCCCGCGATCCCGACAGCCACGCACCTAGGAATTTGCCATTTGCGTCAAACATCACCACCCTGGAGTTGCAGTAGCCGTCTGCCACCACGAAACGCCCGTCTCGGAGCACTGACACCTGGACTCCGGGATGGCGGGCAGGTACACATGGGAGGAGGGCGAGACACGAGGAGACGTCGAGACAACTGGCCATCAGCTCAGGTCGTCAATGAGGATCGGTCTGGTTATCGTAGGATGATGCCAGGAAAGGGACAGTGCAAGGGGGCCGCTACAGAACATTATGTGAGACGGTTGGGAAGAATTGGTATAATGGCTCGGGGCTCCTGCAGCTATAACGCAGCAACGCACCGCCTCGACTGCCCCAACTGGCTTCCGCCTTACCACCGGCGCATCCATTCACCCATCGACCCAGCCACCGACCCACCCGCCATCCACCCATCGACCCAGCCACCGACCGACCGACCGACCCGCCCATCCATCCAACCACCTGCGTCGGCTTGCAGAAGGCATCCTTGCCGGTGCCCGGAGTCAGCTTCTTGCCCACCGTCATGAGCAGCTCGCCCTTGGGGGTGAACTTGAGCACCTGGGCGCACAGGTCGCGGATGGCGGGGGGCGGCGGGCGGCGGGTTGGAGGCGGGGTTGGGTAGGCTGCGGTCAGGAGACCGGACGCTGCGGGGGCTGGTGGCAAGGAGAGCCCAGATGGCGCAGCGTGACGCGAGGCCGAGGTCGATGGACGAAACCCCGCTGCTGCCCCTGCATGACTGCGCGAGGCCCGAGGTAGTGACGGGTGGGTCATCCAGCCCGCTGTCAACCCCAGTTGGGGATAACCCTAAACCCTCCCTCCCACCCCACCTGGTGCAGCCCCACGTCCACCACCCAGACGTTCCCGGCGGCGTCCACAGAGATCATGTGCGGCAGGTAAAACGTGTTGGCGCCCCAGCGGTCCAGCACCGTGCCGTTGTCGGCGTCCATGCGCACCACCACCGCCTCGGGCACCGGGTCCTTGCGGGTGATGCGGTTCGACTTGTCAAAGGTGTCCGGGCCCCACACGCCGGAAGCCCTGGACGGCCCCCGGCGAGGAACCACGCGGCGGGCCGCAACACAGGACGGGATAGAGGCAGGTATCCGTCAGGAGCGGCGCCATTATGAGAGCACAGGGATGCAGGGATGCAGGCCCGCATCAGAAGTGCTGAGGAGGGATCGGCCGTCGCTCGGGCTGCCGGTCGCCGTCGGCGCCCGCAGTCGAGTGATGGCGTCTGTGCGCCCGGGCTTGGGAGCCGCGACGCGCAAGGGCGTCTCAGTGCCAGGGCCCCGCATCAGTGCCAGGGCCCCGCGTCAGCGAGTGTAGGACTGCCGCACACAGTGACCCCGCTTGACGTGTTCTTGTGTTGACCACCAGACGACAAAGAGCCGGCGGGCGACCGGGCCTGACACGCATACATTCCAACTGCCCAGCCAGGGCCGTTCCTGGGGCACGTCCTTCCCTGGCCACGCCACGCCATGTCCGGGGACTGCTCTTGGGCTCCCACCATTGCTGGGCCCTGGCCGCTCGGCGCATGGGCCAGCACGCTTCCTATTCTCCTGCGCGTCGCGGCTTCGCGCGCGTACCTGTACAGCACCCAGAGGCTGCCGTCGGGGGCGGCCGCAACACTGGTGGCGTCGCCGAACTGCCCCCGAGGATCCATTGACAGCTGCCGGCGCTCGCGGCGTTGACGACGGCGCTGACCACCCTTCCCTTCGCCTGTCGTCGAGGCCGCGGCCGTGCCGGTGGTCTCCGCTCCCTGCGCCTCCACTTTTGCATCCGCGTCGTTGTCTGCCTTCGCATCTGATGCCGCCCCTTTGGCACCAGCATCTCCATTCGGCTGCCCCGCCTCCGCCTCGGCCTCCGCCTCAAGCGCCTCCTCCTCTTCGGCCTCCGCCTCGGCCTCCGCCTCCGCCTCGGCCCCCGCCTCGGCCTCCGCCTCGGCCCCCGCCTCGGCCTCCGCCTCGGCCCCCGCCTCGGCCTCCGCCTCGGCCTCCGCCTCAAGCGCCTCCTCCTCTTCGGCCTCCGCCTCGGCCTCCGCCTCTTCGGCCTCCGCCTCGGCCCCCGCCTCGGCCTCCGCCTCGGCCCCCGCCTCGGCCTCCGCCTCGGCCTCCGCCTCAAGCGCCTCCTCCTCTTCGGCCTCCGCCTCGGCCTCCGCCTCTTCGGCCTCCGCCTCGGCCTCCGCCTCGGCCTCCGCCTCGGCCTCCGCCTCGGCCTCCGCGTCGGCCTCCGCGTCGGCCTCCGCTTCCTCCTCGGCCTCCCTCTCGGCCTCCAGATCTGCCTCCTCCTCTAGGTAGTCCTCATCCTCCCGAACCTCCGTGTCGTAATCTCCCTCCTCCAACCCCACATCATCCCACGACCCCTCATCCTCGGCAGCATTCGCCAGCACCTGTTGGTACTCCTCCTCTTCCCACATCTCCGACTGGTAGACGTTGTACCAGTTGTCATAGTAGTAATCCAGGTTCTCGTCAAAAGTCTCGGTCGTATTCGGCGAGGGCGGCGGCGGCGGCTCCTCGATTGTGCCGTTGGGGTGGGGTGGCCGCCAGAAGGGCGACGGGTCCAGGACCAGGGTCGCAGCCCGGGGTAAGGCTCCAGGGGAATCCTCACGGATGTCCTGCGACCGGCGGGTGGTAGCGGTTTCGTTGCGGAGGTCATCGTGGATGGGGGCCATGGGGACAAGGGGAAATCGGACATGAGGGAAATCTGGGTACGAGGGATTGATAATGAGATGAGGGTTGAGAATCGAGAATCAAGGTGCCCGAATGCAGCAGCCAAGAAGCCCGAATGCGGGCTCCCGAGTCCGCGAGGTCAGGTCGCGACCCGCCTCCGGGCACTCCCCCACCCAGCTGCGGCGTCGCACTCACCGCCTCCGAGTCGCTGCACATGGTGAGATACGGCGTCTTGCCGTACACCATGACGTACATATTGCACATCTCGTCGTTATGGGTGCCGCCCGCAACGGTGACGGCGCTCCTGTGGGCATCCGAGCAAAGCATGATTAAGCATGCATGACAAGCGAAGTGCCCGAAGAAACGAAGACGCGTGTGTGCCAACACAGCTGCCATCAACACCCCCAACACACACACATGCCGATCGGGTTTATTTCTTTTTTCAATTCAACCCCAACACACACACACACACACATGCAATTCTAAACACACACACACACACACACATGCCGATCTACCCGTCATGCCGATCACACACGAACATTCGACATCATTTCACATCGGTCCCAGCTACTCACGCCAGCCCCTCACACGACCACCCACCTGTTGGATGAGTCGAAGTCGCACGTGACGGTCAGTCTGTCACCGGACCACAGCATGTGACGGGTGCTGGGCACGAATGACTGCGCCAGCTGCGGGTTGCGCGTGTAGAGCGTCTCGAGGCCTGAGGGGACGGCCCCGCCGGCGGGTCGAGGATCAGCGCGGCCCATAAGAACCCCGGCGGGGACGGGGAGGGGCACCGGGGGGAGCTGACGCATAACAGATTGGACAGCCCTGGCGCCTGAAACGACGGACAGATCCCGCCGCCCCGGCGGCCCGCCATCCTCCCCTCCGAGCGGCTTAGACCGAATGCGGTGTGGCCGGGAATGGCGCGCCGCGCTGACCGCCACAGTGCGAGAACCAGCGATGCGATTGATGGCACCCAGACATATGAAGCCGTGCAGGTTGCAGAGCCGGGCCGATATTTTCAGCTTCGATTCTTCAAACACCCCGCCATCTATCTATCTATATATCCATCTATCTATCCATCCATTCCGTCACCCACCTGTCTGGTTCCATGTCTCCCGGTTCAGGTACACCTTCCGACCCAACATGTGGGTGTGCACCCTCACTGCGAACATGGTCAGCGGTTGGTGGGACTTGAAGCAGCACGTGTTCTCCACCAGGTGGGACTTCTTGCCGGGCGGAATCTCGAACCACGAGGCGTACGTCAGCATGCCGGCGGCGTACGGCACCGCGTGGGGTTTCAGCACCAGCGTGACGCCCGAGTGGTCGCCTGGGGGCCGGGGCTTCAGGTAGTGCACCTGTGTACGACACACACACACACACACACACACACACGTGCGGGTACATCGCACACGCGCGCACGAGGGCAAGGGCCAGGGTGGCTGAGCGGCGGGTGACCAGCGGTGGGCTCCTCTTCCGCGGCTCACCGACAACGGTGAGGTTCCGCGCAAGGACAACGGAACAAGGGATGGGAGTGAGGCAGGGTCAGGCTGCCAGGCACCGCCGCACGTTCCTTCAGAAATTCGCGTTCACGCCCGGGAAAAGAACTCAGTGACGTCCAAACAGTCCAAAGGACCAGAGCACACATACTCATTGAGTTGCAACCTGCAACACCCCGCGCAACATCTCGCGCATCCTGCACCGTTCAGGGTCCTACCGATGTGCTCGGCGGGCCCGCACTGAGGACCCTGGCCGCCGGACACATCGAGTCAGCGACAACCCCTGGAGCTGAACCCGCCGCTCCAACCTCTGCACCGCCCGCATGTCCGTCCCGCTGGTGCCCTCCACGACTCTCCGGCCCAACAGCCCAACAGCGTACCTGCGCCACAATGTACTTGATGCCCGAACTCGCTCCCACGCTGTAACCCACGCCGCCTGGCAGCCGCAGGTCCGGTGCGTTGCGGCCCCAGCCGTAGCTGCGGGTGAATCAGACCCCGAATCACGGACGCCGCGGAGCGCATAATAACAGAAAAGATTGGCTTTTGAGGTACCGCAAAAAGGTGGGCAGTATCGTGGCCTATCTAGAGCGTGCTAATTGGCTGTTTGGCAGGGAAAGCGAAAAGACTCAAAACCCAAATCCCAAACAACCCGCCTTGTTAGGAGGGCAGTGTAACCAGCCCCCGTTGGATATGGGTACCAACCCAGGTGAGCCCGCCTGTTGTGTGGGAGGCGCAGGCCTCGCCGCATCAGCAATCGGTCAAGACAGGTCCGTGCGCATGCCAACTCGGAACCCACACGGTGGAACCACACGGCGAGAGCGGTTCGCGTGGAGTACCGATGAAGAGCTGCATAGGAAGCCGTGTGAACCCGGAGCACGACGACAGGGTCGACCGCAGGTGGGTTCGCTTGATCGGGTAGGTCGGCAGGGTGTGCAAACACAGGAACGTCTTGTGTTTGACCCAGTTCGGGGACGGCTCGATGCCGTGCGCCCGTGCCGGGGATCGCTTTTTTTATGCCGCCGTGGCATATCGTGTCCCCCTTGAAAGCCGATATCACAGCCGCTTACAAGATGAACGAGGGGCCGTTGCACACGGGCTTCATGTCGCAGCGCCACACCGCCGTCTCGCGACCGTCCTTGGGCGCCATGTGCGGCTCGTTGCACCCTGTGGGCCGATGAGCGTCACAGTACCGCAGCAGGCATGAGCACGCCAGCCAGGAGCAGCAGCGCACCGTACGGCATGGCCACCGCACAGTGTGGCGTTTGGAGGCCGCCGAAGACCACCGCGGCCGTGTTGCCAGGTGTTCACGAAGTGGGTTTGTTCATAGGGATCCAACGTGCAGCACGGCCGCACAGGCGCGTGCGGCCCGAACGCCGGCATCCAAGGGTGCGTCTGTACGTACGTTGAGCCCCCGGCAACTAACGGGTGCTGACCCACCGAGACGCCGCGGTATCCCACGAGCCCATGCCCCGTATAGCCACAGCTCAGCTATTTGACACAGCTATTCACTCACCGTAAAGAAGGATGTGGTGCACGACCTCTTGCCGAGCATGCGGTAGAACGCCGATAAGTTTATGGGGCCGGGGAGGTAAAACCGCTGAAACGCACAGATAAGCATCTTCCTCCTTGACCTCAAAATCGGGCACTGTGATGTTGACCTGGAGATGGCGTGCCACTGCGCCTGAAAGCTGAAGTAACAGGACACCAGCTACAAGCAAAACACCCTTCAAAGCCATGTCCAGGCCTCTGCTTCAATCTGAATCCGAATACCTATTGCAGGGCACGATTTGCGTGACGGACACACCAGGATCGACTGACGACTGTAGCAAAGAGGTAATCAATCCCGATGATATTAATTATATCGATAGTCATAAAATGATATTATGCAAGGCTAACGCCGCGCATTGACGCTGGCTTCGGCTGAAGAAACGACAAGACGACTTGCCGGATCTCCGAGTTTTTTTACAAAGCTTAAATTCTATTTAAAAATACTGGGAGCTAAACAGCTAATGTCCGAAATAGTGTGCATGGCCAAGTGAATTCAAGTGCTTGTCGTACCGCTCCGAACGGAAATGGATGACAGGATGAGGGTGCACGGTACATATAAGCTACTGGTAAAAGTACTAAATTCATCAAAGAGCCTTCATGTCGAGCAGATGACGGCCAGTAGCTATGACCCACGGGGCAGCCGGTGGGTAACGCCGGGAACTACTGTACCTGGTCAGTCATCCCATCAAAGATGAAAAGCCATGTCATCGTTTTGAAAGACAGGAGACGCAGAGACGCAGTTTTAGCCAATACTGGTTCGTGACTCTGTACGTTCGCGTTGTGCCTTTCCCTGATCGTTGGCGGTCGTTGGTGACGAAAGGGGCTCTTCCTCCTAGGTTTCCGGGGGTCGCCCTAATGTGGACAGCCCAAACCGGCTCCCCGGCGCCGTCTCCAGCGCTCAAACGCGCACGAAGTCTTGACATGTCACGCAGTGGGCGTGCAGTCGTGGCCTTGTTACATTGGCGGTTTATCAGTTCCTCACAGCAACGTCAAGTGTTCATTACGGCCGCAATCTTGCAATGCGGCTACACAGTTATCCCAGTTTTCTGTGTCCATTATTATGTGTTGCATGGCCCACTCCGCAGCATGTCTTGCCTGCCTGCATGGAACACGTTTACCCCCTTCATAAGCCGCACAGCTCGATCAGTTACTGCACAGGAAGTGGAGCAAGCCCGCGGTCGTAGTCTGGCGAAGGTGCTGATGCCGTGGCACCGCTGCCATCCCCACTCTCATACACCGTCGTCCAGCCCTTCCGAATGCTGTCGCGCAGCCCTGCCGCACGGGTTGTGCATGTACCGAACACCAGTGCACGTTTCTCATACCCCGCGCCGCCGAGGGTCAACCAGCGACCTGCCGCCGCGCGGGTGGCCCAATACCACAAATTGTACGTCGCTGCTGCTGCCCGCCAAAAGCCTCATCACTGTGTCGTACCACGGTGTCGGTAAAGTGGCGTGTCGTACATCGTGGAGCACCAAGCGTCGCGACGCGCCTGCTCGCGGCCGTGAACGACGGTCCGCGGGTTGGATGGGGGCCGGATCGTGGAAACGCGGGCCGGGCCAGGCCGGGCCGTCACGCACGTGGGTTGCATTCTAGGGGCCGGTGCGCTGGGCTCCCGGCGGCACCGCAGTACTCCGCTTCCCCCTCCGCCCCCCCAGCCCACGAAGGTAACAAACACCCCTGTTTGCAATTCACCGACAGACAGCGTTGCGGCGACAAGGGCCAGGGCCAGGGCGAGAGGCAGAGGCACCGCAGTTCAGAGGCCGAGTGGACAACACCCCACTCGCGCTCGACCACCGCCCGAGAGGAAGGAGGGCGCGACGCGCGGTGCGGCTGGAACCCACCGCCCTTCCCTTCCACCCCCGCCGCCGCCGCGCTACTCGCCAAACCCCGCACTCCGACCCTCAGCACAACAGTCCACGACGCCTTCCGGTCCCGCCGTCCTTACCATGCACCACCAGCACCCCCGCTGTCCAGCCCTTCCCGGGCGTCCCATCGCCTTGAGATTGTTGGGGAGCACCCAGCCCTTCCGTTCAGTGCTGACCGGCAGGCGGGACAACGTCCGCAGCAGCGCGTCGTGCCCGCGACAAAAGTACCTTCATCGCCACCGCGCCGCGCCGCAAGCACCTCCTCGGCATCGCACCCCGTTGCGTTGCGTTGCGTTGTGTTGCGTTGTGTTGTGTTGTGTTGTGTTGTGTTGTGTTGTGTTGCGTTGCGTTGCGTTGCGCTGCGTTGCGTTGCGTTGCGTTGCGTTGCGTTGCGTTGCGCTGCGCTGCAGGGCCGCAACGTGCGCTTCGTGCACCTGCCCCCTTCCGTCTTCCGGAGCCCTCGCCTCCTACACCTGCCACTGCTCAAGAGTCAAGACTGGCCCCCTTCGCATGCAACCACCACATACTACCGTGACCGCGGCCGGGGTCCCGCGCGCAATCCAACACACTAGGTCGCATTCCCGTTAGGAGGTGTCCGGACTTAAACCGCTCTGATTTAAACATTTAATCGACTCGGTCTGTCTCCGACCGATCTCAACTGGAACGGCCCCCTCGGCCGACCGCGGGTCCGGCACTGACTGACACGACGACGGCCGCGTGTTTGAGGATGGTCTAAGAATGGTGATGCCACCGTTCGTTTCACATGCACCACCGAGACCCTCACCAACGGGACAGAGCGGCGCGGTCGCAATCAACGTTGTTCACCGTGCCGACACTGCTTTGTCGGCTCGTCACGCGTACGCCGCCACCACCACCGCGACCGCCCCACATTCAAGTCGTCCGTCGACAAAAAGAAAGGCCAGCACCGCTTGAGGGCTTGACTCCTCTACGTCCGAAGTTCACCATCAGTGCCAACCGCCAAGTGCCGTGGTTGTACCGCTATGACGTTCCCAAATCGCACGGACGTCCCGGCACGCCGCTAATACCGATCTGCAGCGGGGGAGACCCGACCCGACGCGACCCGATCCGGCGGGGGCTAAGGAACAGATCAGAACTTTTTATAACTGGCGGACGGCAAGGTGAGACAACCCCAACTACGCATCGCCCACCCCTACCTTCACCTGTCTCGTACAATGTGCCGTGCAGTTCTGTAAACTCATGGATTCATTCTCATCCCGCCCCTACTGCGCCATTCGCGATAGTTCCGTGATGGAACGGACGCAAGCGAATGGCGCGGATTGAATGTTCGGCCCCTGCTGTCGACGGCCGATCGTTCGCGGAATCTTAGTTTCCAACCCGCACATCAATGGTCAACGGTTCGCCAACCAACTACCGCAACCAACAACTGTACCGCAAGCCATGTCCGATCCCCTGACGGCGACGCACATACCGTATGCGCAAACGCGGTCCGCGCTCCGGCCCTCGCCGGTCCCAGTTCCATTCCCATGCAATCCTCCAAACGCGGCCGCGTTAACCTCCCCCCTCCCATTGTACGTAGGTCCGGACCTAACCAACCCCACCAACGACAATAAAACCACCCAAGGACGCCAGTGCCCAATGCGGCCTAAAACCTCCGCCCGGCCGATATTAACAACGCCCCAACCGTCAACCTTTAGGCAGATCTTGCTCAACATTTATCGTACCATGTACTGTTAGGTACGGCAGATACATATGGCCACGCGCCACGCGCGTCTGCGCCTTCAGGTTCCTGCCGCAAAGTGTCGCAATAAGGCGGCGAATTCTCCTCTCACCTGGATCAGCCCCACAAACGCGGACGAAGCACTCGCGGCCCACCTGCCATGATGCGCAAACGCCCGGAGCCATCCGCCAAATTCGTATGGGAAATCAGTAGGCGGAGGCGGGTGGGTGCGCAATCCGTCGCCCAGCTCGCCCCACTGTAGCTGCGCCCGTGTCGGCGCCGACGAGACCCTGTTGGTGGCCCGAATACTCAATCCCTCGGCGCCCGCCTTCTCTCATGCTCGTAGCCCCCGCCCCACGCGCGCGCACGCTCCGGAACCCAGCCATCCCCACCACAAATAACTCCTCCACCATCCATACTGCCAGTGCCTCAACCACAGCCCCCACACTCCCGGATACTCCGGCCTTTTCTATACGAGAACCGACGGACCGGCGAGCCGTAGGGGGTAAAACCCCATCCCCCACAAACTTCATGCCTTGCCTTCGGGCCTCAGGGATACTTCCGGCCGGACTGCACAGCCCTCCCGGGCGGCCACAGGCCGGGCTCAGGAAAACACGCGGGCTGGGCGCGAACGTCCTCCGGCCCGGCGGGCCGGGTGGGCGGAGCCCAAGGAGTTCAGTTGGGGGCGGGGGACGCATCTCGTGGGCATTACGGTGAACATCCACACACACCCACACACGCGCTTGTGTCACCACATCCACACCCGGCCGCCACGCCCTGGCCCGCGACACAGATGCTCCCACCCATAAAAATGACAGCAGCCCGTCTGAACATGCACGAAGCGCCAGGCCCCGGGCCGCAGGCTCCGGCGGCTGTCTGTGGCATCACGGGTAGCTGTGCATAAATGATTACCACCAAATAACACGAATAGGAACAAGTCAAACACCCTGGGGTAAAGCCGCGCGAGTAGAGGCCAGGGCCACGCGTGGGCGCCGGGAAACGCGCGAGGCGAGGCAGGGCGTGCGCCCCACGTGGACAGCCCCCGGGCGCGGCTTGATGGAAAAGCTGGTTGAGTTGTACTCACAGTCTCAATCGTTGGCATGTCAACACCGACGCGGAGGCAACCCGGCAATCATCGCAAATGTGCACAGCAACTGCGCCCTCCACGACATGTTTGCGTATGTGTGCGCAATCCTGAGCACCACAATCATATGTTCATGTCCGGCCGCCAGCGCCAGCCTTCCGACCGCTCGAGACTGGGCCGCCCGAACCCGCCAGCAAGGAGGGGGATGGCTGCTTGGCCGACAGGTCGGCCCCGTGGGGAAACGGCGGGCAGCCCCGCCACACGACATCTTGAGGAACCGACGGACAACCTCCCCTCTTGCATTCAAATCCCACACCACACCAGGACCCGTACCCCGACTTTGTGCTTTCTTGACGCGGTCCCTCACAAACACACCCACACACAGAAGGCAGCAAGTCGGCATCGTCAGCGAGCCCGCCTCATTCCTGTCAAAATTAAACAAAAGCAAGCCTGGCAAACTAAAAGACGCGCGCAACAGCAATTCTCTCCAACGCTGCGACTGGTTACCATCCACGCATTGTCAGTAGTTTCTCGGGGCATCGCCTTAAGCGACGCGGCGCTCGACGACCCATCCGATAGCCGCGGACGAGGTAGCCACAGACCGATGGACGACTCTTAAACAGAAGACATTAGGACAGCCCCCGGTCATGCTGACGCGCTAGTAGTGTTTAGGGAAGAGACCCGCCGCGCTAGTACTGTCTTTGTGTGAGGGTGTACGGATGCACGTGTTCCGCGGCACCTCCCCCTCGGGCTCGGCAAGGCACTGCGGCCACATCCTTCCGCCGTACGCGATGCGGCTTTGCGGCCTGACCCATCCACCCCGTCGGCTGCGCGCACAGGCACCCCCTCCTCGGGGCTCGCCCCAAGACCAGGCAAACACACATACCCACAGCCGTTCGGGCGGGTTACTCGCTACCAACACACCATGCACATGGGCACGCATACATACACACACGCCATCTCCAATCTCTTGTGACGGCACCACAAGGTTCTCGCAGGACCAGGGGGCTGGGAGCAGGGACCGCCTCGTACCTCCACCTCGTCTCCGCTGCCGCCCATGCCCCCGAGGGTGCATTCGACATCCACCCATCTGCCACAAAACCTGCTCACGCCATGTCCCATATGCTATGCTTTCCCTCCCGACCCCTTCCTTCCGTCGCCGCCTTCGGCTCTGCGGGACCAGGACTGCCGCCATGTCGGGTCGGGTCGGGCGGCGCTGTTGGTCCCACGTCCGCGTCCCTTTTGTCTCCCACCTCTCTCGCGCCCTCTGCCTAAGCCTCCTTCCCGCCTCCTCCTTACGTTTTTCTCTTTGTTCCTCCTCCTTGTCGCCTCCTTTTTTTCCTGCGCCTCGACTCCACCACCGAAATCCTTATTACCATCACCAGCGGCGGCAAGCACCAGCAAAGTGCCTGCTCTCGTAATCCTCTCCAGCTCTCGGTGTCCATCGGTCTACAACATCGTCCCTGCCCCCTTCCCAGTACACTCACAACAGCACCTCCGCGTTGCGCCCCTTCCCCTCCCCCCCGTGTTGTTTTCAATTTCAAACCCTCCGCTATCTTTCCCTAATGAAACGAGCACTGCAAGGCGCCGCAGCCGCCCGGGACGGCAGCCCCTCGGTCGCCCCCCAATCCCCGCGGACGTCGCAGCGCCGGCCGGCGACGTCTGTCCGTGAGCCATCCGGCCGTACGCTCGGCGCCTGCCTTCGGCGCAAGCCTCTCATGGTGCGCTTGCTACCCTGGAAGCTGACGCCAGCTGCGCGGGTCATGTCTGTTCATCGGGTCGAGGCAGCTTCCTGACGCCCAGTCCGTCCAACCGGAGGGCCTGCCTGCTGCCGCCGCCGTAGCCGGCCCCGCCGGACGGCAAGCATTGAGAAACTGTACATCGCCTCCACACACCATGGCCCAGCGGCATCGCCGCCGAGTGAATGTCAGCTGTCCTGTAGGACCTCGAAGGGGGTCGGGCACCAATCCCTCTTGCGTTGGCGTTGCTGAGGCACTCCTCCCGCCCCGCTGGTTATGACCCCTCCACGGCCGCCGCCGCCGGGTTCGCTGCCGGGTCGGGGCCTCCCGGCCCGGTCACCTTGCCCAGGGGCGACGCCGGCGGCGACGCCGGCACACGCCCCAACGGCGACTGCACCTGCGGCAGGCCGACCTGCACCATCCCGCCGTTGAGCGACCCACGGGGCCGCGGCACAACGCCGTGCGCGGGCTTCTCCGCCCCCATCGCCACGGCCGCGGGTGACGCGTGCTGCAAGGGCTGCTGCGATTGCTGCTGGGCCCCCGCCGCCGCGGACGAGCCGGCGGGCGGGCCGGCTCCGCCGGCCGAAGGCGCAGGCGACGCCGGCGCCCCCGCCGACGCCTTCGGCTTGAGCGGCGGGATGGCTGGGAGCTGTGTGTTCATGATCTGCAGCATGTTTTCGATGGCGGACACGATCTCGGAGGCGCTGGGCCGCTCGTTGGGGTCCTGGCTCCAGCACTGACGGGCGAGGGCACTGCGGAGGGGGAGGAGGAGGGGGAGGAGGAGAAGCGGAGGCGGATGGTGCAGAGGAAGAGGATTGGCGAGGGAAATGCAACCCGGATCAGTGCAAACCCAGATCAGCGCAAACCCAGATCGGCGCCAGGTAGTGGAGGTGGAGGAGGACAGGGACGCGACCGTGGACGCGTATCTGGGGGCCAGCAGACGGCTTTCAAGACACACCCTCGTCAACCGCCCCGTGGACATGATGTGCAAGGAGCCCAACACGCAGACGCAACCCCGGGGTCACCTCAGGGGTTGTCCGGCCCCTGGCGCGCGGGGGATACATGCAGACCAACTGACTGGCGAGGCGGGGCAACCCACCAGGGAGATGTTGGC
The DNA here is from genome assembly GCA_003117195.1 of Eudorina sp. 2006-703-Eu-15. Taxonomy (NCBI): domain Eukaryota; kingdom Viridiplantae; phylum Chlorophyta; class Chlorophyceae; order Chlamydomonadales; family Volvocaceae; genus Eudorina; species Eudorina sp. 2006-703-Eu-15. Next base: position 1,736,765 of record BDSI01000009.1, read on the forward strand.
AGAGGCATATGGCATGCCGCAAGTGGGCTTCCTGCCGTGTCCGCCCCTCGCCCCTCACAGCATGATTAAGTCTCTGCCGAGTTCCGATGTCCCGCACCCCGCACCCCGCAACCCGCACCCCTCGCGCGGCTTCCGTGAGGTCTGGCCTACCCGTACGATCGCGGGGTGTCCGGCGGGAAGGTGGGTCGGAGCCCCTTGAGCGTCACGCGCTGCGCGATCTGGTCCTCCGGTACGTCAGAGTACGGCCGGGCGCACGTGTAGAGCTCCCACATGAGGATGCCGAAGGAGAAGGTGCTGCCCAAGGAAAGGGTTCAGGGGGCGATCGATTTTACCAAATGAGTGATGAGGAAGGGGTGTGGGTGAGGATGAGCAAACGCAAGCCCCCGAGTGGAGAGAGTTTTTGACATGGGGAAATGTAGGACATTGGTAGAAGGGGGAAAGGAAAACGGTGGCAGAGGGGCCCGAGGCCCCGACAAAAAGCTGCCTAGGTTGACGATCACCGTAACCGAGCATGGTTCCTTATTCAGTCGGTTCGCGCACAACGCACAACCAAGCACATGCTGGCGCGCCCGATGCGCGCTCGGGAGGCAGCCAAACCAGACGGCAACGACCGCAAGGGCAGAGCCGCGCCGCCATCAAACGTCGACAACCACCAACTGTCACCCGCTTAGTACCGACCGCGGATGGCCGTTACTCACTCGACGGAGAAGTCCAGGGGCTGCCCCTTAATGAACGTCTCCTGCGGGCAGGCAGGCAGGCAGGCAGGCAGGCGGGCGGGTGCTTAAATGGGTTTTCACAGCAGGGGGTTCCTTGAGGGCGAGAGCAGGGCGTTTGAAATGGCCGGCGAGCGACGTGTGGTGTCGGCGTGGATGAGGGTGTGGGGCTGCCGAACAGCGAGATGCGGTGTGGGTGCAAGGTAACTGAGCCGCGAGATGAGGTGAGTCCAGCGCGACAGGTGACGTGATGAAGATGTTGGTGTGGGGCTGGATAAGAGACGGCCCCACACCCTTTCCACGAAAGACGAAACACACCTCAATAGGAATCCGGATCCCTTCCCCTCAATCGGTGTCCCTTCATCCCAAGCCACAGCAGCACTCCCCCAGCAGCAGATCTGGCCTTTCTTCCGTGGACCTCCCGGCCCCCCTTTAAGCAGCGACCTCCCGGCCCCCCCTTCAGCAGCAGCACCCACCGGCGCCATGTGGGTGACGGTGCCGCAGGCCTCCTCGGGCAGGATCGTCGGCCGGCCGCCCGGTACGGCCGCCTTGAGCACCGAGACGTACCCGAAGTCCGCCAGCTGCGAGAGGGCGGCACACGTGCGCACGAGGGCCGGGCGGGAGGGGGCAGTCAGGACATTGGTAGACATTTTGAAGCTGCGCTGCTGAGGAGGGACGGGGGCACTCACGATGGCCGGCGTTGGCGTGCTGCTGGACGAAAGCGCGCGTGGCGGTTCCCCTGCACAGCAGCAGCCAGCCAGCCAGCCAGCCAGCCACAACCCCTACAGAACCACCCACCCACCCACCCACCCACCCACCCACCCACCCACCCACCCATCCACCCACCCACCCACCCACCCACCCACCCAGCAGCGCAGTTTCAAATTGTCTACCGGTTTCCTATACCGACCCGGCTCCTATCCTCCTCTCCGCCCATACGCGCCCCGCAGGTGCTCAACACACTCATCAAGCCACTAATTCGCCGGGGCACCCACGCCCCCTGCCCCCAAAACGCCAGCCACACACCTATCATCGCTACCCCGCGCCCCGACCCCGCGGCCCTCCCCCTGCAGCCGTCACCCCTCCCACACGTGCCTTGCACGTGAAGCCGCGGCTGTCCCTCCGCGAGCTCTTCAGCAGCACGTTGGCGGGTTTCAGGTCTGCGGGCAAGGGGGTCCCGAGGGAGGGAGGGGGGAATGAGCGGGTGACGATCAGGATGGCGCCGCATACGGCCCAAACCCAGCGCGGACTTCGGGAAGGCACATCTGCAACGTGGAACCATTCAAAACTGCCTCGGTTACCGTAGTATCCGGGCCCCATACCGCACACACTATCACGGCACCTCAGATGTTCTCAGCGGGACTCTAGGGGGAGCCGTGAGGGACCGTCTGCGCCGGATGACCACATCCAGCACACGGGCGCCACCCCCTTGCGCCGCCCCGCGCCGCAGCCGCCCCCCCCCGCCCCCAAGGCCGCACCCTCCATCCCCCCCCGAGGCCACACCCGCCGATGACGTCCAGCACTTCGCTGTCCCCCCGCGCCCCGCATCCCGCAAATCCCGGATCTCGCTTTCTTTAGCGGTTAAAAAAGAACACGGCCCGGGGGCATCTAGGGTATCCTGGGCGCAGGGGCATGATCGCGTCCCCTAACCCCAGAACCCCGCCAGCGCGGGGCTCGCTGGCCTCTCCGCTCCCCTCCCCTCCAACCCCCGGACCGCCTCTCGGCCCCGCCCCACCGCAGTGCGCCAGGTTGCGCGCGTGGAGGTGCCGCAGCGCCAGCGCCACTTCGAGCAGCGTGGTGCAGATGGCCTTGAGCGAGGGGCGCCTGGCGCCCAGCGGCGTCACCGTCATGAAGCGGTGCTGGTCGACGGCATGCGCCAAGGTGCCCTGCGGGAGGTCCCGGGGACGAGGGGGGGTATAGGAAATTGGTAGACAATTTCAAACTGCGCTGCTGCCCGAGCGACGGTTCGACCGGAGAGAATTGGTACAGTACCGTAGATGGGGGGGGGGTTGGCTTGGGCGGGTCGCAAGCGTCGCGATGGCGGTGGCGGTGGTGGCGGGTGCGGCCGACTTGCGACGCAAGCGCCATATCGCCGTAACTCTGCTGCGATGTAACTCTGCTGCGATACATCCACATCCACACACACAGCCGCGGGCTGGCTTGGGAGGGTCGGCATGCCCTCAGGCATCTGCCGCATTCGAGGCAGTTTCGGATGAGGCTGCAGGGGTACGGCCGGTTGAAGCTGACGGGGCGCGGCGGCGTTTCTCCCCTGCAGTTTTGTTGCTTGCCCAACCTCTGCAGCTCAGGTCGGGCGGGATTCCTCTCGCTATCAACACATGCATGCATACATGCATGCATGCACAATCGCCTACGGCCTACGACCCACGGCCTACGGCCCCCACCCACCCACCCATCCACCCACCATGTCGCAGTACTCCATGCAGAGCGCGGAGCAGGGGATGCCCTCGTCCGCCCGGCTGAGCGCCGTGGCCGCGGACAGCTCCAGCAGCTGCACCCCCGAGGTGCCCTGCTTGGGCGGCTTCTGCTTTACCAGCACCATGCTGGTGTACAGGCTGTACACCTGCAGCCCAGGGGCGGCGCGGGGCGGCGCGGGGCGGGGCGGGGCGGCGCGGGGAGACGCGGGGAGACGCGGGAACCGAGAATCGTTCAGAAGAATCGTTTGCCGCGCGCTGGGGAGGGAGCGGATCTCGTCCGTTCGCTTGTCCGGCTGGTCGGCCAACTGTCAACTGTCCCCCACCTGCCCTGTCTGTGGCTCCTTCCCGGCGCCAGAACTAGCGCCTCCCTGCCCATCAACTCCTTCCTTTCCCCTATCCTCCCCGTACTTGTAGATGGCTACCTCTATACCAGCACGCCGCCGAGTCCCATCACCTTAAAGCCCCGGGGCCCCTCACCTGGATGATGTGCGGGTGGCTCAGGCTGGCCGTCACCGCCAGCTCCAACGCGCTCCGCTGAAGCACTCGCCGGTCGCTGACCGCAGGCCACGCCTGCTTGCCGTCCGCGCCACCACCGCCACCGCCGCCGGTGCCGCCCGCCGCGCCGCCGCCTTGGCCCCCGGCGGAGTAGTTGTTGTGGTTGAGGGACAGCCCTGCGGGGGTCCACACGCAACGACCGGTAGCGGGACAGGGCACGAGTGGGGCGAGGCTCGCTTGGGCGGGAGCGGGTGCGCGGACAGAGCTCACGAGCCGCACGCGCTCGAGCTTGCTTTCATTCCACATTTCGCATTGCTTGCCTTCTTACCATGACCTGCTTTGACGGCACCAGCATTGAGGTGGTGGGGTGTAAAGGGAAAACAGCTGCGGTGGGTGGGTGGGTGGGTTGTCCAGCGGCACCAGCAGGTCTCAGCAAGGGGTCGCTGTGTGCGGCGAACCCGCATCAGGCCCCTTCCCCGCTTTCTTTGCGTGCACCTGCCGCCAGCCCTGATCCCGTTTGCTTTGTAAGCCCCCAACGGACGCGCCGGGGTCCCAGCGGGCGGACAATGAGTGCACGCAGCGGGCGAACAGCACCATGGCCGGCACGCACCATCGCCGCCGGCGCTTTCGGCCCCTTCACCCACCGTCTGGCTCATACAGTGAAAGAGGACTTTTCTCACCCGGCTACAACTGCAGCGTTGCCGGGCTGCAACTGCAGGGCCAACACCCGAGGACGCAGATCCAAGTCTGCATATCCTACATACCCCCCAAAATGCCCAACCCGAGAGGGTCTTTTAGGTCAATTGAAAAATTTGGCCGGGAGGGCCCCTCCAGCCTCTGTGCGCCGTGTGTGCCGCTCTGTGCTCACCCGCCGCAGTGGCCAGGTCCCCAGGCACCTCGAACACCTTGACCGCCACCTCCAACGCGTGGAGCTTGCCGCGGAACACCACCCCGCCGCCGCCGTGGCCCAGCACCTCGAGGAGGTGGAGGTGCGGCAGGTCCTCGCGCCGCAGGGACTCCGCCACCCTGGGGACGCGAGGGACCGAGCCGAGGGGTGGGGTGGGGGTATAGGTAAATTAGTAGACACAGACACATTCAAACTGCGCTGCTGCCAGAGCAACAGTCCATCTGGGGTAGGGCTCAGATTTGACATGTGCGACATTGGTGCTGTGTGACCGGCACCTAAACCCTTGCACCAGCCGCCGGGGTTCCCACCCTCGTCCACGTCATAGCCCTCCGGCCCACCTGTCCGACGCCATGAGCTGGCCCTGGAGCGCCTGCAGCGTGTCCATGTACGACGAAACCAGCACCGACATCTGCTGCAGCGCCTCGCCGGCGGACAGCCCCTCCAGGTGCAACTCGCTGGCCGAGGCGCCGTGCATGAAGCCGCCCGGCCCGGGCAGCGCCAGCTGCGGGGAGGTGGCGGCGCCGCCGGGGCCGCCGCCCAGCCGTGACAGCAAGGTGTTGCTGTACATCTCGCCGATGGGCGGAGCGGCTGCGGGCGCCATGCCCGGGGTGCTGGGGGAGGCTGCAAACACGGGCGGCGGGGAGAGGCAGCCGGGGAAGAGGGGTGTCCGGGTTCGGTAGGGAGGGGTAGGGGGTGTCCCAATTCCAGGTCCCAATAGTCCGTCTGCAGCCTCTCCATTACTTACTTCAGTTACTTACTTCAGGTTTAAGACCGGGCCATTACCAGGCGCACGTGTACTCCCCCGGGTGCAGCCACGCCCCTGACATATCACGCACCCCTGCCCTCTGTCCGACGGAACACACAAACCCAAAGCCACACACATACACATTGGGGCGGCAGTCTTGCTTTTCTGTGTTACCTTTTCGCCCCCTGCAGATCATATCACGCACACTGCCCTGCCTGCCTACGAGCATGCTCGGGTGGGTAACTGTGCTATTCAACATACTCACTCTCGACGCCGTTGAGGGGCGCTCCGGCCGACAGCATCGAGGGCGGCACATGGCGCGCCTGGGAGGCGGACATGGAGGACGCGATCCGCAGCACGGGCCCGCCGGGGCTGGGCAGGTTGTTGGCGGCGCCCGCCAGCGCCGTCCACTCCTCAGCCAGGCTGGTTTCGAAGCGGTGACGAATGAGCGGCGCCAGCAGCTGCCGCATGAGCAGCTGCACATCCGCCTGGATCAGCTCCAGCATCGGCCGCGGCAACCGCTCCGAAAACGCCATGTACAGCGCGATGTGGGTCGCGCTGGCGCCGCCGCCGCCGCCGCCGTCGGCGGCGGCGCCGCCGCCGCCGCCCGCGACCTCCGCGATGCCCCCTAGGCCCACGAGTTCCGCCGTCACCAGCGCGAGGGAGTGCGGCCGCCGGCCGTTGACTCGCGCCATAACGTAAACGTCACGGGAGGGGCTGTGTACGGCATGCAGGTGCTCGTTGCAGTCGCTGATGATCCAGCCGCCGCGGGTGGCGCCCGTCGGCGCCGCGGCCGCGGCGGCGGCGCTCATGCAGAGGTCGCGAAGGGCGGAGGGCCCGGCCTTGGTGATGCCGCCGACGGCCGCCATGGAGGCGACGGCGGCGGCGACGCCGGTCCCGGTGCCGCTGCCGCCGACGCCGCTGCGGCCCTGCGTGCCCTTCTTGTCGCGCTGCTGGAGAACAACCTGCGGGGTCGGCGTCAAAGCAAGAACCAATGCCCACGACGACCCTTGCCACACCCAGCCGCGAGCTTAAGAGGTTGTGGACGCCTAGGCACACGATGCCGGCGCGCCGCCGACCTGAGGACTCTCCGAAACCAAACACCACGCCGCAGCTGCCCAGCCGTGTGACCGCCCGCGCCAACACGTGGACTTCAGCTGTTCAGCAGGTGCCCGCGGGACCCCCCTTTCCGCGTCTCTTTTACCTTCCCTCGACCTACCTGCAGCAGCGTGTGGGACAGGGGAAACACCAGCGCCTTGTACCGCGAGGGCAGCCGGTCCAGACGGCACGAGAACAGCCCGGACGGGTTGGGGCAGGCGATCACGCCCATGCTGCGGCTGTTCGGCATGTGCACACGCGACCCCGCGGGCCCCCCGGCCTCCGCCATCATATGGCTCGGAAGCGTCGCGGCGGCACCGGGTGTGGGCCCGGCTCCGCCGGCGGCGTTCGCAACGCCGGCGCCCATACTGCCTCCGCCGGCTGCCGCCGCCGCCGCCGCGGCTTCGCCCCGCAGCCCCGTACCCAGGAGGCTCGGGAAACGCTCGATCGAGCCCGCGGCGCTGGCCTCCGTAAGGCCCAGATGGATGCCGGCGGCGCGGCATTGCATCCGTACACCCCCGGTGCCGCCACCATGGGAGTGGCTGCCGCTGTTATGAGGCGGCAAGCCGCCGTTTGCGCCGGCGCCGCCGCCACACGCGGACGCCAGCGCGGGGTGCAGCAGCGGCAACGTCTGGGAGCTTGAACAGCCGGCCATCGAGTCCATGGCGCCCATTGCGGCCTCCGCCGCCGCCGCCGTCTGGTCCCGGAAGACCACCGCGCTGACCTGCTTCGGCGGCACGAGCGCCAGCAGCGCCGCCGGCGCCACGGCAAACGTGTGCTGCAGCCGCGCCTGCAGCCCCGCCGCCACCGCCGCCGCCAGCTCGCCGCTGCCCGCCGCTGACTGCACGGCAAGCACCAGATCACACACCTGCCGTACTGGCTCCGGCCCCGTGCTGAACAGCACCCCCGCCAGCGCCAGTGACACGAGGTCTTGCTCCATGGACTCCACGAAGATGCTGGGCGTCGGCTCCGAAACTCGGTCCGGCCGGCTGAGGTACAGCGTCAGCGCGCCGACGATGTGCTGTCGGCCTGCGGATCCGCCGCCGCTCTCGCTCGCATTGGCGGCCATCGCGGCCGCGCCCGCGACAGCGAAGGCGTTGGAGGCGCCCGAAGCGGTGGCGCCGCCTAGCGTGCCCATCAGCATGCCGCCGCAGATGGCGGGGTCCGATGCTGGAGGCATATCGCCTGTGCCCAGCGGCTGCGCAAAGATGGGCAGTGCCAGAAAGTCCGTGAAGTGGTGCGCGTTGTAGAGCAGTTTCCAATCGGCCGGGAAGCTGCTGCCCCCGTGCAGGGAAGAGTTACTGCTGCTGTGCACGCTGACGTTGTACGTCTGAGCAGCCTGCGGAGCGGTGACGGCGTAGCGCGTTGGTGTTAGTTGTTAGTAGAGGTGAAATGAGGTGAGCCGTGGCGCGGCGGCGTTGGGTGGGTGCATCACTGGCGGTGGTGGAACGACGGGTCGAGGCTGAGCGCCCGGTGGTTGCCCTGGCCTTGACCAGACCAGCCTAGCCAAGCTCAAGAGAGCAAACAACAGAAAACCTGCAGCTTCAGTCAACCCAACGCGCAGTGCGCGGTCCAGTCGCGCTGGCTTTGGGCTCACAGGACACGGCCGCACGTCTGCCGCCCCCCTAGGGCATGCATCCTCTCACTAGCCCTTGATCATACTCCGACCCGAGCCGACTCTGCCCGACATCACCCCACCCAGCCCCCCAGCTGGCCCGGCCCACCCCAGCCGCACCGCCCCAAACGATCAAACAAATGCTGGGCACCCTTGTCGGGAGACGTGCACGGATACCAGGGTTCTCTCGCGTGGAACGAAGAACGGACTAACCACGGAGGCACGCAAGCAAAGGTATGTACCTTAGTCTCCCACAGCGACGTCAAGCTGGAGGGGCAGTTCGCGTCGTACTCCGAGCCCAGGTGCAGCGCGTACCCAGGCTGAACCGCCTGCCGCATGGGCCCCTTGCTCAGCAGCGCCACGAACGAGTCCGTCGCCTCGTCCATGATCCAGACGCTGATTTGGGTTACCAGGATGTGGGTTGTGGGGGCGGTAGCGGACGGGCACACACACACACACACACACACACACACAAACACAGCGTGGTTCGGGTGGGCTTCTCACGAAACACACAAACACGCGGGGGACATCGGGAGGGGAGGCCGATCGGCTTGGGAAGGGATCTGGGAGGTACCCAGTAGGATATGGACCGGACGCGACTGTATGTGTGAGCTGCTTACTGTGATGTGACAGTTTCGCACTGACGGCTTGGCAAGGAACGGGTAAATTGGTGAGCTAAGCGCGAGTTCTCCGGCTCGCTCCGAGGATAAGTTCAAGCACGGACGGTCCCTGTCCCAAATACACAAAAGGGAGGGGGACACGCAGGAGGCAAGGTATAGTTTATGCAACTCCGGCGGATCGCGGGGTGTACAGGCGGTAAGGGGCTTGGAGCTGGCCGTCGCGAGCAGAGCAGCCCGCTCCGTTAGCTTCCCGGTGGACGTCCGCCTTCGTGCGGGCGCAGCTGCACAGAAAGCTCGCGCCGTGCGCGTGAAACTTGCGCATGTGTATTCGAGTCAAGCGCGGAACACACAGCCAGACTGCTGGGCCCGTGGCGGGTGATCGCCTCTCAGCGGGAACTTCCCGAGCGCGTTGCCTGGAGAGTGCGAGTTCGCACGTCCAGACCAGAGGCAACTATAAACGAGGCGGCAAGATGTGCTATTGTGGCAGCATCCATACAACATTGTGAGAAACCGTGTAAACCTGTGGGAGGATGCAACACGCAGGTCGCAGAGTCCGGAAGCGTGAAAAGCAGCTGGTCACGAAGCATGACCAGCGAAGCCTAGCGCGTCCCCTATGTTTCCAACACCTTGCGGAACCTGCTACGTGCCTGCCGCTCGGAGCCATTCCCTGCCGTTCGCACCTGGCACATGCTGCCGAATAAGTTTTTGCAAGCAAATCTACAGCGCCCTCCACACGAGTCCACCAGTGTCCTTGTAATAGCATTATCTTCCGCTGCACGTCAATACCCTGCACAGCAAGGGCCGTAAGGACTGAAGTTACCCACCGTTGTGAGTGTTGCCGCAGCTAAACGGCTGACGAAACCACAGGTAATACGGCGTTAGCTGTGTCTGTTCAAGAGAACCATGAAGCACGCGCATGAAAACGCCAGTCCTGAACCGTCACAATCCCGGTTCATCGCGGCAGCGTGTACACGCCTGTCACGAATGAATCATATTTGAACGAACCTGTACTAATCCCCTCGCAAGCTCCCCTGCGCCACCGGCTGCAAGCGCGCTCGCGATAGGCTGATTTGGACTGACCGCGGGCGACGGAACCCTAGGCAGACCGCTCTGAGGTGCATGGTACACTCCTTGTTCCTTGTCGGCGTCAGGTTTTGCAGAAACAGTGACAAGGAATGGTGGCTGGGATTCTTGTGCAGCGTGTGTCACATCTTTGGTGCCCACCACGCCGTTGCCCCGTTGGGTATCATCATTTTGGGTGCGACCAAAGCAGCAAAGGATGCCTGGCATCCCTTTGTGGCCCTGACCCCTGCGGGGCCAACTAAAGAGCCGTTCCGACGGCTAGGAAAAAAAGGCTCTGCCGCAAGATAGGGTTTCGAGTGCGAACTAAAGCTGCATTCCTAGAGGTATCCAAAAGCTGAAATGAGCTGGCAAGCTATCATGAAACGAGAAACGGAATGCTGCCCACAGTACGGCTGCATTGAAGGAAACGTTCGAGATAATAATAAATGCGTTGCAACTTTGGCGTACATAATGAAATTGCTTGAGCCATTCAGGTTGCATGCAACTTTTTTGGCCGTACGGAATAGTCACTATCTGTCCGACTAGATCGGGAACAAACGCTTTATATGCCAATTTATGTGGAATCGATTTGCGCTTTGGAGTTATGGCACATTCGTTCGTCCTTCCCTTGCTGTATCCCCAAGCACAAATTCATACTGCGCGCATACAAGCGAAGTTTTATGGATGTAAAGCCGTAGTTTGAGTAAGCCTTGACGGTTGATTCCTTGAAGTCTTCCCAGCATTGCACAAGGCGCGCACCGTACTGATGAAACTGATCGATCTCCTTTTATGCGTGGTTTTACCAACAGCATATCTGGTTTCTGAGAGAAGTATTGTGTGCCCGGACAGCTGGGGATCCTTATTTGACGCCACCCTTTGCGGGGCGTAGTAACACAACCGACGAGCCGTCAACCGTTCGGACCGTAATACGTCGTAAACATCACCATCATGCGCCAGCGAATGCTGGCGTTCCATGACACGTGACCGAATGTGCGGCCCGCAAAAACTTGAATCAAGCTTTAACAGTTTGTTCGGGAATCGCATACGTCGCCAATATATGCGCCGCCGCGGCTGCGACAGACGGGGACCCACTGACGAATAACATGCAAGGATCGATGGTGTCGATGGTGTCTGCGATCCGCCTTTGTCGAATCCCTGACATTCGCCAGGCGGGTTATCCGCGCCGCCAACCGCAGACATAATAGAACAAGCGTCGTCGTGGCGCGTAAAGCCCTGGCATCTCCCGCAGCGCGCCATTCCGTTGACCCCATCGCTGCGTTACTACCTTTGTGTGGGTCGGGCGCTCGGATGTCATGTGTAATTGACGAGGGTTCTCCGCCGACAGACTAAGGTCGCATGCAGCACACACACCCCGCGTCACAGCCACCCACGGGAGCGCGTTCGAGTCTCAGTGACTCGACCTCGCCTGCCGCCCAACCGTACGCTCTGGAAGGCCTCCCCGAGCCCGCATCCCGATGCCCGTAAGGCCACCCATCCGTGATTCCTTCCGCTGCGCAGCATTCTCGATGACAGCTTGCGTAGGAAAGGAGAGTTGCCGCTTGCCTTGCCGGGGATATGAGAATCAGATTCCCGGACAGCGAGCGAGGGGAGAGCGCGCATTTCCGCGCCCTGCACGTGAGACATGCAAACATCCAGTCGCACGTACGTCGTGGGCCAGCCAGCGCCGCGACGGCCGGGGGTCGTGTGGGTCGGGCCTCGTGTGGGTCCCCGTATGGGGACTGTCAGGCGAGCGCCGTGCGGTTGCCCAAGTCGGGGCTGGCCCAGGACGGTGCGTGGCATGGAACGGACGCCACGATCAGCTTGGTGTTGGGTCTGATTGAAAGCTCGCGAGGGTTACACCACGACAGCGACCGCTTTCCCTGAGTTGTACATCTGTACGACGTCACCAGAAAAGCGACCGCTGTGCAGGCCGCACGCCAGGAAACCGGGGGCGACCGCTGTCCTTCGCAACGCACGCCAAGAGGGCAACCGCCGGTTCCATCCCAGAATTGCCAGCCCGCTTGAACCCCCCCGAGGCGCCCGGCTCGCTAACCGCGCGGCGCCCCGCCGAGCGCCGCTTGCAGGGCGCCCCTGGCCCGAACTCATCTATCTACCCATCCATCCCTCCGTCCATTCATCCATTCATTCATCCATCCATCTAATCCCTCCGTCCATCCGTCCGTCCATCCACATCGGGCGAACCCGCACAACGCAGACCCTCGCAAAGGCTGGCGGGCCAAGCGGGTCGGGCCACGGGGGTTTGTCTTCAATGCACAATGCCAGGAGCCGCCATGTCATCCCATCTCGTCTAACACTTCACCTACGAAACCCGCAGCAGATCAACGCAAAGCGAACCGCAGGCCCCGACACCGCGTAATTGCGGACCGCGAACCGCGAAACTGCGTTGAAGGCCTCGAGAGCCAAGCCGGCCACCAGGCCCCGCCGGGCCGCACCGGCCAGTGTCCCGAAACAAACTCCTGCACCCGTGTCCCTGGCGCACGGAGGACCGGACTCACAAATGGAATGGCGCTGCTCACGGCTCCCCATTTCCGTGCCTGCTTCTGCTTCTGCTGCTTCCGTTGCTTTTGATTCTGCTGCGCCGCTGCAACCACCGCAGGCCCCGCTTACGTCGCCGCCGCCGGTGCTGCCAGCCGCGGTTCAATCCGGCCGATGCACCCCCACAGCGCCGGTTGCTTCGGGGTTGCCTCTCAAGGCGCTCAATACCCAGAGCGCGCAGAGGTCTGCTCGGCCCGGCTTGATCCGCTGGGTGCCGCGATGCTGATGCTGATGATGAATGCCGCCAAACGCAAGAGGTCAGCGCGTCTCCCGTGCTGCTTGCTAAACTGCTGCTGCTGCTGCTGCCAACGCTGCTCATGCATGTACCTGACGGGCCTGTCCCGAGACCGATTCGCTGCTTCTTGCACCCTACCCACCGCCCGGGGCCCTTCCAGCAGCTGCTTCTTGCACCCTACCCACCGCCCGGGGTGCCGCCCGAGTAGCGCCCCCGACGCTCCTGTTGCTGCCGCGCGCTGCGGCTGCCGTTGCTGTTGCCGCAAACCCGCTCGCCAGCCCGCCAGTCCTGCCTACATCCCTCCTGTTCTGACCTAACCTAGCCGGCTCAATCCTCATCTCCACCAGCATCCCTCAGGAGGCTCAACGCCACCCGGGCGCACGGAGCGCTCCCCCACGGCGCGTCCCCCTTCGCGCCCCATAAAAACGCACAAGACCGCCAGCGACCTCCAGAGATCGCCAAGCCGCCTCTGTCCCCGCCCTCCTCTATCTGACTGGCCAGCAGACCGTGTCTACTGCTACAGCCGGGTCGCGAGGGGTCGCCGGGCGGCACAAGCCCTGGGTGTGCCCCACCTCCGCCCGCCCGCCCGGCCACCCACGCGCATCAAGGCCCACACACACCCTTGCAGCATCAAGGCCCACATACACCCTCGCGTTTTCTTTTTAACCCTCGCGCAATCGATCCGTTGCCGCTCCCGGACAGCCCCCCTGAGCCACTCTCGTACACTGCCGTACACCCACACAGCATCTCTTATTCAACCACAGCAAATACACACGCACACTTTCCGAGGTCCGGTTGAAACTCACATGAAGATTTTTCACCACAAGTAGCTGGACTCGTGCCCCCGGGTCTGTCTGCGCGGTCGTTCAATGCACCGCCGCCGCGGGTGCCGCCGCTGCGGCGTGCACCACGGCCGCGGGCGGCGGCCCGTGGGGCGGGGTGGAGGCCGCCAGCCGCTCGTACGGGTTGACGCTCCACATGCTGAGTCGTTTGTGGCCGGCGCTGGTGGGCACGAAGGGCCGGGCGGGCGGCGGCGTGTTGCGCAGCTGCAGCTGGGGCTGCGCGGGGGAGAAAGGGACAGGGCCGGGCAGGGAGACACGGGCAAGCGCCGGAACAGACGTGGCTCTACGACCCGGGGATTCCGTGGGGTGGTGCATTTTGTTCAGAGTCCAACAAAGGCAAGAAAACGAATGAAATGTTGACAAACTTTGCTACCGCATAAAAACGATTACCGGGTCTTTACTGGCGAATTTCGTGGAGAAACCATCCCGGGTCCCACACGCCACGGGACGGGTAAATATGCCCACGGCGAGGGGAACAGGACCGCAGAACTGCCCCAGGCCCCTCCCCAGCCCTCTTTCCAGCCCCCTCCCTGCCCATTCGCCAGCCCCCTCTCCAGCCCCCTCCCGCCTGCGAGGACACGCGCGCCGCACCTTCTCGCTTGACTCGGGGCAAGGAATGTAGGCGGGCGATGACATCAGGCCACAGTACCGTCCCTTGGACCCCGGGTTGTTGGGCCGCCAGGCGGGTCGCCCCTCGGACGCGGAGCGGCTGCGACTGGGCGACCGCGATTGCGCCGGGGTAGCGTACAGCTGCAGCCCGGGCACGTGCACCAGGAGACGTACCAGGGCATAGATTACAACTTCATCAGCATGACGTCAACAACTCGGATCCAGAAGCATGACATCAACAACTCGGATACCACACGTGTTTGGGACAAACAAAACCAAACTTAACCCTCAAGAGTGCTGCCCGGTAGCACGAGAAGGACCGGACACCAGTCAGCGAGCAGGCAGGGCCGCACCCACGGGACGGAGTGCGGGGCCCCGTGGGGCTGCACGCGTGGCTGCGTGCGTGAATCCCAGCACAGGGAGGGGCGCGCCGCCGCACCGTTGCTGCCGCCTCACCTCGCTGTCCGGCGTGAACACACCGTTGGCGCGCGTCCCGCCCCAGAAGGGCTTGCCGATGCGCGCGCGCGCGTCGTGCTTCAGGACCTGTGCGGAGGGCGATGCGGGTGCATAAGAGAGATGTGTAAGAGGGCGATGCGGGTGTGGATGTGGGGCGAGGAGGACCACGCCGCGAGAAAATACGAGTCCAGCGCGGCAGGTATGGGTGTGTGGATAAAACACCCTGAGCCGCGATGGGTGTGTGTGTGGGTTGGTGCAAGGGTGTGTCGGTGTGTAGACATGGCTGCTGGTGCGGGTGCAGGAAGCAGCAGCAGCAGCTGCTGCTGCCCAGCGCACCAAGACCCCGGATTGCAGCCGGCACCATTGCCCTGCAGCAATGACGACGACGATGACGACACCCCCACTGCCAGGAGCTATCGAGCAGCATCACGGCGGCCCTCCGACACGATTGGGTTGATGGGCCCTTCATGATGATTTTAACAGACAGACCAACGCCGCAGGTTCTGGTAGGTGGTACAGGCAGTGGCATGCACGCGCGCCCCGGCCCGCGCCGTCCCCTTCACCCCCTGGCCGCCGCCGCCGCCGCCGCCGCACCTTTTCGAGCGAGCGACCCCGGTTGTACTCGTCCGGTACGTACGAATACGACCCGCCGGACAGCAGGCGGTACTGGTCGGGATACCTGCGGGTTACGGAGGAGGCGGGGCACGTGTGGCCCCGCGAGCAGGGCCCGGCTCCCACCTCACTGGACGTCACAAACCGCCGATCCATCGACGCTGCCAAGGGTGACACAAACCGCCGATCCATCGACGCTGCCAGATGGCGTGACTCCTTGCTAGTTGAGCGTGCAAGGCAGGGGCTTCCAACCGTAACAGAAGGACTTCCGCAGAGCTAGCACAGTCCCAGCACAGCCACAGCAAAGACCCATGCCGACGGAGAGGGGCATGGGTGTGGGTAACAGAGACAGCCCTGCCGCCCCGACGTGGCCGCGGGGCGATGGATCGCAGCCGAGCTCACCCGGGACCCCCCTTCCTGGGATTGTTGGTGTAGATGTTCCCGAGCTGCTGCTGGTCCACGGGCGCTGTGATGGGTCTGTGGGACCGACGAGGGGCAGGTGGAGAAAGGTCGGTAGCAGCCTCGCAACCCCCTTCTCAGCCCTCGGCGCTCAACCAACACCATCACGGCAAAACCAATACCAACACCAAATGGCCCCTGCACGCCCTGCAGCAAAGGGCCATAACCACCCAGCCCAGACCGGCCAAACCATCCTATCCCCGCCCCATCCTGTATCAATCCAACCCAACCCAACCCATCCCACCCAGCCCAGCCCGGACGTCTAGGGTCAGCGCTCACCGCCGCCCCTCGCCCCCTTCCGGAACGGCAAAGAAGAGGCTGATGGGCCCAAATGTGCCGTACAGGGACCCGGAGGCCTTGCCCCTGCGAGACGAAGAGATCGGAGCCAGGGCAGGGGTTGACCGGGTCGAGACGGGAGGCATCAGAGGTTGCAGACGTGGGCAGATGTGGTCGGTTGAAGAGTATTGCGCTGTCAGGGCCACAGGGCCAGGGCGAGCCAGGGCCAGGGCCAGGGGTATACAATGGTAACGGAAGTACAGAACTCACGCGCGTTGCGAGGGGTTGCTGGGCCTGAAGGCCTTGTCGTGCAGAGGCCGGCCGTTGGATTCGGGTACGACGCCCGCTGTGGGCCCCGCGCGGGCCGCCACAATGGTGGGCAGGTCCAACGGCTCCGAGTAGCTGTCGGCCTGAGGACGAGCACGAAAAGGGCGAGCGGCGGCCTCGCGGTTGGTCGAGCGCGTCGCGGCTGCTGCTAGTGGGCGACGAGGAACGGTCACGGCCGCAGTGAGGGGTCAATGAGCCGCAGCACGCCCGGCCGCGAGCCGCAGCTGCGGTTGGCGGCGTAGACCAAACCCGGCCGGCTGGACGGCAGGTCGTTTTGGCGTTGCAAGTGGCCCTACGGCTTGTGCCCGGCAGAGACCGCGGGCCGCCGCCACCCGATCAGCGGTGCGCAAGGGGCTACGGCAGTACGGTATTGCACGTTTGCGGCTGGAACGGTGTGTGACTGGAACGGGTGGCCCCGAACTCGAGGCATGGGGGCCGCTGGCGAGGGAGCTTCCACGCGGCAGCGCCTGCTGAGGGCTTTCGTTGCTGGCGGTTAGAAACGAGGGCAGCGGATGGGTTAAACCCCGCCCACGCACCGGGGTGGCAAGCTGCAAATTCTTGTCGAACCAGGTGTCACGACCCTTGCCTGAGATGGCAGAGCAGTTGGGAACTGCGAACTGCTTGCCATGATGTCTCGCTGTGAGCAGGGTTGAGGGCGCAAATGGACGGCGGGGGATGGGGAGGGGTTCACGAGGATTTTGGCCAAACAGGAGGCGAGTGGGTGGTGACAGATGGAGTGAGACATGGAATGAAAATGTAAGGGGTTTCGGTGTCTTGGGCATTGGTGATCCGGCGAGGACAAATGGAAGGCGATATGCGGTGGCCAGGCGGTCGTTGGGCCATGTCCGATGTGACCAGTGCAGGCGACGGGAGAGCACGTCGAAATGCATGAAAGCGGGCGGGTAGAGTTATCATGTTGATTCAAGCTTAATGATGACACAGCCACTCCCACAACGTAGCACACTGTCGCCGACGTCGAACCTACTGTGGACATCCACCGGTTTATCATAAGGCTCGCCGCTCACAGCAAGTCCTTTTTCCTCCTGAAATACTCCAAATTGTGGCTGGTCTGCCATTATTGAAGCGATGTGCTTCTCAGACGGCTGGCCTTCGAAAAAACTGAGGCATATGTTCAAGCGTGAACACCATTACCGCAAAGCCACGATGCTATATGAATGATCATTTTATCTGACTCATGATCGGCATACTGCTTGTGCATGCGGCGCTTCCAGTATGGTATCCTTGCAAAGAATACCGGCATTACAAGGCCTAATACTATTAATATACTATGAGACTGATAATGATTAGCGTAGACTACATTCATGAACCATCGTGACGCACGATTTGGAGCCGATGCAGAAATACCGCAGGAATTCATCGGGGGTTGGTCGTGGGAGTTGGTGCAACCGTCGCCGTACAGACTTTTTGAAGTGACAGTCCGAATACTGGGTTGTGGGTTCATACGCGATGCCCGCGCCCTCAACAGAAAATCGGGATGGTTAACATGAATACGCCACCCGCATTTGATGTGACGCAACTTTGCAGTCCCGGAGCTGACCCTAGCGGACCGCTCAGGCCTTCACGGCCCCTGCGCCCGAACATCTGAAGTCGCGTTTTTCCACCCATTTTGTAACAGGAGGCCAGCCAGGTATGGAGGTAGACAGGCATCGGCCTGGCTACACGGTTTTCGTGGTATCGGCATCTTCTGCGGCCGTTACACATCGGGAGATACCGCACGCCCATGTCCCGTAAAGGCAGCCACGCTCGATGGTCAATGCACCCTCCGCCGCTTGGTGAACGAATGGCCTCACGCACTCGCCTCAAGACAACCAAGAACTTGCGACCTTAAGGAGGGCCGCACGAGTTGAAGTTGGGCCTGAAGCCACCGTATGTCGCGATTCTGCCGGGACCTCCCCGGGGCAGACCGCCGTCTGCGACGCGGTCCGTCAGACCCGTGCGCGAGCTCACATAGGCATCCCTCGCACGCTGGAATGCCCGCAGGGGCGCCGATCCCCTGCAGGGGCAGACGGCCAGGGGGGTCGGGTCAGGCACAGTTCTCCGCGTGGGAACACCAGCCGGTGGAAGCTGCGGCATGACGTTTCGTGAAGTCATATCGGGTCTTGCCGGTGAAGATCTGAAGAAACAAAAGCTTTAGGGTGCTTGAGGTACTGCGGATGCCACGGCCTGCGGGTCCGGACCTCGCGGGATGTCGCTGCGGCTCAGAGCAGGCGGGTCCGGAACGGATGGTCCAGGCCGCAGGGCTGACCGCATATGGGTCCGGTCGCCGACATTTTTGTTGTTGTTAATGATGTTACAATGGACCCCGCGGGTCATCGGTGACCGTCGATCTTGCTGGCAAAGGCGGGTGGCACGACGGTTCAGTAATGTGAAGCCTTGGGTCGGGGCCCCGAGCAAGGAATTTACTCAGTCCAGAGGGGTTGGGGAACAGGCAGGCCCTGACAGGCCGTGACAGCCCCTGACAGCCCCTGACAGGCCCGACAGGCCCGACAGGCCTAGAAGGGCAATAGATAAACATCAAGGCGAGCGGCGCGTACTGGCGGGCTTGGTACGGGAAGGGTGTTGTACGCACCGTTCGCCTGCCTTCACACTCAACCCCACTAGGCCTCTCTGCCCAGGTCTGTCCCCTACGGGTGATCTCAGTTCTGCCTGCCACTTTCACGTGTAGAGGTTGATGGTGTTGGAGAGAAGTCTCTGGCCAGTTCGCGCTTCGGCTTCTTTCAGCGGTGGTGTGGTCGTTGGTTGGTCAGGTGGTTCGTTGGTTGGTGAAATCGGCGTACTGGTTCCGCAGCTCCATGGCCGCACTCGTCACACGTATCCTGAGTTCAACTGCTTCCGTTTTTATGCGGTCTTCGTAGGACTGCGGGAATGCGTGTTGCGGCAAAGCCTTCCGCCCAGCCAAGCAGTGTCCATCGCGCGGGAGGAGTGCCTTTTTAACACCTGGCGCAAAGTACAGCTGCTTTGAATATAAGACTGCCATAAGTATCAATAATTTGTATTTGATTAAAGAAGTTGCACTTCTCAGCTCTCGGAGCGGAGTTGAAGAAGAAGAAGAAGAACTCGCTGGACGGGATTCGCTTACGACTATTCACGCTATTTAGCAGTCCACGATCATGGAAGTGGACCCGCCTGGACCTGGGGCTGCGTCCGCTGGCTGCCACAATTACGTCGTCACAGCTCACAAGCCCACTGCAGTTACGCATGCGGTGGTGGCGAGCTTCACGGGACCCAACGATATCAACTTGATCACGGCGTGAGTGGGAGTCACGCTTTGGTGTCCAGCAGCAGCGCAGAACGGAGAAGGGCGACCCCAACCATTCCCCAAGCGTGCTCATACTCCTTGGGACGCGACGGGCCGCTGGGGTTCTCCCGACGCCGATGTCCCCGCTATGTAGCGGACGCGGGACTGTGCTTACCTGTTGTTGAGGAAACGGACTGAAACGCGTCGGAAACCGGCGCGGTCTGCACTGAAGGTGTCCATGCACCGCCGCACTTGCCCGCCATCCTACGTGCCCGCCCTTCCCCCGCCTTGCCCTCCTCCCGGCCCCCGCCTTCCGCCTTCCCTTCCCTCCCCTTGCCTCGCCTTCCTTTCCCCGTCCTGCACCCTCTCGGTTACTTTCCCGAACGCTTTCCCTCAATCCCTCCACCAGGTGCTGCACGCGGCTGGAGGTGCGCACCGTCGGGCCGCAGGGCCTCTCGGTGAGTGTGGGGGGACCTCAAGGCGGGAGAGCGGCGACGGGCGGTGGGCGGAGACTGGACGGCGCGGGAGGTCAGGGGTGTCAAGGCACTAATGGCCAGGGAACGGAACGCGTCCGGTAGTCGCTGCTGGTGTGGATGTCGGCATCGCGTCGTGCGTGCTGGTTCTGGGGGCTTATGGGTATAGGGTTGCGGCGAAAGACGCGTGGGTGAACCACACGAGGAAGGGCGGGGCGGACAGGCAGGACAGGCAACGGGGCATGGGGTGTCATCCAGCGAGTGAGGTGAAGGATAGGTGGGGGCAGTGGGGGCGCTAGGGTGCGGCTGAGTGCCCATCTGGTCGATAGTTGCTGCTCGGGTCGCTGCCCCGTCTTCCTCCTCCTCCTCCTCCTCGTCCCTCGGGCTTGGACACTGGGCACGGGAGGGCGGCTGAGGCTGAGGCTGCGGCTGCTGAGGCTGAGGCTGCTCAGGCTGAGGCGGCTGAGGCTGCGGCTGAGGCTGCTGCGGGCTCGGGGCCACGGGTTGCGGGGTGCGCAACTGCGGGTTTGGGTTTCGGGGGGTTGGGATGTGGGCCGTCCGGGGGAGCCGCCTGCGCTGCCCGGCCCTCTGCCCAGCGGATGCGGTGGTAGGCGCCCGACACGAGACCGCTGTTATTTGTCTAGTGAGAAACCCGTCCGACCTAAACCAGGCACCAATATACTTGTTATAATGACCTGAGAATGGATAAAATTATGTTACTTTAAGGGGGACTGTATGCTCGTGTGTGCCCCGAGGGAGAACTGAGCCGGGAGGTCGGAAGCCGGTAACAGGGATGTCAGGAAGCACTAATGGACCACAATCTCACCCTCCAAACCCAGACCTCCGCCCGACGCCCTGCCCGATCTCCCCCCCCCCGGGCCCATGTCTTCCCTCCCACTTGGACAGGCGGTGTTGGACGTCCCGATCTATGGGAACATCACAGCGCTGCAGGCGTTTCGACCTCGGGTGGGTGGGCCGGTGGGCCGGTGGGTGGGCCGACAGTTTAATGCAGGTCGGTAGTCATACGGTAATATGGGTTCTTGCGTTGATCCTGGCTTGTTGCCGAGGATCCATCTGATCTCGTTTTCATCATCTCCCTCATGTGGGTCACTCGGCGCAGTCGTTCCAGACATGGTCCCGGCCCTTCGCCCCAGCCCTGCCCTCTTCAGCCAGTGCAGTTTGCCTTTGTAGACAAAAAGACGATATCCCCCCAGTGCGCTACGCCTCGCCCGCATCCTCCCAGCCCACCCGCCCCACCCACCTCAAATGTCTACCAATTTCCTATGCCCCGCCCACCTCACCCGCCCAGGACTCCGTCGCGGATCTGCTCTTCATTCTGACGGAGAAGTACAAGTTCTGTGTGCTGCAGTACGACGCGGCGAAAGGTGACGGGGCGTGGTGTGTGCGTGTGGTTGTGTGGTTGCACGTGGTTTTATGTGCGTGTGCGTGTCCTACTTACTGACCTACCTACCTATCTACCTACCTACCGCCCCCGCCCCCACGCCAGCGCAGGTGGTAGCCGTCTGCAAGGCCCGTGTACCCCCGTTCCCCCCTGCCCTCTCATATCAGCCAGGCCACTGATGCACCCTCCGCGCTTCCCCCAGGCCCCGCCGACCATTTCCTCCCCCCCGCCATCGTCGCCCATCAACGCCCATCAATGAACAATCAATTCCCTATCATACCCCACCCCCCCCACCACCATATCATACCTTTGCTCTGGCAGCAGCGCAGTTTGAATATGTCTTCCAATTTCCTAATCTCCCCCCCACCCACCTCACCCTTCCCCTCCCCCTCCACA
The DNA here is from genome assembly GCA_003117195.1 of Eudorina sp. 2006-703-Eu-15. Taxonomy (NCBI): domain Eukaryota; kingdom Viridiplantae; phylum Chlorophyta; class Chlorophyceae; order Chlamydomonadales; family Volvocaceae; genus Eudorina; species Eudorina sp. 2006-703-Eu-15. The sequence continues at coordinate 1,758,357 of BDSI01000009.1, forward strand.
CCCGTCCGTTTATTTTTTTTTCAATTTAATCCCCCTCCACAGCCGCCGTTTATTTCTTTTTTCAATTTAATCCCCCTCCACACCCGCCGCGCAGGCCAGCTGGTGACGCGGTCCAACGGCGATGTGGCCGACCGCATCGGTCGCCCCGCTGAGAATGGCCAGCTGGGCCTTGTGGACCCGCTGTGCCGCCTCATCGGGCTGCACCTGTACGACGGAATGCTCAAGGTGCGGCCCTGCTGTGCCACCCGCCCAGTCACCCACCCACCCACACACACACACGCATCGGTTTCCATCACGTCCTCACCTTCCAATCCCAAGTCCGTGTCCGTAAGCCACACACACTCTCACCGCCAACGCCAGATGTGTTACCTTTCAGTGGGCACGTGGTGGTGCCCAGGCACGGGTGTGGTAGTTAAGCAGGCAGAACAGGAGTGCGCGACATGCGTGGGGCCGAGTGGCGCCCATTAGTTTGCCCGTATGCGTATATAACATACCCATTGCCCGACTCATAGAATGAATTAGAAGGCTGCGGTGTCGGAAGAGCGCTGTTGGTGTTTTTCGCGCTTTTGGCGCGCTCGGAATACTGCCGGGGTCTGTTGAGGTTGTGAGGGGCCCCGGGCAGAGGGCCTGCACCATGATACGGGGAGCCGCTCAGGGGGGTGCTTAACCAGCGGGGAGGAGGCCCGTCCAACCCGTACCCACGACCGTCATGACCATTCCTTCCCCTGCTCGACGTCACCGTTGATCGTTGACCGTTGATCGTTGACCGCTGATCGTTGACCGTTGAACCCCCCTCCTCCAGGTGATCCCCATGGACGAGCGCACCGGCCAGCTCTCCGAGGCGTTCAGCCTGAGGCTGGAGGAGCTGTGTGTGCTGGACATGGCCTGGCTGCACCCGCAGACGGCGCCGGGGGGAGGCGGCGCCGCGGGGCCCAGCGGCAGCAGCGGCGCCGCGGGCGGCAGCGGCAGCGGCAGCGGCAGCGGCGGCGGACCCGCGGGTCGGCCGCTGCTGTGCGTGCTGCACCAGGACCCCAAGGGCGCGCGCCACGTGAAGACGTACGAGGTGCAGCTGGGAGCAAAGGTGGGCTGCTCCAGGGGGCGCAACAGAGAAGAAGCGGGTTCTGGGGTGGGGTGTTCTGAAAAAGGGGGGAGGGGGAAGATGGCGGCACGGTGGGTTGCTCGGGAGGGGGAGGGGGCCACTGCGGTGGGTCTTTCGTTTCTCGCCGCATGTGGGAAAGAGGCAAGGGGTAGCGGGCCCTGGGTGTGCCGTGTACCATGCACGGTATTCGCCGTACACAGGATACGGCATGTTCGACACCCCAGAGCACCCACATGCCTGCGCCTCCCGCCCATCCACCCATCCCCGCGCCCGCGCTTCAATGCCCTCACTTTCCTGTTCTACGGACCCCCCTCACCTCTCCCCCGGCCCCTCCCTCCCGTTCCTCTGCCCCTCCCTCGCGCTCCCCTCCCCCGGCCCCTCCCCGCCCCGCCCTCCCCTGCCTTCCCCTGCCCCTCCCCCGCCCTCTCCCTCCCCGCCCTCAGGACCTGGTGGACGGCCCCTGGCAGCAGCAGCACGTGGACAGCGGGGCCGCCACCCTCATCCCGGTGCCCTCCCCCCTGGGCGGGGTGCTGGTGGTGGGGGAGAACGTCATCACCTACCTGGGGGGACAAGGGGGACACGGGGCCGTGTCGGCGCCGCTGCGGCAGACCATCGTCACCGTGAGGAGGGCCGGAGGGTGGGGGGGGAGAGGGGGGCCAGAAGAGGGGGGGCCTCCAGAAGAGGGGGGCCTCCAGAAGAGGGGGGGTGGCCGGGAGAGGCGGGGGGGAGAGCGGGGCTCTGGGCGGTGGGGGCCCTGCCACCCGGTCGGAGTGACCCCGGGTTGGACTAGCGGTGAGGGGGTAGCGGGGGGAGGGTAGCGGGGGGAGGGCGGGCAGGGGGTCCCGGCCCCGCACCGCGCCACCAGGGTCGGGCGGCTCACGGCCCCGGCGGTCGGCGGCCCTCCAAAACCTCCGTCCGCCAGATCTCGGTCTTCGGCTCCGCCCTCCCCTGCTGCCACGCACCCCACAGCGGGACCTCCACTCACGCACTCCCTGCCCCGGCCCGCCCCGGCCTGTAGCAGGGCGATGGCGCAGTCGATGAACCGCGGCCGCCCCCGGCCCCTGCCCCTCACTCGCCCCAGCTCTACCAATTTCCTAAATCCCCCCTCGCCCCTCCCCCGCCCCCCGGGCCCCCCCTCCCCCCTCCACACACACCCACAGGCCTGGTGCCCTGTGGACCCGGACGGCTCCCGCTTCCTGCTGGGGGACCGGCGGGGTGGGCTGCAGCTGCTGGTGCTGGCACACGACGGAGGCAGCCGGGTCAGCGGCATCCGCATCGAACCACTGGGTGGGTGGGTGGGTGGCTGGACGGGTGGGTGGGCAGGGGCAGGGGCAGGGGCAGGGGCAGGGGCAGGGGCAGGGGCAGGGGCAGGGGCAGGGGCAGGGGCAGGGGCAGGGGCAGGGGCAGGGGCAGGGGCAGGGGCAGGGGCAGGGGCAGGGGCAGGGGCAGGGGCAGGGGCAGGGGCAGGGGCAACCTCCTCCGTGTCCGCAGGCATTCGCACCTTGGGGTGCCCAACCGGCCAGGCTGGAGGTCCCGGCTCTAGGGCTGGGGCTGGGGGGACCAGCGTGTCCTTGGCAGTGGTGCCCGTCGCCGAGACGCTCTCGAACTTGCGGCTCTGAATCGATGGGGCGCGAAACCTGCGGGTGCAAGGGGGGGTCCGTCCCTGCGGGGGGTGGGGTGGGGTGGGGTCGCGCCTGTTTGATAGCCTTCCATGTGCGCCCCCAGGCTGCCCAGGACAGTGCTGCTGCCCTGCACGGGCTTCACGCTTTCTGCCGCCCGGACCCCGCCCGGCCCCTCCCGCCCCTCCCCCCCCCCGGCCGCTCCCTCCCTCTCCAGGCCAGACCTCGACGCCCTCCTGCCTGGCTTACCTGGACAGCGGACTGGCCTACGTGGGCAGCCGGTCGGGGGACTCGCAGCTGATCCGCATATCGGCGCAGCCGGTCAACCAGGTGGGGGTCTGGGGCCGGGGGCGGCTGTAGGGTGGGGTGGGGTGGGGTGGGGTGGGGTGCGGTGGGGTGGGGTGGGGTGCGGTGGGGATGGACACCGCAGTAGCGAGAAGGGTCGGGGCTGCTGTCCTCCAGATGTGGTCATGGCAGCTCGCATATCAATGGGCAGCAGCCATTTAAGCATAATGTCCTGACAGGTCATGGCTGACATGCCTCCGCGGCATTCGGTGCGAGGGGAACGGCATCCCCGGGGAACGCTCTTCCCGCTTCCCATGCCTCCGCCCCCTGCCGGCGCCGGCCCACACACACACACACACCTTTCCTCTGGCCCGCTACCCGGATCACACCCGCATTGTCCGCACATATGTCATTACCCCACCGGCCGCTGGTACACTGGCGTCCCTTCCGTACACTACCGTACGGCATCCATGCCGCGTTCGTACGCGTCCCTGCCTACAAATCCCTCCTTCCCCGCTTCTCATCCGTAGCCGCGCCACCACCATAGTAACCTGTTTGCTTTCATCCTGTTTGCTTTCACCTTGTTTAGTTACTGTATTCTTTCTTGCTCCCTTCCACTTTGCCTCACAACTTGCTTCCTTCCGCGTTCCCGCATGATGGACGACCGACGCTGCTTCCGTGGGGGCCATCACCATACATTCGTCATACATTTCACAGGTCGGTAAATAATCCGTTTGCGTGCGTCGTGCGTCTCCGTATTTAGTATTTGCGGTGTGATTTGCCTTGCGGTGGTGGCGCGGCTGCCTTGTCCGCGCGCCTGCATATGGTAAGTTTTTTCCTCGCAGGTTTTATGGTAGGTATATTGATACCTGGGATCGGGCGGGCGGGCGGGTTGCACTTCTAAACACACACACACACACACCATCTTCCTAAAGCCACCCACCCGCCCATCCCCCCGGCTCCCTCCCCCCCCGCTGGCTGGCCGGTAGCCCGCGCCCATGGAGGACGACGACGAGTCCGCGGGTGGGGGTCCCCCCGCCGCTCCGGAACCGCCCACCTACATCGAGCTCCTGGACAGCTTCCCCAACTTGGCGCCCATCGTGGACTTCGTGGTCATGGACCTGGAGCGGCAGGGGCAGGGGCAGGCGAGTGGGGGTGTGCAGCGAGAGACCGCCCGACTCAAACCAGTCACCCGTGAAGCTGACCTTAAGAAACCTGCAAATGAAACATGCATCGAGCAGCAACGGAAGAAGGGGAGCCGCGCCACGTGTGGGTGTGGGTGTGGGTTGTAATCTAATAAAGAAAAAAGACCACATCCACAAACAAACCCGGGTTCGTGTGGGTGTGGGTGTGGGTATAAAAGTACTGAGCCACGAGAGGCGAAGTCAAGCTTGTGGGGTTGGGTGGGGCGGGGAGGGTGTGTGTGTGGGCGGGGGAGGGAGGAACGTGCGTGTATTCGTGTGCGCACCCCCTCCCCATGCTCGCCCACGCCTTCCTCCCGACCGTAATGCCTGCATCCTGTTAATGCTCGACCACCACTTTCCTTATCGTCTATTCGCTTTTCCGCCCCCTTTCCATGTGTACCCATTTCCTATATCTCCCTCCCCCTCCCCCTCCCCCTCCCCTCCCTGGCCCCCCCAGTTGGTCACCTGCAGCGGGGTGGACAACGACGGCAGCCTACGGGTGGTCCGCAACGGCATCGGCATCAACCGGCAGGCTACCGTGGAGCTCCCCGGAATCAAGGTGGGGGGCCGGGGGCCGGGGCGGGGGAGCAGACTGCCCGCCTGACTGCCCGACTGCCCCGACTGCCCGACTGCCTGACTGCCCCGACTGCCCGACTGCCCCGACTGCCCGACTGCCTGATGGACGGACGGACGGACGGACGACTGGCTTGACGGACCCCCTTCCCACCCGCCCCAGGGAGTTTGGAGCCTGAGGGCCCACTACGGGGACGAGTACGACAAGTACCTGCTGCTGACGTTCGTGGGGGAGACCCGCCTGCTGGCGCTCAATGCGGAGGAGGTGCTCCAGGGCGGGGGGCGGGGCGGGGCCGGGAGGCGGGCTGGGGTCCGGGCTGGCTGGCGGGCGGGGGCGCCGGGGACCGCGATATGGGCTCTGAAGGGCGCTGAGCGGCCCTGGGGGGCAGACGGGGTCCGGGGGCGAGGTGTGGCGGGGGGATGTGTGGCGGGGTCTGGGGTGGGTTGGGGACCGACCACCGCTTCGGGGGGGCTGTGGCTGCGCGGGGTGGCGACAGGAGCTCCGTCAGCGTCGTGTCCTGGGGGCCGCGCGGCGGCCGGCACTCCGCACAACCCTAGAGCCTACCCGCACACCCAAACTTCGTTTCTGGGTTTGGGTTTTCTTTTTTTTAACCCCAACTTCCTCGTCCCTAAGAATATCATGGAACTGTGCTGCGCTGTGCTGTACTGCACTGTACTGCACTGTACCGGTCTGTACTGTATCCCGATCGGGGACCTCTGCTCTGGCAGCAGCAGCGCAGTCTTGGTATGTCTACCAATGCCCTACACGCCGCCGCTTACCCCCTCAGGAGCTGGATGAGGCGGAGCTGCCCGGCTTCGACTGCGCCGCGCAGACGCTGTGGTGCGGCAACATGGCCTCGGACCACCTGCTCCAGGTAGGGGCGGGGATTAGGGGGTAAACGGGGCGGGCGGTGGGGTCCTGTGAATACCGGGGTGTGTGTGTGTGTGTGTGTGTGTGTGTGTGTGTGTGTGAATCGTTACATATCTACCGGGCCGACACTGGCCGGGGGCGCTACCCCCCCCCCCATACGGGAGACCGCCGAAGCACTTTCCCCCGGATACGGGGGAAAGGGGCGTAAGGGGCCTCTGTCCCCTCGCTCTCAACCAAGGGCGCGTGCCCGATCCCCGAGGATCGGTGACCGCTGTGCCCCCTCAAGGGAGTGGGCGAAGGCCCATCCCGGGCGGTCTGCGCCTCGCAGTCCGCTGTTCAACCTCCTCAAGTCCTTGCAGCACCCAGGGCGCGTTTCGGAGGCGCGCCCCTGCTTGGTGCGTTAAAACTAGCCTGGTCCCGCGTCCCAACCTAATCGTACTAGCTAGGGTTGCACCCTCCGGCAGGCCTGGAGCCAGAGCGAAGCGTCTCGCACGCGTCAGGCCTTGCTGGGTCCGGGTATGCAGTCGGGTGCTCCATGATGGGGCTATGGTTTGCACAAGGCAGCACATCACCACGCAAGCTTCCCTGTCGTACACCCCTTCCCGTCGCAAGCGGCCCTCGCCTACACGTCCCGCTCGCTGCCAACTCCCACTGGTCTGGCCCGACCCTCCTCGGGCACCCACGGATCCCCATCGTGCCCGGAAGTGGGCTTCCCTAGTCCCAATCCCTACACCCTAGCGTCTCGCGCTGCTATCTATCCATCACGAGTCTACGTCTACTGGCTGCACGCAGCGGATCCGGCCGTCCACCACCGTGTGTGTGTGTGTGTGTGTGAGGGGGAGGCGGGGGGCGGGAGGCGGGTTGTCTTGATTGACGTAGGATTGACTTAAGGGGCGGGGATGAGGGACTTGGAACGGGCGGGGGGGGCCACTGAGGTTGGGGATGTGTCGCATCTTTCCGCGCGTCCGCCCTTCCCGTCCCCCGTTCCCACCCGATTGCGTGCACCTCCCCTCCCCTGCCCCCTGTCCTGGTCCCCCCCCCAGGTGACCAGCGGCGGTGTACGGCTGGTGGACTCCGGCACCCTGCAGCTGGTTTCGGAGTGGCGGCCGGCGCCCGGGTACGCCATCAACGTGGCGGCGGGCAGCCCCACCCAGGTGAGTGGGGGAGGGAGGGAGGGAGGGACGGAGGGACGGAGGGACGGAGGGACGGAGGGACGGAGGGACGGAGGGAGGGACGGAGGGACGGAGGGACGGAGGGACGGAGGGACGGAGGGACGGAGGGACGGAGGGACGGAGGGAGGGACGAACCCGCGGGAGGGAGGGAGGGAGCGCCCCCACCGTACCCTTCTGCACCCGCTCCATCCCAACCCTACCCTCTGCGTCCCGCTTCCGCCGTCCCAATGTCGACCGGTTTCCGATACTCCTCCCAATCTCCTATACTGCTATACACCTTCCTCGCTGCTGTTCGTCAACCAACGCCTTCGGCCTTTCACGGGCCCTTCTCCCTGACATGGCCCGAGCCGACCCGACCCGGCCCGACCCGGCCCGACCCGACCTGACCCGACCCCACCCCCGCAGGTGGTGGTGGCCACGGGCGGCGGCCACCTGGTCTATCTGGAGGTGGCGCGGCGGGGTGACGGGGCGGTGGAGGTGGCGGAGGTGGCCAATGTGGTGCTCGACTCGGAGGTGGCGTGTGTGGACGTGTCGCCGCTGCTGCTGGCGGCGCCGCCACAGCCGGCTGCAGGTAGGATGGGGCACCCGGATGGGGATGAGGGCTGAGAGAGACGGGGGCCGGGCGATAGGGGATTCGAGCTTGCAGGACGGGCTGCGGCCCCGCGGGGAGGAAGCGCGGCGCGTGGGCCGGCGGGGAAGGGGGAAGGGGGGAGGGTAATCACGAGCAGCCGGCGGGGCCGTTCTTTGGGGCCGACGATGGAGGGTTGCTGTTTCTGAGAGGACGGACGGCTTCAGATGACCGGGCACGCCACGTCTTGCGCTTCCAGTCCTTCACGCCCATCGTCGTCATCTCCCCCACCCGACCGCGCCCCATTCGCCCCATTCGCGAGGCGAGCCCGTCGCATGCCTCTCTTTTTGTATCCACCCCGAATGTTCCGTCGCCGTAGGGGAACCGGCGGGCGGGGGCGCCGATGACACCAGCGGGGCGGCGGCGGCGGCGGAGATGGAGCGCTCGTCCCTGGTGGCGGTTGGTCGTTGGGACCAGACCGTACAGCTGCTGTCGGTGCCGTCGCTGACGCCGCTGTCCTCGACGCCGCTCGGCGGCGAGGTCATCCCGCGTTCCGTACTCTGTACGGCACTGGAGGGTGTGCCGTACTGCATGGTCGGTTTGGGTGACGGTGCGCTGCACACGTGGCGCCTGGATCCGGGTGAGACGTTGAAGAAGGAGAACAAGGGATCCAGATCTGGATCTTAAGTTGGGGATCGTGGGTTCGTGTTTGGATTCGAATTCGAATTCGGATTTCAGGAGGCTGTTCGGGATCCGAGGAGTCTGGCAGGCGCCCGCCACCGCATCGGGTGGCCGGGGGGGGGGTCCATCCGAAGCAACCTCACCAGCGGCCAGTGCAGTTCCCAAACCCAAACACCCCTGCACGTTTGGCTGGGTGTGTCTGGGTTGTATCTTTTGAACCCCTGCACGCATACCCAAGCTCCCGCTCCTGCCCCGGCCGCTGCCCCGGCCCCTGTCACCACGCGAGGCCCCTTTCCTCCCACGTCCTCTGACCGCCCTCTGGTGATCTGTTGCTGCCACCTGGTACGACACCTGACACCCGCCCGGACCGCCCCACTGCAACCCAACTGCAACCCAGCCACCGGGGCCCTATCGGACAAGAAGCGCCTGGTGCTGGGCACCAAACCCATCTCGTTGAGGACCTTCAGAACCACGGCGGCGGGAGGTGGCGGCGGAGGCGGAGGCGGAGGCGGCGGGTTGAGCGTGTTCGCCGCCAGCGACCGGCCGACTGTCGTATACTCGTCCAATAAGAAGCTGCTGTACAGCAATCTGAACGAGAATGACGTGAGTGGCGGACTGGCGGGCGAGGTCGCGGCGGTCAAGGCTCCGGCGATACGGCAGCCGGCCGCAGCCCAGCGACTGTGCACCTCTCGACACCCGTATCAACCGCCGCCCGCGCTTCTGCAGTAAACCCCTAGTACCCCACACCCGCCCGACCACCACCTCATCCCCCAGCCCACCCCACCAGCGCCCCGCCCCTGCAACCCCCACCCATATGTCTACCAATTTCCTATTACCCCACATCCTTCCCGCAACAGAGTAGCAGCGCAGCAGCGCAGCAGCGCAGCAGCGCAGCAGCGCAGCAGCGCAGCAGCGCAGCAGCGCAGCAGCGCAGCAGCGCAGCAGCGCAGCAGCGCAGCAGCGCAGCAGCGCAGCAGCGCAGCAGCGCAGCAGCGCAGCAGCGCAGCAGCGCAGCAGCGCAGCGTCAATATTTCCACCAATACCCCAACCCATATCCCGCTCCCCCCCTTCTGGACCCCCGCAGGTTGCCTTCCTGGCGTCCTTCCATTCGGCGCCCTTCCCCCGCAGTCTCGCAGTGGCCTCCGAGGGCGCCCTCACCATCGGCACCGCGGACGACATCCAGAAGCTGCATGTGCGGGCGGTGCCGCTGGGGGAGCAGCCCCGCCGGGTGGCGCACCACGAGGGGGGCCGCCTGCTGGGGGTGCTCACGCAGAGGCTGGTGGGTGCTCTAGGGAGGGAGGGAGTCGATGGGTGTGCTGGGTTGGGTGGGCAGGAAGCAGGATTGTGTATACGGTATGCGGCATCAAGGTGGGACTTGTCTGAGGCGAAAGCTGTCGGCCACGTCTGCCTGCCTGCCTGCCTACCTACCTACCCACCTGCCCGGCACGTGACCGCGGTGATGGTTTTTGTCGTACATGCCGCGCCCGCCCGCTTGCAGGAGGCGGACGGCAGCGAGCGGGCCTACCTGCGACTGCTCGACGACACGACGTTCGACGTCGTGGCGTCGTACGCGCTGGCGCCGACGGAGATGCCGTGCAGCTTGGCGGCGTGGTCGGGCTCTCCGGGCGGCGGCGCGGGCGCGGGCCCCAGCGGGGAGGTACGGCAGGGGCGTGGCACGGGAACCACGGGACACAAGGGGCGAAGTAGAAGCCCACTTGGAGCTCTCACACACACACACATGGGCTTCTCATTAAACACACATAACTCCACGACCTGCCTATGGACACACGAATCCGCGACAGTGCCAAGCCCCTCCGCCCCCCGCCTCCTCCCCCTCACAGCTCCCGCCCCTCCCCGCCCCGCCCCGCCCCCCCCTCCCCCCCGACTCCTCGCAGGGCAGCTCCTCCTCCGCCTCCGCCTCCGGCCCCTCGCCCGCCTGCTTCCTTGTGGGCACCGCCTTCATCGCCCCGGAGGAGCCGGAGCCCTCCCGGGGCAGGATCCTGGTTCTGGAGCACGTCCCGGGGTCGGCCACCGGGCAGAGCTCGGTGAGGACTGAGTACCGTACTGAAAAGAAAAGAGGAACCAAACCCCTGAACCCGGGGAAACATACATACTCTGGCACACCCTGCCGTTGTTTGGGGTCCGGGTTGTAAGATGTGATGGGAGGCGGCATGGCATGGACCGTCGGGGAGGTAATGGTCGTATGCCGCACGTGCTTCTTGCGACGCCGCGCCTGTGTGTGGGGGTGTGTGTGGGTGTGTGTTGTCGTACAGGTACGGCTGGTGACCGAGAAGGAGGTCAAGGGCGCCGCGTACAACGTGCTCCCCTTCGTCAAGGACAAGATCCTGGCTTCGGTGAACAACAAGGTAGAGCTGCGGGTTAGGGGAGGGCGGGAGGGGTGTGTTTAGAAATGCAACCCGGGGTCGGTCGTGATCTCCCATGTGCACACACATGCGGAAACCCGCCCCTCCCACCCCTGTTAAGGGCGGGGGGGACTCTGCGGAACCTGCGTGAATGCGCGTCGTGGCACTGTGACCTGTGACTGTCTTGCCGTACAGTTGTAAGTCAGTGACTGGTAGGCACCGGAGGCGCGGAGCGAACTGCAGAGCCGGAAGCACCACCCCCAACCCCCATCCCGGGGGGCCGGGGAGGAGGGGGAGCACCGCCCTCCCTCTCAGGAGGAGGAGGCGCTCTTGACGCAGTGCCCTCCCTCCCCCCGCGTGTCCACCAATCTCCTGCACTCCCTCGCCCTCGCCCTTTCCCTCATGTCAATCGAGACAGCGAAACCGCGAAAACGTCCCCTCGCCCCCTTGCCGTCCCTACTACATGCCCGGCGCGCCACGGTTGTCGTCCCCTGCGCCAAACCAACCTGTCAACCCCCAAACCACCAACCACGCCCCCTGAACCCCTTGATATTGGTGTGGGGATGGCGGCGGCGTTGACGGGTTGCAGGTGACGGTGTACCGATGGGTGGTCAGAGACGGCGCCGGGGGCAGCGGCGCCGCCGCCGCCGCGGCGGCTGCGGCTGCGGCCTCCACTGGCGGCGGCGCTCCCCGGGCTGAGCTGGCCTCCGAGTGCTCCCACCTGGGCAACATTCTGGCGCTGTACTTGGCCACGAGGTGGGTGCGGCAGTGGGGCAGTGGGGGCTGGAGGAAACTGGTAGACTCGTCGAAGTTGCGTTTGGGCGAGGACGGGCATGGGGAGGGCCGTGGCGGGGGAAGCTGGCGCGGGGCAGCACGCAGGGGTGACCCCGCGCCCCTCCCCCCGGGCGCGTGTGGAAGGCTCCAGTTGTACATGATGGCCATCGGAAGGCCTACCACCGCCACCACCGGCCCCAAACCTGACCTGACCTGACCTGACCTAACCCTGTGTGTGTGTGTGTGGGGGGGGGGTGGGCCGCAGGGGCAACCTGGTGGTGGTGGGCGACCTGATGAGGTCAGTGTCGTTGCTGTCGTACAACGCGGAGCAGGGCGTTCTGGAGCACCGCGCCGCGGACTACAACAGCGGCTGGACCACGGCCGTGGAGGTGAGGGAGGAAAGAGGAGGGGAGGGGGGTTAAATTGAAAAAAGAAAAGAAACCAGCGAGCCCGTTGGAGGGGAGGGGGTGTACAGGAAATGGGTAGACATACCGTATTCATACCGCGCTGCTGCCAGAGCAAAGGTCCGGTGAAGGATCGACTGGACGGATCTCCAGCGATGTGACGAGGGAAGGAGGAGGAGATGGAGGAGGAGTAGGAGGAGATGGAGGAGGAGGAGGAGGAGGAGGAGCCCAATATGCGACCGCGCGCGTTCGTCCATCTTCGTTCGGGTTACGGTATCAGCGGGCCCTACTAAGTGCCGTACCGCCACTCGGAAGTAGAGAGGGACATGCTGGGGGGGATGTTCAAGGGTTGTACGGCCGGTGGCAGCGCGGTCACGCTGTCTGGAGGGTATTGCCGTGCATGCAACGTTACCGTACAGGCACAGCGCTCCGTATCCGTATCCGTCCGTCCGTCCGTCCACCCCGCTGCCTAGGCACTGGACGACGACACGTACCTGGCTTCCGACAACCACCTCAATGTGTACGTGGTGCGGAGGAACGCCGAATCAGCCACCGACGAGGAACGCGCCAGGCTGCAGGTGCGTCGGGGGGGGGGGAAATGCGGTTTGCGGGTGTGTGGGGGGAGCGCTGGTGGCGGGTGGGTGGTGGGGGTGGGGGCGGTGGCTGGGGGCAATCAACCGGTCAACTGGCTTCATGCCGTACATGTCGTACAGCGGCGCCGGATTGTGCCCCCTGTGGGCGATGGTGGTGGTGGTGGTGGTGTGTCTGGGAGGTCCTGGAGGCTCCTCGTGCCTACGGTACCTCCTTCCGGATCACTCCCGTGCTGTTGAAACACCGATGTGTGCTGCTGTGCCGCTTCTCGCGGTTGCACCGATTCGCTGCAGAATCCCCCTCCCCGTCCCCGCCCCCCCCTCACCCTTACCCCGCTGCCCAGGTGGTGGGTGAATTCCACACGGGTACCTTCATCAACCGCCTGCGCCCCGGCTCCCTGGTCATGCGGCCGCCCGACTCGGAGTTCGCGGGGCTGCCGGTGCCGGTGCTGTTCGGGGGCACGGATGGCCGCCTGGGGGTCATTGCGCGCCTGCCGCAGGCCCTGTACGACATGCTGACAAAGCTGCAGGTACGGCGGCGAACCCGTTGGTGGTTTGTCCGATCCTGGCCCCTCTTGCGAACACCCTCTGTTCGTGTGAGTATTGCGTATGTGAGTATTGGGTATGTGAGTATTGCGTATGTGAGTATTGGGTATGTGAGTATTGCGTATGTGAGTATTGGGTATGTGAGTATTGGGTATGTGAGTATTGGGTATGTGAGTATTGCGTATGTGAGTATTGGGTATGTGAGTATTGGGTATGTGAGTATTGCGTATGTGAGTATTGGGTATGTGAGTATTGGGTATGTGAGTATTGCGTATGTGCGCGGGCCGACACGTCATCACACGTCATCCCGCGACGGCCGCATCCGCCTTCGACCCCGCCCGAACTGCCCCCTGCCCACCCCCCGGCCCTCCGCCCCTCCCGGCCCCCCGGCCCCCCACCCCCTGGCCCTCCTCGTCGCAGTCAGCGCTGCGTCAGGTGGTCCGGGGTGTGGGCGGTCTGAGCCACGAGCACTGGTGCGCCTTCGCCAACGAGCGGCGCACCAGCGACGCGCGCGGCTTCGTGGACGGAGACCTGATTGAGACCTTCCTGGACCTGTCGCCGCAGGTGGGGCGGTGGGACGGTGGGACGGTGGGACGGGACGGGACGGGCGGGGGTCAGTGATGGCTGATGAGTGCGTCTGTTTGGTAATAGCCCCTGAGGGGTGGTTTTGAAACACACCTTCCTGCCTACAATAACGCACTCACGCACACAGGCATACTCAACACACACATTGCGGATCTGAGTGGCGTTAAGGTGATATTGCGGCGCCGCCCTCGCACCTACCGCCCCCTACTCAGCCCCCTACTCAGCCCCCTACTCAGGCCCCTACTCAGCTCCCCGTTCCCCGCCCTTCGCGCTGGTCCGCATGTCTGTTGGTTCGTTCGCGCCCCACCCCACCACCCCACCACCAATTTCCTATACCCCACCACCCCACCAACGTCCTACACCCCGCCACCCCCAGGACGCCGCCCGGGTGGCCGCCCTCATGGGCCCCGAATGCAGTGTGGATGAGCTCACCCGGCGGGTGGAGGACCTGGCTCGCACCCTGCACTAGCAGGCAGGGGAGGGCAGGGCAGGGGAGGGGAGCCGTCCGCGAAAAAACACTGCCCTGCGTGTGTGGGTGTGTTGCTCGGCGGGCAAGGCAGGGATGTTTGTGTGTTTAAAAGGAAACAGGAATGTTTGTGTGTGTGTGGGTTTGTGTGTGTTTAATTAAGAGAGTGTGTGTATATTGTGGCTTGTGGCTGTGTCTTGAAAGTGCGACCGCGTGACACGGGTGCGCCCCCCCCCGGCGGTTCCGCGCACGTGCGGGTTCTGGGGCCTCAGGGGACGGGGGCCGGGATGAAGGGAAATAGCAGCAGCACCAGCAGTTGTAGCAGGAGCAGGAGCGGCAGCGGGGCCCGAGCAGCAGGGCAGCTCCAGGGGCCCCGCCTGCGCCCCGTTGCCTGTTGCCGTTGGAACGCGTGCCCGCGGGATGCCCGCGTTGCTGGGCGGCAGGGGCACAAGGGGCCGGGGGAGATCAGACCCACACCAGGTGCGTGTGAAGGTGTGAAGGCCCGCCCGCCCCACAGACGTGGATGTGTTTGCGTGGCTGTGCGGAATGGGCGGATGATCTGGCGAGAGGGACTGGCAGTGAGTTTCGTTGCCCTGGTTCTTTCCGTTACTGGAGGCTACGTGATCGCGCGGCTCGAGGGTACCGTACACAACACCGCCCGGGGGAGGGGGACTTAGAACGCTGCTGGATGGCGGGGTTTTGAGGGGCAGCATCGGCTGGGGGCGCAGGGCGGTGGGGCGCGGCCCGCGGGGGCCCCCGCAGACCGGCGTGCACCCGCGGCTTGCGGTGGGTGCGGCAGGGCAGCCGCACGCCAACGGCAGTTGGGATATGGTAGTTCGCCACTTGAGGGCTGTCCCCCGTGCCCACCGCTCAAGCGTGTCCTCCTCTTCCTCCTCCTCCCGCTGGGTTGTGTCCTGGAGGTAACTGAGGGCCGTTTAGGCGCGGCGGTGCGGGATCTCTGCCGGGACCCCCGGCTCTGCTGCGGTCGCAGGGGATGGCCGCAAAGGCAGGGGGCGCTTGGGATGTGCGCACGTCGGCGGGTTCCATTGGGGGTTAACCGCAGGACGGCGTTGGGCGTTGTGTCCATGGGTCGGGTTGGGAGGCGAGCGTGGGCGCGGGATGCGATCACGTTGCGGAGCTGGGGGCTGATGCGTGTCCGCCGCTGCGGTCGCTGTTTCGCCTCTGCCCCGCGTCCCGCGACTACATTGGAAGGCCTCTCCGGGGAGCTTCGGTGTTGCAAATGGCTGAGCCGCTGGTGGAGATGAGTTGGGAGGTGCTGGGGTTGGGGATGGGGTGAAGGAGCGCCGTACTCGCATCGACTCAGGAGGCAGCACGCGGCATTCGTGCTCTGCTGACATCCCTCGGTAAATAAGAAGTATGGACCCTTAGATGTACTACGATATCAGCGGCGTTCAGCGGCTTTACAGCTGTCGAGGCGAATATGCGCGAGGCGCGAATCAGTGCGACACAGCGCGCGGTCTGGCAGGCAAGGCGATTCGGCACTCGGCACCGTTTCTCAGCCAACAAAAACACGGGAGAGCCGAGCCCCAAACGCGCGCAGATCAGCTGGCACTCGACGCGGAGGAGCGAGCGAACCGGGCGTCCCAAGTCCCCTGAGGCCAGCCCCCTCTGGTGTGTGTCCGACGCGCGCAGACATGACGACAGTGACATTGACCGCGACCCTGTAGCAGTTCTACAGCGATGGCTGCGGTCATGGGGCCTGAGGTACGGGGCCGAATTGCGCCAGGGAGGGGCCGCGGGAGCCCGGGGGGGGCACCGGAGGAACGCGCTCGACCCGGCGGCGCCGCCGCCAACACACGAGCCGCTAGAGCAGCGAGGTATCCCCGTGGGCTCTGTCCACAGCGCAGGTCCGCGAGCAGACCCATCACCGCAGCTTGCGCCCTCTTACCGCCGCCCACCCCTACTCCCGGGCAACTCCCGGGTGTCGGATCGGGTCGCGCAATCGCCGCCCGCTTTAAGAGCGCATCTCCAGCGCATGGTGCGGTCCTCCCCCCGCCGAGCCCAGAACCAGTGAAACCCGGTGCCGGTAAATTAGTCTGCCGGTAAAATACGACAATGCGCATGCACGTGTACTGCGCGATGCCAGCCTGCTGGGGAGAATCTAACGAGCAAGTCAAAAAGCGCCTCCGTGTCGCATCGTATCGTGTCATGTCGTGTCGCGTGGGTATGAGAGAGCCGACCGGCTATCACGACCGCACGGATGCCCCCTCCACCTCCCTGCCGGTCCTTATGCCGGTGTCTAGACGCGCCTACTAGCGCCGAGGATCTGCCGATGCACTGAGGACTTGAGGACGATGAACACGTCGCCGCCGGTGACACGGCCGAAGGGGCCACCTCGCCACGTGCCTATTGATTGGTGCCCAACGGGGCGTCCCAGGTCCCAGCCATTGCCCCCCACCTGGCGACCCCGACCCGCGCGCCCCAGTCCAAATCCATATCGGCGGCGCCTGTTAGGTCACATTCAGAATCACAGACAATCACACCACCACCACACTTCTTGTCAACGCATCTAACGAGAATGTTATTTATTAGATCAAAAGCCGCCGCATGTACGACAGTCAACGAGGAACAAGCCTCCGCGGGACGAGAAACAGGCAGTCAACCGCCAGTCAAACATATGATGAAGGACGCAGTACGGTACTCGCATGCTTGCGGCCCCTAAAGCACAAGAAAGCACTTGATGCACGCACGGCACACATTTAGCATAGGAGCACGAGCGCCATGCAAGTAAGAATCAGGGTCGTGCCGCGGGGGCAAAGCAGCGCGCGGTGCCCGCACAGTTATAATAATGCCCACAGCGCGCATGAATCCTCGGCGTCAGGCACGAGTCCTAATTAGGAAGAAGCCCACACGTGAACCCCACATCAAACAACAAAGTGGGGCTGCGGCCCGTGTGCCACATGTGCGCACAGGGCGGGCGAGGACCAGCCCTGCGCCGTACCGTGCCGTACAGTGGCGGTGGGACGCCCGTCACGTAGAAGCGTCGGCGGCCCCTTCCGACATTCCAACCACGGCACACGAGAGGGCTTAACACTGGTTTGGGTAGGGCGGGCTCCTCGCTGAAAACCCGACGCACCGTGACCTCCCGCTGCCCCTCCCGACACGGAAACACCGTGGGGGCGCACGGGCGGGGCCGGCAGGCGCATGCCGCGGGCGTGCCATCCTGCCCGACGCAACGCCCGACGCAAACCAAGCAGTAACGAACGCCCTCAGGCCCCCCCCTTCCCCCGTGCCCCAGCGGGCGTCTGGCGGCTGGGGAACCTTGGTGCCCCCCACGGCATCGAACCTGGCAGGCCCAGTACGCCATTGAGTCACCCACACTCGCACATTTTGACACGGTTGGGTCAGGCCGGTTTCCCCGCTCAAAACACATACACATACACACATACGTACATACATACACATGTGAGCGCGTGCACAGCGGCTCCGCTTTCCTGCAACACACCCGTACACACCCCTAACACACGCACACGGAATACACAGTCTTCCCCCGCGCACCTTTCCGCGGGGGGTGCTTCGGCCTGGACACACACACACACACACACAGATACACAGATACACCCATGCACATGCACACATATGCGTACGGCAAGTCACTCCGCGCATCTTCACGAGGGCCCCCCTTCAGTGCGCGCGCGCGCGTGTGTGTCTGTGTGTGTGTGTGTGTGTGGCAGGAGGGGAGAGCGTGGAGCCCGCCCCATGCGCGCGAGGTGCCGCACCTCACCTCACCGCAGTCTTCCAGGCAGGGCAACGCGGCCGCTGCAGCGATGGGGGTCCGGGCGCCGCATCGCACCTCGCACTGCACACTGCAGCCGCACTGCGGGGTTGTACGGCACAGCACGGCACGGCACGCGAGTCGTTGTACACCACCTTTTACTGGCCCCAACGCGACCACACACACACGCGCGCGCGCGCGGGTGAACACTTACCCGGGACCGGACCCGGGACCGGGACGACACGCCCCGACACGAGACCGAACAGAGATCAACTGGAGAGAGAGAAAGAGAGAAAGGGAGTAACTGTGCGCGCTAGCGTGCCAAGCGATCAAGGGCGGAATGACCGTGGGCCCACGTAATGCCACGGGATACACACCAGTGGATAGTGTGGAGGTGCGCGGCGCCGCCGCCGCCGCCGGGGCACACGCCCTCGACTTCAGTATATATATTGCCTTTTCTGTGGCCGGACATCCGGACATCCGGACCCGACGCCCTTGATACAGTGGGCATATTGGGTTGAGCTCCGACGGGGTGAGTTTTGTGTGTACTTGTTTGGGGCGACCGCCCCGGACCGCCTCCCCTCCCAGAGCCCTTCCACAGCCGACACGTTGAGAGCACGGGAGGCCATGCCACCGTCTTCCTCCAGTCGCAGCCCCCAACCCATCTTCATCTTCAGTTACGGCAATGGCAGCAAGCTCTACCGGGGCGCCGCACCGCCGCTGCCCTCCCGCGCCCACTCCCCCTCTCCACACCCTCCTCAACGCCGAGACCGGGCCACGGCCGATAGACTTCATTGAAGCTGTGTAGCACCGGGCCTCAGGACGAGCCGCAGGCCAGGCCGCCTCCAGCACTCGCGATGCGTCGAAACGTCGTACATCTCGAGGGGTGCCCCGGCTGGACGGGACGGGTCGGTGAGGGGTCGTGGTGGCAGTGAGGTGCGCCGCCCCGAAACCCCAAGGGTGCGATGTGCTCCTCTACGGAGCCAACACCCGCCCCAGTGTGTCCCAGTGCGCGCCAAAAAAAACTCAGTTCGCGAACAGCACACATGGACACACACACACACACACGCGCGCGCGCGCGCGAGCACGCACTATGCGGCCCTGAAATGCAAAATTTTGACGACACGACACGACACGACACCGACATGTCGAGAAGCGCAGAATCACGGTGGGGCCATCGGACATGTCCGGGGGGCCAAACGCTGGGCCGGGCTGCGTCGCGCCGCGCCGCGCCGGGCGCTGCGTGTGGTGACTGACGTTGGTGACGTGGCGGCAGCCAGAGCGCGATGCATGGGGTGCCACCACGCAGCACAGCCACAGCCACAGCCACGCCACAATGATATGCTCCATGCGGACGGCGGACGAGTCGCGCGGCCTAGGGGTCGTGGGAGCACCTCCTCCTCCTCCCACTCCTCCTGAGGCCCAGCCGCATCCAGGCGAGAGATTGCCAAATGCGCACCGGCAGGCGGACAGCGCCCCCCAGACTTGGGGGCGCGTCCTGGCGTCGTGGCCGTGCGCAAGTTGGGCAGGGCGGAGGGCGCCAGCAGGGCACCCCCGGCAGGTGCACATCGGGACCCCCGACCACGGCAGCTGCTCGGCCGGCCCCCCCTCCCCGACTCCCCGGGACCATCCCTTCCCCGCATTCAGTTATTCCCAGCCGGTTTCTTCCCCGCCTGTGACACCCCGGCCTGCGGGAGCGCTTCATTCAGCCCGCCCAGCCCGGCCAGGCCAGGCCAACCTGCATCAGCAAAACCCAACGTCGCAAAAAATACGCGCCCTCACACATCTGCTGCAACCATATCCATCTGCTGCAACCAAGGAATGCATGTCGCGCGAAATAATGAAGCACCACCACCACCACCACCACACATATCACCATCATCATTATCAGCGTCGTCGCCGCCACAGCAGCAGAAGCCGCACGTCCTTCCCCAATCCCTCTCCCTACCGCAATTCACCGCAGCCTGCCCAGTCCCGGACCCACTGCGGCTCTCTCTCTCTCCCTCGAGTCCTGCAGGTCACTCCCGCAAAAACACACGCCCCGAATGCTCCGCTCGCGGGATGCGGCCCCCCTCTGTCCCCGTGTGGGGCGTATCCCCATCCCTGCGATGATTACACGCTCCCGCCCCACCCCCCGCCCCACCCCCCGCCCCACCCCCAGGCTACAAGGCTTTCATCAGGGCGTCGGTCCGCTGCGTCTTCTCTTCTGCTTCTGTTTCTTCGTGTCACTGTCCTGTCAGTCAGCACAGCACCACCGATCCATGGACCACCCGCCACCAAGCCATCGCGCCGCAAACTTCGACCCGGGCGACCAGAGGGCGGTGCAGGGCGACCAGGGGCCGGTGGGTCCCGCCGCGACGGGGCCAGCAACCGGATACCCCACAGCAGCCACCCGACTGTGTGGCCCTCCGTGGATTGGCCGCCCTGTCTGACTGTCTGTCTCAATGTCTCAGGAGCCCGGTGACCCGAACCGTGATGCCCCGGGGGCACCTGGAGGGCGCACATGCACTCCGCTCAGCCCCCAACCCCTGCCCCGAGGAGTCATCCACGGGGACGTGCACACACAGGTGGGCCAGGATCCGGAGCGACGAGCCGCAAGGCCCACCACACCATCTAGACAGCACGGGGTCTCACACAACACAACACACACGGGGCTCGTATCTAAACACACACGCGCGCGCGGCGCCCTGTCCACCGAACCGCAACAAGCGGCAAGGGGTGGAGGAGACCTTCAACGCACCCGCGTTGCGAGGGGGCATAGTGGGGCGACCTTCCGGCGCTCCAGGGAATCGGAGGCGCAGTTTAATGCGGGGCGGGGCGAGGGTGGTGGTGGAGGCAATCCGAGGCAACAGGGACGCGGTGCGGACGACACACGCCAACCAAGCAACTCCCCGCCAACGAACCAACCACACATCAGATTCCATCACAGCAACGGACGACGGGCCCCCCTCTGCCCTCCCTGCCCCTTTTGCCCTCTCGCACGCCCTCAACCCTAGCCCCCAGACAGCCACCGGCGCCGCCACACCATCTCGCCACCGCCACACCATTTCGCCACCATCATGGGCACCACCCTCCACCCTGGGTATCATCGCCGTTCTGACTCGTTCTGACCAGCGCAACACCAACACCAGCAGCAGCAGCAGCAGACCACCCCAGGAACGCCAGCCCATATCGCCCCGCGCGCTGCCGAAGGGACCCAACCACATCCACCGCACCGCGCCCCGGCCGCGCTCCATGCGTCCGCATCTCCACAGCCCTTCCAGCCCAGCCCCGCCCCACCCCATCCCATCCCACCCGCCATCTCACTCCACTCCGCCCCATCCCATAACCTCTCTCGAGGTGAGGGCTCCGCACCCTGGGAGCCTCGCGTCCCATTCCGCCATTGGCGCTTCGCCTCCGCCATCGCCCGATCGGGGAACCCTTGCCGCCAGTCCCACCACCACAACCACCTCCACCACCAGCCACACCACCACGACCACCAACACATCACCGCCACCACAACAACTTGGAACATCGCGGCCAGGGCGTGGACCCGGCGCAGCGCGCTTCCACCCCCTCAGCGCCAGGGCCCGACGGCCTGCCCGCCTCTAAGTGCGCTGCTGGGGGCGACCATCTGCGGTCCGATATCCGCGTAGGGCCCGCGCGTCGAATCCAAACCACGATGACGTCATCCCACCCATGGACCCCTCGACTACAAAAGCTCCCACCGCTCCGAGCTCTAGGGAGGACGGGCGGCCCTTCAGGCCACCAGGTTCAGGCCACCAGGTTCAGGCCACCATGACGGTGGAGAGCCGGCGCGCCCGCGCGACGACGGGGGAGACCGTCGAGGCTGGCAAGGCCGGCGGCGCGGGCACCTTTTGCTCCTTTGAGAATTTGGCCAGGTGTGCGCGGTCGAGCTCGCTGCGGCGGGAGGCGTCCACGGTGCCCAGCTTGGCGTGCGTCACCTGTCCGACCGTTAGACGGCGAGGGAAATGGGGGAGGCACAGCGGATGCGGCTCGGTGGTGGCGGTGACGGTGTTTTGGGAGATGTGTGGCGAGGGTTCATGGGTGGCCGGTGGCGTGTTGGAAGTGGGGCGATTGTGACAGGGCGGGCTCAGAACCTTTGTGGTTGGGACTGGTTTTGGATTTGAAGGCAAAGCCGACGACAAGGGGCCAGCTGCCTCGTCACCAACGCGAGCTTGGTTCTGCCGCACCATCACGGTTCGCTCTCTCACGCGCTTGCACATTCATGCCCCTTGCATGTCACAAACTGCCTGCCTGCGCACACACACATACACACATCACTGCAAATTCGGCACCCGCATCTTTGCATTCCATTTGCTTTGCTCGTTTTTTCCTTCTTACTAACAACTTTTAGGACCGTCGCGCTCACGTGTGTCCCTGTCTTGCCATCCGCCTTGCATGTCCTCCGACTTCGCTTCGCTAACCACTGACGGTGCTGCTTCGCTTGGTGCTCCCGTTTCTGCATTCAGGTCAGTATCTTTTCCTTCTGCACGGGCTGGGACGGTTGTGCCGGGCACTTGCTTGCTGTCGGCATTGCACGCGCTGTTGACGCATACGCCCTTGCTTTTGCTGCACCTTAGGATCAGTAGGTAGCTTAGTAGAGTTTTCATCTGCATTAGCCTGCGACGTCATAGCCGCTGCTTCTGCTGGCGTCCCGGCGCCCACCGGCGCTCGACAACGATACGGGGCGCTGCAGCATCACGGCCTACACCACCTTGGGACTCCTTATGGACGACATATTTCGCCCTGGCATATTGGTAACTCTGGTCTCGGTCTCAGTCGTCGGTTGCATTGCTGGACACGGGTCTGCTTTTTCGCGGCTCAGCTTTTCTCTTTGATCACACATACACACATGCTCGCTGCTGGGCACTGCCACGCCCATCGCATATCACGCACTCCTGCCCCGCCTGCGAACGCACACACACACACACACACACACATATGCGGCTCAGCTTTTCTCCTTGCTAACACACATATGCGCGCCAAAAATCAACAGCGCTATTCCGACACCGCAGCCTTCTTTTCCTTTTAGGGCTCGGGCAATGGGTATACTATATGCGCATACGGGCAAACTATCGGGCGCCGATCGGCCACTCGCATATCACGCACACCTGTTCTGCCTGCCTAAATAACACACACATACGCACAAGGGGGCGGGCTGAGGCCTGACGGATACGGTCTGGCCACATCCGTGCACACGATATGCAGCAGCCCGCCGACCCTCCTAAACCTTGAACCCTCCCGCCACAGCCCCGCACCCACCGGCGCGTCCACATTGTACGACACCTGCCACCGCGGCTGGTGCTGCCCCGCCATGTCCTCCAGCAGGCTGGCCCGCCTGGCCCGACCGGCCGCCATGGCCTGCCTGTCGCGTGCGAGCTGGTCCTCCACAGTGGCCTTCGGGGCGAGGAGTGAAAGGGCGGGTGGGTGGGGGGGATATAGGAAATTGGGTGTATGTAGGGGGGGCCAATGAAGAAAACTGCCCCGACACACACAGCCAGGTGGAATGGCGGGGGAACAACGCAGCATCAAGAACCACGTGTATGAACGTATGCTGATTCCCTATGGCACCGATAGAAATAAGCAAAGCCCAAGACACTTGTTCGGATTGTAACTTGTTAAAGTAGCTTAATTAGTCATGAATCTGAGTTAACTCCCAGCGTGGCACCAAACTCAAACAATATTAATAACAGCGCATCATCAGAGGTGTGCCCCAGCCGGACAGGCGGTTGAAGGGCTAGGGTGCGGGTGGTAAGCGGGGCCATTTCCAAAGGCGTGTTACCCAAAGGCGATGTCGGGGTTGTCCGCCACGGACCGTCTGCAGGCAGAGGCACTCACTCCTGTACACAATCCACTTCTCCGACACCGGCCCCCCCACCGTCCTGCGTGCTGCAAACCGCTCCCAAGCAAACCCTCACCTCCCTTTCCCCTTCCCTGCTCCCCCCATGCACAGCTTCAACATGCCTGCCAGTCTCCTGTAACCCTAGGCGTCCCCCCACCCCCCGCGCCGTCTCCCCTCACCTGAACCCGCCAGAGCTCCTGAAGCTGCGCCGTGGCCCGGTCCGGCGCCACCCCCGCGTCAGCCAGACGGGGCAGCAGGAGCCCGTCCGTGCCATCGCCCGTACCCGTGACGGTGGTCAGCCGGCCAGGGGGACTGCCGGCAAGCAGGTAGCAGCAGGAGGGCGGACACGCGAGGTGACCCGGATGAGTGTGGGGGGCAGCAGGTACCCGGAGGGGTTCAACGCCGATGCCGGAGCGCGTCATCTCTGCTGGTGCCAGCCAGCCGCAGAGCTGTTAGGAGGCAGGGTCCGGGTTCCTGGGCCCCCAGCTCGCCGCCGCCGGCCCTCGCTCGCCGCCCCCTCCAACAGTCAGCTCGGCCTACGAGTTTCCCATCACAAGTTCACAACCCCCTCCCCACAATCACCTCTGCCCCAGCTCTCCTCCTCCCCCTGCATCCATCATCAACTGCTCCAGGAACTCGTCGTTCCCTGCCAGCATCGCCTCCACGTCCTCGGTGTCCTGCTGGAACCACCGCCCGCCGGAGGCAGCTGCAGGGACCCCGGCGCCGGCGCCGCCGCCCGCGCCGGCGCCCGGGGCTCCTCCCTCCATACCCGGCCGCGGGCCGCCGCTGCTGCTCCCCGCGCTGAGCTCCAGGGTGCCCACCGAGGAGCGGCGGTACACCGGACCCGCCGCACCCGAGGTGGCGGTCTGCAGGTTGTTGGTGGTGCCGCCGCGGGTCAGCAACAGGCGGGAGCTGCCCGGCCGCGAGTCGGCCGCCGCGGGGATCGAGGTGGTGGAGAACGCCAACGCCTGCACGAGGACGCCGCCTGGGGGGGCGGTCAGGGCCGTGGGGTGGGCCGGTAGGACGGCGCGGGGTGGAGGAGCGGGGGCAGTAGGGCAGCAGCGGGGGCACATGTCAGGACGACGCCTGCGGAGTGGAACGCCGATCGGCAAGGACAACGGGGAGAGCCGGTTCCACGCGATATGACCCGTGGGTCGGCCAGCCACCAAGTCGCCCGTCGGGCCTGCAAGGTGAAGCTGGCTGAGCCGTCGTCCAGCCTTGCGGCGACGCGCGGCGTCCCCGCACTGGCAGCCGCTGCATGGCGGTCCCCCCTCGTCCACCGGCCCCCGCTGGCTTCCCTTCCCACCCGGCCCCCGCCCCGCCTCCCTACGGCCAACGCCCCTGACCCACCGCCCAGCTGGGAGCCGGAGGGTGCCCGCCCCGGCGTGGATGGCAGCGTCGGCAGCTTGAGCACCGAGATCGGCGTCCCCGAGTTCGGCCCGGACCCAGCGACGCTGCCGTCGCCGCCGACAGCGACGCCACCCGGCGTCGCCGGACTGTTGGGACCCCCGGATGACGCCCCCGGCGAGAGACCGTCGTTGGTGGGATTCCGGAAGGCCTTACGGTCCTTCATAAGCCCCAACTGTCCCACCAGCTGGGAGCCCGGTGTTACCGGCGACGCTGACAGCGAGGCCCCGCCGCTGGCGCTGCCGCCGCCGGCGGCGGCGGCGACGGCCGCTGCCACGCCAGCGCTGCCGACGAAGGCCTGCGGCAGCGAGGGCGGCCGGCCGGGCCGCGAAGGCGGAGGTTGCTGGGCAGCAGCAGCAGCAGCTGCAGCCGCCGCCTGGTTATATGGAGACGATATGGCGGTGACGTCCATCACCTCAATGGAGGAGCGCGGGACGGACTCGCCGCTGCAGCTGATGCGGAAGGGGTCGCCGCCGCCGGCGCTGAAAGCCGTCTTGACCGGACCGCGGCCACCGACGCCGGGGGTGAAGAGCGTCTGGCTGCGCTGCCGAGGCGGAACGGCGCCGACGTCCGCCTCGGCGTCGAGCCCGGTGCCGTCACCGGCGCCTGTCCCAGTGCTGGGGCTGGCGCCCATCTCCTCCACGGCGTCGAACGAGGCCGCATGAGCGATGTGGACTTCGTTGGTGGGAGTGGACCGGGTGAATGCGGGGGCCAGGCCAGCCAACCGCCGCACCTCCCGCTCAACCTGCGGCCGGGTCAGGTGTTGGGGGCCGACGGGGGAGGAGGCCACCGCCGGTTGGTTGGCAGGGTGGGCTGCCACCCGCCTTGGGACGTACCCGCCCGCGCGGAAGGCAGCTCGGATGAAAGAGCTTCATTGTTAGTTGGTGGCGCCCTAACGGCGCGCGCCATACATGATATAAAAACAAGCCGCGATGGTTATGTCGTAACTGCGTACCTGGCCCGTGGCCGCGCCGCCGAGGTTCACAGTGTAGGTGGTCATGCTGGATCGCCGTACTTTTGCCAACCGCGCAGCCATGTCCTCCGTCGCAGGAGGTTGTTGCTGGCGGGTGGGTTCGGAAATCTCCAGGGTCTCCGGCTCATCAGGAGCTAGCGTAGGGACTACTGCAGCAAATAACATTAGAATTCCACAAAGCCTGTTGCAAGAAAGTGCGCAGCAAGCAATAGTCCAGCCGACTCGCGCCCCGCATTCGCGGTGACTACAATGTCATAACCTGTAACCCACGCCAAGATGTCATAACACCCGTATCCATCGACACAGTACAATATGACCTACCTAATTCTTTGCTTGACCCCCCGCTTCCGAAGAGGCGCCGGAGACCTGTCTTCGACGAATATAATGAATCCTGTGCCTTGGTCAGGATAGACGTAGGATTTCTTTCCCGAACTCCGCCAGTCTCAGTAACATCCTGCGGTCGGGGAAGGACGCATGCGCATCAGGAAAGCGACGGAAGCGGCCATCCGCAAACGCCTGGCAGCAATGCATCCAGCCCAACCTTCTTGTAGTTGTGTGTATTCAAGGCTCTGCTCAACACCTGGGGGGAAGACAAGCGGCAGACGCTCCAAGGTCACGGTTTGCGTGAAACAAGAGCTGGCGATACCACGGTTCACAAAAACACTTCCTTATGCTTATGGGATTTGCTGTACCTGGGAGGGATGCATTTCTGGTAAGGAAGCTCTTCAAGCGAACTACTCCGCGTCGCACGTTAGGATGATCTTCGGTACTTCAAGCTTCTCAGTACATAGGACACTACTGCAAAATGAGAACTTGGATGCGACGCGGGTGGAGCACAGTCTCGCTGACCAGCTAGAACCATGGCTACCTTGCATCAATGAACATAACTCTCATCGACGTCTATCAACCTAAGTTGTCGGCAAAACATAACTTTTGGTCAAGCATAACTCTTCGGCAAAACATGGAGGACGCTTCGGCAAAACATGGAGGACGACAAGTACGGAGGTTGTCGCGTCACGGCCCATGAGAGGTTCGCATGCCGCTGTCAGATGATGGCCTACAGTATTTCGATTGCAACTTGCACACTTTCTTTGTTAACATGGAGGTTGCAGATGCCGATGGGCAGGGCGGCGCTGTTCCGGCAGATTCCGCTGAAAAGCTAGGGACGTCAAGCCCGGACCAAACGGGAGAAACTATGCAAACCACAGCTAATCTGCAAGCGCCTTCACCAAAGGCCGAGCCTCCGACAGCGGAGCCGGCGGCCGCTGGTACCGCCGCCGAGACGGCGGCACCTGAACCGTCGACTGGGCCCGCACAGGGCAAGCGGCCCAAGGACCGCAGCAAACGCGCAGTCGCCATACACACAGGCTACGTCGGCACCGGCTACAAGGGTGAGCCGTTTCGCCCGCACCGCCGACGTCCTCCGGGCCTCCGATCCCCCTATTCCCCCCCTTTCTCTACACACACAAACACCACCTCCCCACCCCAACGGGCCAGCCGCGCCGCCATGCCGCACCCGCCGCATCTCAGCCGCCTCTGCCTGAGACCCGTTCCCGGATGGGGGCTGAAGTATGGTCTGGCACACCCACATTTTGTGCGTTGAAGGGGGGTCCCCCCACCTGGGCCCCATCGCCGCCTCGCGCCGGCGCGTGCGACCCGCGCGGTCTTCC
This sequence comes from Eudorina sp. 2006-703-Eu-15, assembly GCA_003117195.1. Lineage (NCBI taxonomy): Eukaryota > Viridiplantae > Chlorophyta > Chlorophyceae > Chlamydomonadales > Volvocaceae > Eudorina > Eudorina sp. 2006-703-Eu-15. The sequence continues at coordinate 1,785,768 of BDSI01000009.1, forward strand.
AGCCGCCTCTCAATGCAAAGCCCCGGACCCCAGCCCCGATCTGTGCCTGCACACACACACACACACACTCGTCTACTTCCGTCGCCTGTATCGCCTGTTCCGCTGGACTTCGCTTCTCGCGGCTCAGTTTCCGTATACACATCTTGATACACATGCCCGCACACGATTCCCGTTTCCCCCCCCCCCCACACACACACACACACACGCACGCGCGGATGGTGCCCGTGGTGGCCACGCAACCCCAGTCCCTGTCGTAGACCTGCTTTGGCGCCCAACCCCCCTTGAAGCTGCATCGCACCCGAGGCAATGGATGAACCTCTGCGCCACAGAGGTTCATGGGCCGGCATGTCCACCCATCCCTCTTCATGCACCTCCTCCTCCTCCTCCTCCTCCCTGCTAATTAAACCCTCGCAACGTCCTGTGCGTGCTCATGTGGCGCCCGTGCTCGGGCGTGTCGCGGCTGGTTGCCTGAACAGGCTCCTCCATCAACCGCACGCTGGGAGAGGATGTCACCATTGAGCAGGTGAGGCCCTCGGTGGGAAGGGTCCAAAGGGGGGGGTAAATTCAATAAGAAATAAGCCCGGAAAACGAACCCGGGCACAACCAGAAAAACTCAGCATACTTACGTGTGTGTGTGTGGGGGGGGTGTACGGGTATGCCCCGACGCCAAGCCCAGACACCATGGCGCTATCCCCATACAGCGACGGGGACTGGGAGGGCGAGAAGAGGATGGGGCTCGGAGGGCCCCCATTGTGCGGCAGGGGAAGCAGCCGCGGCCGGAGAACCCTGTATGCGCCTGGACCGGGCCGTCTGACCCCGGTCTACTGCCACATAGGCAGTGTACGGCGCCGGCACCCTGTAGGACAGCCCGCAGTGGACAGATTTTCTGTGACCCACATCGGACAATGTGGGAATGTTTGGGGCGGGCGGACAGGAGGTGGTTTGGCTAAAAGCAAGCAGGTTTGGAGCCTCCCCTCCCCGCCGTGGCGGGCGGGTCCCCCAATTTCCTATACCCCCCCTCAACTCCGTGGCGGGCGGGTTGACGATCCGGGGACCTGCCGTGCGACCCAGATGGGGGTGAGAGCCCGTCCGTCCCGGAGAGCCCTCCCCACAGCCCTGTTTGCTGCGCCACGCCAGCAACCCCCCGCCTCCGCTGACCCACGCCGCCGTGTAGCCCTCACACTCATAGTACGATGACCGTAACGGATTCGGTTTCTGGACGGCATCCAGGCCGCTGTCACTGCGCCCTTCCCGTCCCGCCCTTCCCCCACCACGGCTCCAGGTACTGGAGAAGGCGCTATTCGCCGCGGGCTGCATCAGCGAGGCCAATTTCGGGTCCTTCTCGAAAGTCAACTGGACCCGGGCCAGCCGCACCGACAAGGGGGTGCACTCCCTGGGCACGGTAGGGCGAGGCGGGGTATGCGGGGTGGGGCGGCGGCGGGGAGCGGGGAGGGAGGTTGCTGTGCCGGGTTTCGGAGCTTGCAAGACCCGGGGGGTCGGTACTGGGTCGCGGCGCGAGGGGAGGTGTATCATAAGTTCATAACTTGATATCCCTAGGTCCCTTCGCTTCCCAGCCCTGCCGGCGCCCGTCACCCCGCTCTACCCTTCCGCAACTGTGGAACCTCCCCCTTAGCCCCGCCCTTCCCACTGCCAGTCCCACCGCCAGTCCCACAGCCATTCCCCCCCTCCAAACCCGCGTGTGTGTGTGTCACAGGTGATGGGACTGCGCATGCTGGTGGACGACGCCAAGTACGTGGCTGGGCCGGGCGGCGACATCGAGGGCGTCACGCTCGCGGACCAGATCAACGCGCACCTGCCCTCGCAGATCCGGGTGTTCTCGGTGCAGCGGGTGAGCAGGGTATGGGGGGGGCTGGAGTAGGCAGGAGAGGGGCTGGGCGGGTGGTGGTTTCGGAGTTTCACCCGGAACCTCACCCCCGCCTTCACTTCACTTCGCGTCGGAGTGGGGTGGGGTGGGGTGGCGTGGCGTGGGGTGGGGTGGGGTGGGGCGGGGTGGGGTGGGGGTTGGACTGAAAAATACCCAGATACACCCAGCCCGGCGGCGAATACGGGTGGGGTGGCGCACGGCCGGGATCACGTCCCGGCGCAGCGCCGGCGGCTGCATCACAGCCCCCGAGAGCCCTGCACGGCAGTACGACACGATGGTATGCGCACAGGCCCGATGGAGGCGGGTGCCGTTGCCGCGCCGCCTTTGGAGCCGTGTTGTGCGCGCGCTGACGGTTGGCCGTTGGACGTTGGTGTACGGACGCTGTGCAGACTAACAAGAAGTTCAGCGCCCGCCACATGTGCGAGGAGCGGGTGTATCAGTACTATCTGCCGGCGAGCATGCTGGGTAAGTGCGTTGCTGCGGGGGTCAGGGGCGGGAGCGGGGGTGAGGGTGTTGGGGCGGGGGTGATGGGACGGGGGACGGGAGCAAAGCGAGGTGGGTCGCGCCGTTGTGGGTCGGGCGGGGTCTTTGCGCTCCAGTTCCGCAACGCCACATGTCGCACCGCACCGCACCGCGTCCGCGACACGACACGACACGACACGACACGACAGGCCCTCCGTGCCGGGCTGCGTCCCATCCGATATCCGCTTCAGCAGCTCACAAAACAAGAACCAGGATATAAAAGATTAAATTTGACAAGATGAATGAAAAGCAAAGTGATTAAATTTTACACGTATCGGATGCCTCACTCCTTGCGTTCATACTTCCTTCGCTCCTCACAACCCCCTCCCCATCACACACACAAACGTCTCCGGGCTTGGCTGTGCCCCCTGCACGTCGCGCACTCCTGCTCTGCCTGCCCACGAACACACGCTCCCGGCGCCGCATCGCCCACCCCACCCCACCCCACGGCAGAGCTCAAGGGCGACGGCGGCGAGGAGGACAAGGCCCGGCTGGCCGCATTCAGGGACGCGCTGTCCTGCTTCGTGGGCGCACATCCCTACCACAACTACACTCGGCGACAGGTGTACCACGCCGGCGGCGCCAACGTGCAGTACAGGCCAGGTACGGCAGACAGTGCACAGCCGTACACTTGTACAGCTGCTGATTGGTGCAGCCCCAGGCGCCGGCTGAAACACCCCCTTCGTGTCATCGAAGTGGGATGACACGATCTGAATGTCGTATTTTGTTGCCGTACTGAGCTGCTGTACGATTCGTCAAACCTGCAGGGCGCGGAGCACACAAGCGGGGCAGGGAGAATGCGGAGGGTCAGAAGGCGGACGGTGCAGAGGGACCTGGCAAGGAACCTGAGCCCGGGGCTGGCGCCGGCACAGGCGGGGGGCCGGAGGCGGCGACGGAGGCGGAGGCGCAGCCTCAGCCTGTTGCGGCGGAGGGCGGCCTGCAGGTCGGGCAGGCGGCTGAGGCCATGGACCGCGACCCGGGGCCTGGGCCCGTGTCAGGAACGGAGGCAGCAGCGGCTGCCGGCGAAACGGCGGAGCCGGCGGTAGCGCAGAATGGTGGTGCGCCAAGCGGGGGGGGAGCCGACGAGGCGGACGGGGAGCCGGAGGCGAAGCGTGTAAAAATCGACAAGGCGACGGCGGAGGCGGCGGAGGCGGCGGGGGCGGAAGGGTCGTCGGGGGCGGCGGGGGCGGAAGGGTCGTCGGGCGCGGCGGAGCCGATGACGACGGAGTCGCTGCCGTTGCCGCCGCCGCCGCTGCCGTCGCCGGCTGTGGCAGAGCAGAACGGCGGCGGGGGTAACGGCCGGGGCCGCGGCCGCGGCCGCGGCCGGGGTCAGGATCGCGACGGCGGCGGCAGGGGCGAGCGGCGGCGGCGCGGCGGCGGCGGCGGCGGGGGCAGCGACGATGATCGGGAGGAGGAAGAGGAGGAGGAGGGCGGCGCTGGGGAGCTGGATGAGGATGACGACGAGGGAGGCGGCCGAGAGGCCGGCGGCGTAGGTGAACCCGGAGGTGGGAGGCGGCAGGGGCAGAACGGAGACCAATTCCAAGAGGAACCCGGCGGGGGAAAAGGGGGGCAGAGGCCACCGACAAGTCTTTGGTCGTTGGTCGTTGCTTGTTGGTCGTTGATGTCTGGCCAGCGGGCGCATGGGGTGTTAGACCGGTCTGATCCGAGTCCTAGAGGATGTGATGAGAGCGCACAGTAAGGTTATGTGGAGGTAACGAGGTATGCGCTGAATGGGGGAGGGCGGGGAGGAGGGATTCGTTGGAGTCGGAAGGTGGAACGTAGATCTCACCTGATGCCGCGCGGTTTGGCAGGCGCTGACGGCAGCGGCGCCGGGGCTGGCGGCAGCGGCGGCGGCGGCCGGCGGGGGCGCTACGGCCCGGACGGCCGCGTGGTGACTCTGCAGTGGCAGACGGAGATCGACCCGCGGGACCGCGTCACCCAGACCTACTACCGCCGCATCCACCACTTCACGGCGCAGGACCCCAAGCCGCTGGTGGAGGGTGAGGAACGTCTCCCGGGTGTCGGGATTGAGGGGGCGGGGGGGGGGGGGCGGGGGCGGGTGTATGAGGATAGTTGTTTGTTTCAGCAAGGCCCGGGCGGCGGGCGCGGGAAGCACCCCGTCGCGGGCCGCAGCACTACCGGGGGTTAAATTGGAAAAAGAATTAGACCCACCGGCAGAGCGCGGGAAAGCCAGGTGGGGGGAGGGGGAGCCGAGCGGACGTCGAAACCTGCCCAGAGCCGAGCCGGGCAACGGAGCGCCGCCCGGCAGATTTGGAAAAGGAGTGGGCGGAGCTTCCCTCTTGATGTCCACAGCGGCACAGCGGCACACGGTATCTCAATTGGCACATTGCGAATTACGAAAAGGAAGGCGGCCAGCTGCCGGTATGGCGGGTGTGCTGCGGACCCGCCCGTTCCGCACAACTTTCCTCAGCCTCGTGTCAATCAAAACAGTGAGCCCACAAAAGTCTATGTCGGGACTGACGCACCCCTCCCCCCCCTTGGCCCCAGGCGGCACCCCCTGCTTGCTGCTGGAGGTGCGGGGCCAGAGCTTCATGCTACACCACATCCGTCACATGATTGGCGGAGCGGTGGCGGTGGCGCTGGGTCTGATGCCCAAGTAAGTAGGTGTCGGTTTGCGGTTTGCAGGTTAACGGTTGCAGGTTGGTGGTTGAAAGTTGACGGTTACAAGTTGGTTCCGTTGGCAGCGTCGACTGTCAGCCCGTGGGGGTCGGGGACGGTTGCGGAAAGCGCGATGATGGTGTCACTGCCGCGCACGTGTCCGCCATACGTACGGGGCGCGGGGGGATCCTTCCCGGAGGTTGGCCCCGGTCCGGTTGGGTCCGCGCCGTGTTGGACGGCCTGAGGAACTGGCTGACAGAGGGTCGCGTACACACACATCGGCGGGTTGCATTTCTGAACACACACACACACACATCGGGTTGCAATTCTAAACACACATCGGGATCGGGATCGGGCGGGCGGGCGGGTTGCAATTCTAAACACACACATCACTATATTGGTGCTAGGTTTGGGTCGGGCGGGTTGCTTTCTTAAACACGCACACATCACTGCCCTCCATGGCCCTTCCGCCCTTCGTCTCTCCAGGGAGGTGCTCCAGGGCTCCCTGCAACCCCCCGCCCGGGTGACACTGCCCCGCGCGCCCCCCCACACCCTGCTGCTGGCGGACTGCACCTTCGGGCGCTTCCCGGAGCAGTTCGGTAAGTGAAGGGTCGGGTCGGGTCGGGTCGGGTCGGCAAAGGCTAGATTTTGGACAAGGGCTGGTTTCATGTGGTTTGCTTGCTTAGGTCAGGTTGGGATTGTTTTGGTTTGGTAAGGTTTGGGTTGGGTTAGGTGGGTGGTTTTTGGGCTGGTGGGGTTGGGTGGGGGCTGAGGCCGGTGGTTTCATGAGGCGAGGTGAGGCCGTTCATGTTCGCGACCATCAGCCTCTCCTCTCGTGTGCTCCGTGGACGACGGAGCCCGGCTGCATCGCACGGTTGTTCACCCTCTCTGGCCACCCGCCCCTGGCCGCGGTGCCGCCGATGGATGGGCTGGGCTGGGCTGGTCAGGTGTGGGTGACAACGACCTGCGCAACGTGACGGGCGAGCGGCTGAGCCTGCGGGCGGCGGGTGTGGAGCGGCGGGAGGACTTCCGGCGGGCGGTGCTGCTGCCGGCGCTGCAGCAGCTTGTGGAGCTGCCCGAGTGGGGCGACTGGAAGGCCTCACTGCGCGACATCTACCCCTTCCCGCAGGTACGTTGGCGGTACGTTGGCGGTACGTTGGCGTTACGTTGGCGGTCGTGGGGAGGGAGGAGGAGGGGGAGGAGAAAGGGGGGGGGAGAGGGAGTGAGGGGTTTCCAAAAGCGGTCGACACCCGACGAACACCGCTCAAGAGTGGGAAAGACTCCTTCCTTCACCTTCACCACGCCGAAGAACAATACGGTGCTCGAGAGTGCACCCGATAAAGGGACCCGCCGAAGCCGCAGACTGGCCGGTCAGGCCCCTGTGCGTGGGTAAGGAACTGACTGGCATGGCAGCACGGGCCTTGGTGCCCCCGCCCCGCGGCCGGGCAGCGCCGCCGCACTCCTCCCCGGCTTCTTTCGCCAACTGCCCGTTTGAATATGTCTACCAATTACCTATACCCCCTCCTTCCCCGCCGCTCAGGGGCCCCAACCGTCGCCCAACCTCCACCCCCCTCCCGCTTTGCGTCTTCCGCGCCCCGACCTGCACTGAACGTGCCGTGCCGTGCCGTACTGCTCTTTGCCGTACCATGTACCGCTGACAGGAGGGGGTGGAGAAGTTCCTGGACGCCTACCGACCGTGGCAAGAGAAGAAAGAGGCCAAGCAGCAGGCGAGACGGGAGTGGCAGGCGAGGCGGGAAGCCGGCGAGGACGGCGACGGTCAGGAGGGGGGCGACGCGGGGATGGAGGAGGCGGAGGCGGAGGAGGGGGAGAAGGAGGACGGGAAGGGGACGGAGCGGCAGGGGCGCAGCGGAGGGGGCAGATGGGGGCGGGGTGGCCGGGGCGGCCGCTGGGGCGGCGGTGGTGGTGGTGAGGGACGCTGGGGTGGCGGTCAGCGGGGCGGTGGGGGTTGGCGGGGAGCGCGGGGCGGCGGCGGGGGTGGTGGCGGCGGGGGTTGGGGACGGCAGGGAGGTCCGCGAGGCGGTGGCCGCGGCCGACGGGGCAGCAGCAGCTGAGGCGGTTGTCGCGTGTATGTCTGTGTGTGAGCGTGTGTGTGCTTAGCGAGGAAGCCCGCGAGACCTGAATCGACTCCGACCCGAACCGGCCTCTGTGTGTTAAATAATGAGAAGCCCACCGCTGTGTGTATGTGTGGATGTGGGTGACGAGGGGTTGCTGTGAGCTGAGCTGTAGCGAGCGATAGCGGAGGAAATCAGATCGACTCGAATGCTAGAGCCGCCGCTGCGCGGCCGGTCCACCGGCCGACCGACCGAGCTCGCTCAGCCATGGTAGGGTCCACCCTGCCCCTTCGGCGGCCAGCTACCCTGCAGCGCCTGTCCGTGCGGAGTCCTCTCTCGTGGGGTGGGCCGTGGCGCTTCGCCCGGTGGCCGGCAGGCGGCGCCCGCCCGCCCGCCCGCCCGCCAGCCAGCAAGGAGCGTGGCTGCGGCGGAGCAGCGATGCTTGTGGCGTGTGTCTGGGGACGACAGCGGCACGTGTGGCCATCGTATAAGCCCGTCGTTCCTGGGTGTGGGCACGTTGACCTCGTGGATAGGGCGGTTTCCATGGAGGAGGGCGTCAGGGCGAGGAGCAGGAGGAGGAGGGCGAGGAGGAGGAGGGCGAGAAGGAGGAGGAGGGCGACAAGGACGAGGGCGAGGAGCAGAAGGCGGAGGACCGACCGCGCACCCCATGCTGCAGAGGTGGTTCCCCGAACCCCGGGCGGGTTCAACCCCGATACCCGGGTGCGGGCCCGGTTGTGGCCCCCTGACCCAGCTAGCTGGCCGGTGCGCCTTGGCGTTCCTCCCCCCTCTCAATATCACCCGTTGAGCTCCCCTGTTAACCTGGTTGATAACGCACCTATGGGCCGTTGCCGAGGCCTTGGTCAAGGGAGGGAGGGAGCGCGGGAGGGAGGCGGCACAAGTCTTGACTGACGGGCGGCGGCACAGTCTCAAGTTTCCTTACAAGATGCGCTTATGTATGCTTTTGTCACCGGGCCGAATCGGGTCGACTGGCGTCTCCCCAGCACGGCAGTGTGTGAAACAAGGCTCCAGGCCCTCCCCAAAAACCCAAATCCGCTCGTCCCGGCTCTCTCCGCCCCACCGCACGTGCCGCTGCCGCGCGCCCGTCCGGCTTTCACAGCTGACGTTCCGAGGTGTGGACATCTGGGCCCCTGCCTCCCGTCTTTCCACCTCCACCAGACCCCTTGGGCACACAACCGACCTCTGAATCACACAGAACATTTCACAAGACTCTCATTGCATGAACGAAGCAACAAAGGGATAAAACCCGTCTCAACAACAACCAAAATACCGTACTGAAACTGTGTATAATTAGTGACGTTTGTGGACCCAGCAAAAATGTAGATGACATTAGGAACAGATCACAGATCACTCGCTCGCACTTAGCCGCCGCCGCCCACCACCAACGCCTCGACCCTCTCCGCCGTGCAGTGCCCCGGGCGCACCTCAACGCCCGCCCTCAACAATTGGAACTCTGCCTCCAACGCGCCACCAAAGCCCGCAAGGCCCCCTGCGCATCGCATCAGTTCCGCAGTGCCAAACCAAACCATACCGTATGGGCAGCGGCAGCGTCTGGCCGTCCCGTGCCGACCCCCGTCGCTCCATCGCAAATGTGTTCACCTGCGCGACACAACGCCCTCATCTCGAGGTCCAGTGCTGGCCCCAGCCAGTGCAGCCGCTCGACCCCCCACAGCGCGTCACCATCACCATCACCACGGCTTTTCCTCCCCACCGCACCAGCATCTACCAACGACGGCCTGCTCACCACACCAGCTCACCATACCAGCATCTTTTATCACCGTGGCAATGACACCAGTCCCTCAGTGCGCTGGGATCCCTGAGATCCTCGGTATTGATCAATGAAGACCCGGACACCCAAATCCCAGTTCGCTTGCGGTGTTGCCGCCTTTTGGTGGTTGCTCGCAAATTACTCCGTGTAACATTCGCCATGGTTCCGTGCAGGCCGGATGGCCACGTGCCTCACAGGCGCGCGCGCGCACGCAGGCACGCACGCACGGCGTTCCGCGTTCAGCGGGTCCAGTGTACCATCGCGGCAATCGCTTCAACACGCCAACCAGAGACGAGGAGACGGTCCAGAGTCCTTCAGCAGCGTCCCGGCATGCCCAAGCACTTCAGTGCCCCCTGGGAAACCCAACACCACACCATTTAATATCATGGGGTCCGCGCTGCGCCGCAAAGACACGCCGCAGGGAAGGGTGGAAGCGCGCCAGCGAACTGCGGAGCGCGCCAGAGGTCGGATGACAGCAAAATGACCCTGACCGGAACTGCGCGCACCATCGCCGGCGGGGCCTCTGCTTGAATTGCAATCAGACGCCCCGTGGGTATCCTCACATCACATCTTTTTGTGTACCATGTTGTTGCTGGACAAACACCGTCCGCCGACAACACTCGCGCCACCTAGAGGCCAGCACGGCACCGCCACACATCCGAATCCGAATCGAAAGTGAGTACATCACGGCAGACGCGCCCCAGCGGCTCTCGCAAGATCTCCCCAAACGAACAACAGCAGGACGCCCGACACCCGCACCAGCCGCACAAGCTGCACGGGACCTGGGCGCGAGACCACCGCAATGTACGTGGATGTAGCAGAGCAGAGCTCGCAACGTGCGCAGGGCCCGTCGCGGCGGTGGGCGTGCGTGTTCCGCCGGCTCGCCTGCCCGGGGACCTCCCCCCGGTGCCGCATCGATTCCGCACCCCAGTGACCATGGCTGCATACGGCACAAGCGGCCGCACAAACCCACCCAAAATAAAACATTACGTCGCGCCAAAATAAATGAAGATAGATGCCACCGATTGATTCGAGCCCAACTAACCCTCTCTTGATCGGTCGATCAGTAAGACCCCACAGACGCGGCTACAGACACGCCGGGTCCCCAGTCCATCCTCCTTGGCCCCGCCAATTGTTGCAGGCGCCACCCGCGTGATGCACCACCGCCCTGGTACCGTCGGAGAAGCCCCAATGTGCATCCCCCATTAATAATAACCCCAGACACACCCATACATGCATAGTAATCGGGCCCAAAGAGATAGTATGTTAAGAACGCGGACGCGTTCCCCACTCTCGTTCATACTTATCCTTATCTCCCCCTTTCTGCAGCTATTTGAGGTCACCGCCTTACAGAACCGCTCTCCGGCAAGCGGGCACAACCACGCCCGCCACCGCTCTGATTGGTGCACACGCACACACACACACGCACACACAGACACACACCACATTTGGGTCGGCAAACCCACATACTCTGCCCCGTGACGCACTCCAGTTCTGCCCTGCCTACAAACACAGACACACACACACTGACACAGATAAGTCGGTAACCGCGACGCGCACCGCCCCACCTAGTCTGGCTCAATCTTCACACACCCACACGGGCTGCCTCCACCTTCACACTCCGCAGCGCCCGGGTTTGCCGCACACACGTACGCACAAGCACGCCCCCAACCCATACCCATCGAGGTCGGCCGTACAGCCAGTGCTTAGCCCTCCCACATGCTCCCCCAAAGCCCCCTTGAAGTTACGAAGTATTTCCCGTAGAAGGGCGCAGAGTGCAGAGTGCTGCGCCAAGCGCCCCTCCCAATGTAATGAATGATGATCCACTGTTCGCCGCTGCATGCCTTCCGAGAGCGCCACCCCGACCGGAAACAAGCTGACACACACACACACACACACGCGGGTCTCTTCTCTAGCCACACACACACACACACACGTCCGTGCGATCGGCCGTTCCATCAATGGCGGCCGTGAAGAGGGCGGGGTCACGCAGGAGGCAAAAGGGACCGCGGGGGCGCCGCCAGAGATACTCTGCCGCCAGCGCACTGCCACGCCGGCATTGCACGCGCCAACGGTGGGCCATCGCCACCCTGCGCTCGGCTGCTGCCGGCCGGGTGACCGTGCATGTGATTCCGTACATGTGATTCAGTGCATGTGATCCCGTGCATGTGACTCCGTGCATGGGATTCCGCCTTCGCGTGCCCGTGTTGGTACGTGCCCCGGCTGGCGGACAGCGCAGCTGCCACCCAGCCCCTCCCAAGCTCGCGGCTGAAGAACCCCCAAGCGCGACGCCTCATGAGGACGGAGAGCGCAGACGCACCCATCGGTATCCACGCATTCACACATATTTTTAGACACACACACACACACACACACCACAAAAAGTGGCGGATTGCATTTCTAAGCACACAACACAGTTTTTGATACACACACACACGTGCTTCACGCCTCAACCCGTCCCCCAGCACAGTGCTCACTCGCAGGCGAAAGCTCCCAAACGCACAGTGAAGACCGGAACCTACCGAGGGCCGAAACGTCAACGTCAACGCAGACGGGGACAAATGCACCGGCCCGGCCTCGATCCGCCAGTGCCCGAACGAAGCATCGCGACTCCTTCCTGCCTGTCCCTCCCAGGACCACCGCACCGCACCGCACCAAAGCCACGTCACCCGCAAAACGAGGGGTGCGGGGGAGAACACACAGCCGGTACACTCGTTCAACAGAGCGCCGGCAAGTTAAGGTACAAGTGTGCCCGTATGCCTTTAGCCGGGTCAGGCTTCAGTCGGGAGGGCACCCAGTAAACACCAAGACCATCAACCACCCAGCTAACCGACCAACTAAAACTAACCAACCACATCGCCAATCAACCGGGCGGCCGGCCGTTGCCGTCGTGCCGCCCCCATCAAAGCCGCTGACGCGCGCCTGCATGACTTCCAAAGGGCCAATCATCATCATCATCATCATCATCATCATCATCATCATCATCATCATCATCATCATCATCATCATCATCATCATCATCATCATCATCATCATCATCATCATCATCAGCCCCCATCCAACTCCATCGTTCAACTCCACCTTCCATCCGTGCCAACTGTCGCTGTGTTGCAAGCGTCAGAAAGTCTGGGGAACGCCTTCACCCGGGAAGGGCAACTCCAGTACTCCACACATAAAAAAAGGCTTTAAAAGCGCCCGACGGCCGGACTTGAGGTGTCTGAACACACTTTGCGACGCCAGTGTGCCGTTTCGTCCGCGAATCGCCCTCTCTGCCCGCGGCCCCAGCCGGCAGCAAAGCGCGGCGCCGTGCACTCTTCATGCAGGCTATTGGTGAGCCAAGCTCGGGGCCCCGGGGCGGTTGCCGGGTCCACGTCGGCACACCGGGCCGGGTCCTGGCGCAATGGAGGTACGCCGACGACAGCACCGCCATTGGCCATTAGCCGTCAGCCGCCTGAAAAGATTAAACGTTTCCGAGGCGCGTTCCCCTTCGGTCGCTGGTCTTTTTCAGTCCCTGTCCGCCACCATCCACCACCGCCATCACCACCACCACAACCACCATCACCACCGCAACCACATCCACCACCATCACCACCGTAATCATCACCACCATCACCACCGCAACCATCACCACCGCCACTAACTTCACTACCGCAACCATCACCACCCCGATCGGGCTCCCCCCGCACAATCCCGCCTTGATCCGCCTCCGCTGGCACCTCTGCTTTCACGTGCGAGCGATCCGCGTCGCGACCGGCTGCAGGGCGCGGCGGAAGCCAACTAAAAATCTATGGAAAAAAACAGGAATATCTACAGGCATTGCCTTTTGATAGGACAGCAGGCTGGGGAGGTGAACAGACGGGCAGTGCGACCTGTTCCCGCGCACCGATCCTGACCCGAACAGCCTCCGCGAGAGGCCGCCGCCGCCGCCGCCGCAGCAGCAGCGGCAGGAGTGGAAGGAAGCGCACCTTCGCCGCCCCCACACAACACCCTGCCACTGGTGCGCCCCAGACCGGGGCGTTACACCGCAACACCACCACGATGGCCAGCACGGTACGGTCCGGATGGCTGGCCCAAGCGCCGCGCGACCGCACCGCGACGGGGCTGCCGCGGCGCTGCGGGGCTCGCGACCGCGCACACTGTAGAGGCTCACAGACGGCATCGGCGGAGGAGGGGGAATGACTCGCCCCCACCGACACCTCCACACCTCCTCGCGCCTGCCCGGTCAGCATCGCCGGGGCGCCCAGCCCTGCCACGCAAAAACGACCGCCACCGCCGGCCTCCACCCGACATTCACACCTCACGCATCGCCACAGCGCGTCAGGGCAGGGGTGCACGCCATCATGTCGCCCAAATCCACGTCGTGTCACCGCTTGCTCAGAATGCTCTCAGGCAGCCGTGCGGAAGCGCACCGGCAGCGGGGACGGCGCAATCTGCTCGTCCGGGTCCAGACCTAGCGCGACCCAGGCGCGCGCGCCATCCCGCCAAGGCGCGGGATGGGGACGGGCCTGGGTTCCGGTCGGGTCATTACATGGCAACCCGCCAGCTTGGATACAGACTCGGCAAGCCCTTTCCTGCATCACCCAACCTCCAGTTAGCTTGGCAGGTGCGCCAAATGACCCGCCACATGTCCGGGATGTTTCTACCTTACCCCCGCCGCGTCGCGGCGAGGGTGCCGTTTCCTCACGTCAATGAGTTCGTTGCCTCGCCGGTAAGTCCCCGTCTCTCGTGTCACATCCAACGCCAGCCCCCAACGCCAGCGCGGGCGCGGGCTGCGATGGCGAGCACCGCGGCCCCCAACTAGACGGTGCGCATCCGATGCGGCGCCCAGTTACTGTTATTGGTACAAGGTCAGTAACCGGCTTTAGTATTAGCAACATCGGATGGCCCTATCAGGCTAGGCCCTGTCGAAGGAGAGCCGCAGTGATTCTCAAGCAGGGCAGAATCGGCCGGGTCGTGTACGGACTCGTACCAGGGACACGACCCCGACCAAACACACACGCTCCGACCAGAACAGAACCCTCATCTACTAATACTGCAAAGCTGCTGATGAATCCAACCAGGGAGAGATCCTCATATTTAAGCGCCATTCCCCACTGACGAGGCAACAGGCAGCCTCAGGCCCAGCCCTTGTTGGCGGTATCTAGCGAACCGCAGACGTGCTCTCGCCGCCAGGGACGCGGACGCCACGCCACACGTGTGGATGTGTTGAGGAACCACACTCCGGACAGCGGGCGCCACGCCGCCGCCGACGACACACGCCCACGACCGCCCCCTGGAAATTTCTTTGCTCTTGAAATAAGTATAATATGAAACCGTCCTCCCGCTGCACGCCGATCAGGACAGACGTGCAGCTTGCGGAAGGCCGCCCGCATGGACCTTGCCGCCGAGCCAGGACGATGCCAGCGCAGCGGCTTGGTGGCGCGCCGGTCCTTCCGCCATCGGCCAGGGTCGTCCCTCGCGGCACATTCTAGCGACACCGCTACCGTGAGTACAACAAAAAACTGAACCTTCAAACGGTCATGTCGTTCTCTCAGTAGGGAGCGGCCGCTCTTATTGGCCTTTCCAATCCCCCGTCGCGCCCGAGGTCATGTGCGCACCTGTGGCCGTCGTAGAGAGGAACACATCCATGACCATGATACTTGTCCTGGACACGAATATCTTCAAAGCCCCGCCGGCGGTCCAGCCGGCGGCAACTGCGCTTCAACCGACCGCCACCGCATCCTTGCCGACGCCAATGCCGCCACCCACACCCATGAAATCTGCGGGGGCGCTCCCTCAAGCCCGCGCGCTTTGCGGCAACATCAGCACGAGTGCCGACTGCGGCTGTGGCTGCAGCGCGTCGGCAGCAGCGGCGGCCGCCGCCTGAGCAAGAGCACCTGCAGCGCTGCTGCTGCCGCCGTGGGTCCCCGGACCCATCGTCGACAGTGCCGGCCCTCGAGGGACCGCCAGCGCGGCCGCCAGGGAAGATACCGCACGGGTGCGGGAGAGGCTCGAGCTCAGGGTGCGCATGGGCAGCGCCACCGGCTGCCACTCGCAGCACCGCGGCGCAGGGGCTGCCCCAGCGCGCTGCTGAGGCTGAAGCTGCGCGTGCTGGGCGTACTGGGCCACGGGCGAGGCCCCCTGCTGGTGCTGCGGATGGAACTGCGCTGCCCCGCCCCCGGTCCGCCAGGGCCCTGGCTGCTGGGCTGAGCCGGATCCGTCCATCATCGGCCCCGCCGGCGCCGTCACGATCATCCGCGCGGGGCTGCTGACAGGCACAACACCACCCGCCGCCGGCGGGGCCACCATAGCAGGGGAGCAGGGCGCCGAGGACGACATTGACGGGCTGGCGGGGGCGCCGATGGGGACGGGCGCCGTGGCACCGCCGTGGCTGCCGCTGCCGGCGGCCCTGCGGCGCGCACTGCGGGACCGGCCCGCAATCTCCGCCAACAGCATCCTGACGATGTCCTCGAACTGCGGCCGCTTGTTGGGGTCCGGGTCCATGCAGGCCCTGCCGATGCGGACGATCCCAGGGTCGATCCAGTCCGGCCAGGCCAGCTGGAGGTCCCCGGTGGCCAGCCCCACGAGCACCTGAGCGGGCCGGAGCTCCTGCACGGCAAGGCCAGCCGACGGCCGTCAATCCAAATCCACATGCACAGCACAGCGAGGCACCGTTACATTTGGTGAGGAGGCATTGACCGTCATCCAACACACAATGATGCGGTACGGCTTGGCCGTACATGTACCATGGACACTAGGGCCTCTGTCCCCAGCCGCAGCCGGAGGTGGAGGTTCCCCGGTTGCCGGCCATTTACCTGGTGCGGGGGTCGACCCGTGCACATGTGCCAAAGGACCGCCCCGAATGAGTAGACATCCGCCTGCTTCAGGGTGCCCCGGCCCGTGAGGATCTCCTGTAAGACGGGGGTCAAGATGGTGCAGGTCGCAGCCGGCATGGAAGGCACGGCGACGGGCCAGGAGCAGACTCAGCGGATGGGAGGCACGCACGTTCCTGCGTGGCTGCGGCACGCTGCCTGCCAACCAGCCGTCAGACAAGAGCAACCCATGCGCAGGCGCATAGACCTTAGGAGTCCGGAAACCGGATAGGGCAAAACAGGCAACAGGTCATTGCTGCGCCATGTGCTGGGCTGCTTGGTGCGCCTGCTCTGGATACCATACTCACAAGAACACACTGAGTGCCAAGCGGGCATCCTTCCGCGACAGCGAGCAGCACACTTGAAAGAGCGCCAAAAAGACAGCGCTAGGACACAGCGGTGTTTTTCACCGCCCTAACCCTAACCCTAGCCCTTTCCTTGGACCTTCACGCTGGGAATCGGGAATTGGGTACATTTTCACATTCCGCGCAGACGGTATGGGCATCTGTCGGGCGCCGACGTGCCCCTCCCATGTCACGCACTCCTGCCTTGCATTGCTGTGAAAGAACAGCAGTGCACAAGGGTCGCCATTCGGCAGTGCAGCTGCTCATGCCGCTCTTGCCTGCCTTCCCCCGTCCCACTGCCGCAGCCCCCGGCCTCACCGGTGCCATGTACACCAACGTCCCCCATCTGGAGGTGTCCGCGGGAAGGCAGTCCCCGGTGTTTGTGGGGTTGGACAGTCCGAAGTCGCTGATCTTGCACGTGAAACCCCTGCGGGAGGCCGCAGTGCTGCGGCAACACCATTCCGTGGGGAGGGTCACGGTGCCGTACATTGAAGATCATGTCGTACAGACCGTACAGACCTATGCATGTCCAGTCTTAGGGAAAAGCTGCGTTAATGAAGCCCGCGCGTCGGCGTAACAACGGTGCGAGCACGGCCACGTGGGTACTTCTAAAAGAAATGACACCATGCGCTGCGAATAATTTCAAGCACAGGCGATCCGGCCAGTCGTTCCCGGCGAAAGCTGCTGCAGCGGCAGCGTCCACACGAGCTTACCGCGCAGCTGCCTTTCCGGCCGGTGAGTGCGACCAATCTCACCTTTTCAGCAAAACGTTCTTCGGCGTTAGATCCCCGTGTGCCAGGTTTAGGCTGTGCAGGTAGGACATGCCTTGGGCAACCTCCAGCGCGCACCGCAGGAGCGCGCCAGCGCGGCTGTTGGCCACCATGTATCCGGCGGACGGCGACGCACCTGCGCTGGGCCCAGCCTCAGCCTCCGCCATGCTGCCGAGCGCATCACTGGCGGCATCTGGCAACCCAGCCGGGAAAGCCGCACCCGTCGCTGGCTGCTGCTGAGCATACGCTTGGTGGTGGTGGTGGTGCTGCTGCTGGGACGTGACGTTTTGGCTGTGGGTTCGGGGAACTAGCATGAAACTGCCAAAGGCGGTCGCAGGCGGAGCACCCGTCGGAGTCGTCGACGTGAATTGCCCGTAGGGCCGGCCGTTCTGCAGCGAATGAGGGTGCATCTGCGGCTGACCGGACCAATCACAACGGCCAGACGCAACGGCCACGGGCACCGGAGCGCTCGGCGACGGTAGCGCAGACGTTGAGTTGATCAAGCCACAGACCATGGACCGTTGGCTGACGCCCCCGGCGATAGCTGCTGCGGCCCTGCATGGCGCCTCCGCGAACGCGCCCAAGGTCGACACACCGCTAGGCTCGCAGAGATACGCTGCTCCGCCCACGGAGTTTGAACCCGAGCTCGCGCCACCGCCACCACATGCGGTCCCGCAGCGGCGCGCAGCGCCCTGGTGGTCGGACATGCGGCTGGCGCTCGACCCGTGCACATCGCCCCCGCCGGCACCACCGGCGGTACCGGCCAGTGGCGGTGAGTGCAGCACCGGCCCCAGGCCCCGAAGCAGGTGGCCCGAGGCCAGTCCCGAACGGCGCAGGCCGGCCCGGCCCGGGTCGGGCACCTGCAGGCTGAATTCGTCATGCAGCGTTCCACCGTCACACCTGGAGGCGCCCGGATTGGAAAGGGCAGCGACAGGCTCTGACGTGACAGCACCCGGTGAGGCGGCAGACCCTTACGCGTCAGCAGTCGCAAGAGATTCTGCACTTGGTTGTGACCAAACACATCTCCCGAGCGGCGTCGCAACAGTTTACACGCCGTTCCCAGCACAACAAGAATACATGCTGTGCATACGGAACCATATACTGCGACAGTCAATGGACAGGTGCAGCTGAATCTGCCATGACCGCCACCTGCCCCGCACTATTGACGCACCACTCCATGATGATGGCAGTCAGAAATTTGCCCGATGCCGCTCCCAGCCGCAGCAGCTCCTCCCGCAGCAACGCTGCCTGGTCTCCCGGGTCCAAATCCAGGAGCAGTGACTCCGATGCGTCGTTCCACCAGCCTGCGCTCGAACCCACTAACGGCGCCGACTCCCCGGGTGCCACCGCAGCCCCCGTTCCCAAAGGCTCTGCTGCTGCTAACGCCGCCCGCATCGCTGCCTGGGTCAAGCCCAGGTCCGCGCCGCTGTTGGGCCCCTGGTCAGCAACTTCCTGTGGCAGGCGTGGGCTGGACTGCTGCTGTAACTGCAGCGCCGGCTCCATCTCTGGGCGCGTCGCGCCTGTGCTGCTCTGCGGCACAGCTGGGACAGAACGGTCGAGCCGATCGCTGAGCGCGGCGCCGGCAACTGCGTGCAACATTAGCATGCCGCCGCCGGCAGTGCCCCCTGTGACACTGCTGTCCGTCAGAGTCGGCGACAGCGGGGGCGCGGAGGCAGCATCCGCTCCCGTTATCGTGATTGCGCCTGTCGTGCACAGCTCGGCCCTCCGGCCGGGCACTGGAGTCGCACACCCGACCATTGCATTCTTCCGAAGCGCCACGGCGGTCACCTCCTCTGCGGCCCCTGCTCTGCAGTGCGCCTGCTCACGCGGGGCCCCGTGGCGTTCCTGTGCATTCGGTGCGGCGGAACCGGCCGACGTGTAAAGGCCCTCCGGACGTGCCTGGCTGCGCGATTCGCTCTCCCTTGCCATGACGCAGCCCTGCCCGTGCTGCTTCTGCTTCTGCGCTTGCTGCGGGGACAGGCGCGGTGAGTGGCCCCGCCCTTCGCAGGTGCCCATCTCCGCCGCATGGCTGGCCCCAAGGCAAATCAGCGGTGCCCGAGAGGCGTTGGCCGAACCGACACGCTGAGGGACCTGGGACGACGCCAAAAGGTCCATGTCTTGCCCCGTTATGCGAGCAATGTTGATGGCTGCGGGGGCGATCAAGTAATCAGAGCCAACGCATGGGAAGAGTCTTAGCCAGATACCCGAAGACAGCAACACCCCGTTTGGCCGACGGCATGTGCATTATTATAATACGTAACTGGGTCAGCCAGGAAGATAGTGTTTGCCATGACGCAACTTCCCCCATGATGTTGACGGAAGGGCCGGGCCGGAACTGTATGCGGGAGCCTCGGCCCATCCCCTGCCGACCCGTGTGGCAGAACCCGTGTTTACAGCATACAGGGCATGAGTGGGGTGGAAAACACGATACACCGCACGACTCACCATAACATTGCACGACACAGGGATGCGACACAATGCGCGAGCACACGGCCTCCCTTGTGCTGGCTCGTAGCTGATCGACCGATGTCGACACCTGCAGCAGCAATCCAGAGCCGAAATTCGGCGGGCAAGCGGGATTAAATCCTCCAACTGTGGCCAGGCCACCTGCGGGAGTTACATCAGGCCTTGCAGTTGCGCAAGAGTGATGATGTGTGATCTGGTGTATCCCGGCACTGCTTGCTTGAGACCGGCTAGCTGTGTGCCGTCGTGTCGACATTTTTGGATCGTGCTGCACCAAATGCCCCAATGCATCCAAACAAGGTGCACTCTCTTCGCCCGAAGCACCTACCATCAGCTTTATGGCGACAGTTGCTGTCCGCCAGCGGCACTTCCACGTTGTTCCCCCTGCGCCCGAGCCTAATCGCTCCTCGAGTTGTATTTCGGACAGGAGCGTTCGGAATGGTACCAGCGCCAATGAGTGGGAGTCGCCGTTGTTCCCACTGGTGTCGCTCT
Source organism: Eudorina sp. 2006-703-Eu-15 (assembly GCA_003117195.1). Taxonomy (NCBI): domain Eukaryota; kingdom Viridiplantae; phylum Chlorophyta; class Chlorophyceae; order Chlamydomonadales; family Volvocaceae; genus Eudorina; species Eudorina sp. 2006-703-Eu-15. The sequence goes on from BDSI01000009.1 coordinate 1,805,572, forward strand.
TCTGCCGCATAACTGCAAGGCGGGACGAATGTACACGCTGTAGTACCGTACACCCACCGACCAGCTACAAATAAAGTGGTATCTAAACGGGCATCAAGAAACTTTTGAAATGCGTGAAGGAGACGCTAAAGGACAATTCGGAATGTCAGTACGAAAAGGCACGCCCCACCGTAAAACCCCGTTTGCGCATACCAGACACTTGCTTGGGCAACCAATAACGCGAAGGGCAGAGAATGGCTAAAGCTTTGATTGCGCCGCTAGTATCCCACGTGGGGCTCATAAGAACGTTGCCCCGCGTGCACCAGGCATAACCCTTAGGCTGACCCAGACACAAAACAAAACGTCGATTCAAAACTTCATGAAATCTCAGTTCAGACATCGGGACCAGTTACAAACGGCAATCAAGTTGCTCGCGCCAAAAGTTGGGGTCTGTGCCTCGACGAATCCCGCATGTGGTGACATCAAGGAGTTCATTTCATAAGGGGAATTCAACTAAAATACAACATCGCCAACGCAAATGGAAAAAAGCAGACTATTATGAAACGACCCTTGAAGTCCATTTTCGCTGTAGGGTGATTCCCTCCACATTTTTCAACAAAGGATCCGAACACACCTGCTGCTGCCTCCCTGAGAAGAGCATCCACATCAACTGCAGGCGCTGTGGCACTTGGCTCGGGGGACGTTGAACTCGACGGCGAGGTCTTTGGATCTTGAAGAATCTCAAATTGGCTGTCCTGGATTGCCCCATGTTCCTCTTGTGAATTATTGAGAGTACAACCACACAGTCGGCCGCAAAGACTAAGGAACATACTTAAGGGGCAATAGTTTGATAAGCTAGAGGCATTGTAATACGTGCGCAAGATTGAAACGGAGACGAGGTAGGAACTGTACAGGCGTCAGGTGTCTGAAGCTTTGGATACAATTCTAATGTCGTACATCAGCGGGACAGACAGTTGTCATCTCGTGTTATCCGTAACAATAGCATTGGCTGTGCCATAGCACCTTGACAATTATAATATGATGTCGGATAAAGGGCTTTCGTGATACAATAAAGGTACCATACAACAACACACACGCACTCGTATCTTCACATTCACACTTTAAACAGCAGACAAGCACAGCAGCAGTTGAAGGAAGGAGGAACGGCATAAGATTTGGACTACGTTAAACTTCTCATTGCTGCCAATCATCGCAGGATTAGCGGTAATGCTGCTGCTGCCAGTCCGTCTCTGTGCTGTGCTCCCATCCATTACAACTTCTACTGTCACCATTTGCGATCGCAACCACAAAAGTTCACAGATAGGCAAGAAAAAACCATTGCGGCTACTAGCGAGATCATGATGCACAGCTCTGACGAAACCCTCAAGCGAATTTTTTTATAATAATCAGCTTGCTTTTGAACATATACAGAATTTTTGTAACTCTAGAAGGGTATGCGTGGTAAGAGTTCGTCGGCCGGCCGCATTAACCGCGATGTCACCCTAATCCCCTCTGCCCGAACAGAACTGAGGAAAGCCGGACATCAGATGTTAATGCACGTTTATATTGATTTTTTATGCCAATCAGTTCCTTCGGCCGTTTAAGACTACCTATACTGTTTTCGTTTGATGCATCCCTCTTTCCCCCGAGGCACTATGTACTTTGGTAAAAGCACGTTAATCTGGGGCACTGAACTCATACAATGCTGATGCCGCGGGCCAGGATCAGGTGCTTTGCAGTAGTTTGTACCGCCTTGGCTTCCTTTATCAAGCTCAGAGCAAGCTCGTCCCTGCTTTATAATGTGTACTCCTTTTCACGGCCTGACCATGCTCATCTATGTACATCTTTGACATGCATGGCTCACTCTATACCAACCACCTTCCCGTACGCGGTTTTGTCAGACCAGTGTCACTGTGTCAGAATCCACCTGAAAGGCACTCACCTGCACCTAGAAGCGAAGGAGATACGCTCATTGTTTTCATCGCCCCCCATGCGTTTATTGGTGATGATTACGTACCTGAACACCTGGCGTTCGTTGATCGGCATCGCGTCGCGGGCAGCTTCGGAGCAGAGGCTCGGCAACAGCCACTGCTCGGACGCAAAACGGCGCACGTTGCAACGTGGTCGTCGCCCTTCTAGGTGCCTTTACCAATCCCTATAAACTCCCATCTACGCACGTCGGGTGCGTCCTTGTCAGTACCTACTTCCGCTTCTACCACGGCCACGGGCGCGTCCCCAGTGCTTTGCTCCTTCAAATTTGTGGAAGTCGTGGACATCACGAACTCATGCGCACTGCGGTGGCCTTCTGTGTGTAAAAAATTGTGTGGGAGCACAAAACGGCTCCTGGAAAAGGAGCACATGGCAAATTTGATCTTTATGTACCCATCGTGACAGCGCACTTCGCAGCATTCGCAATTCAACGCGACGCGCCTCGCAGCGCTCGCAGCGGCGGCAGTCCTGTGTTGGGTCCCGGTAGGGCAGTCCGGGCTGGTCGTGAAGGATGAGTCCATTCGAATCTCCTGCGGGGCCCGGCGGGGGTACACTTAGAGCCTCTTAGAGGTTTCCGTTGGCCTCGGTGGAGGGATGGGGGCTGTCCTCGTGCATAGGCTCCGCCAATCGTCCCATCCTGATAAAATGATGGAGCCATAACGAGACTTCCACGAGGAAATGTCTGTGACAACGGATGTGGTTTGGGTCATGCGGGCCAAAACAGGATGGATTAGGGATTGCCATGGACGGGAACGTTCCGCCGTCCCGCACAAGGACGCTGTGTGAGCATTACGGCAGCACCCCAACCCTGGCCGTCCCTGGCAGATATCGAAGGCGAACCCCGCGATCGTTTTCCAAGACCGTTAACAGTCATGTAGGTGAATGAAATAACCCTACTGTTTTGATAATAATGTCACAGTGGACCCCGTGCGTCACATCCCTATTCCAGTTGGGAGTTCAAGATAATTGCCTTGTGTGCCGCGGCCCTCTGCCACCAGGGCAAGATGAGTAGTTGAACACCAGCGGCCTCAGCGTGGCTGCGGAGGATGGGACGATAACGCGACGACAGGGCCTTGTTGGGGCCGGGCGGCATTCCGGTCAAACCCCTCATGGCGGCTTGCGAGCCCGGTCGCCTTCTTCGGGCTACTGCCCGAGAGGGGAGCCAGTCTTGGTGGTTAACTATTAGGGGCGCCGCGGTCGCTAACTCCCCCTGAGCGGGCCGTATCCTTTGCTACGGCTGATCCCCATGAGCGGGGTGGTTCCCTGGTAGAGTGGCTGTGGGGTATGATTCGGTGCACTCGTGGAGCCTGTCCGGTGCGCCACGATTGCGCAGTTTTGGTTTTGCAGTGTGTGGTGAGGCTGCTACGGCTGCCACGGGCTGCCACCGATAACCTTTCATCCGATGACTGTTTGGGGCCCCCTCCCACGGCCCATGCGACTGTTTACTGAAAGGTATAAGCAAGGCGCAAATCATTGCGCCATCTGTCGTGGCGGAGCTGGGCGCTGGAGGACGCCGTGGTACGTGCTGACGACGTGGGTTTGGGTATGGGTTCGCGTTAGAATCTGTGTTCCAATCAGCCACCACCATCACACACCTTGGGGCCACATAGGAACTTAACAACACGCTTATTCGTAGCACTACCATATTGCAGTGTACGACGGTCATATTGTACTGGCAGCGCGCATGACATCCTGTACAGATGGTTATCTAGATGATGGCTTACTTGCTCATATGGGCAAAGACTAACCGCTCTCTCGAAACGTTGCCAGGGTCGGTGAGGGTCGGTCTTGACAGCGGTTTGTGGATTTAAGTCAGTGCAAGCGAGGTTGGCCTAAAATTTCGTATCTTGATTCCGAATGAGCCGATCGTCCCTTCCCATTCCCGTCGAACAAGCGAATGGAGGCTTGTGACTAGCCATTCAATCAATATAAGTTCTCTCGAGTGCCGAGATGTTTTGACACATACCTGGGTTGTACGTCACCAAGAGGGCAAGAGGAACGGTCTTTCCGGTATTACAGTACGACGGGCACCGATATTGATGCTTGCTTGCTGACCGCCGCACTGGTTCTTGACATATTGAACGGGCATGTTCGGTATAATATATTACTACCAGGTGGACGACATGCCTGCTGTCCATTTTTTCTGATGTGCACGAACTCGTCGCGGTGCAACTCTTCCCTACATGTGCCTTCTAACTTATGATAAATGCTATGATCAGGGTTGTTGCACTGGTGTCAGGGGTGCGACTACGTGGTATGCTTTCCAGACGACCTAGGCTGGACTAAGCAGTCCAGCTTGAGCAACTCCATTGCCATGAGTCAGCAGGTGGACTCAAGTCTCAGCGTTCCGGCTCCAATCCCGAGCGTGCGGGCGCTGCAAGCAACTCCAGAGGCAAGCGGGGACGGGGAAGTTCTGGCTTGTCAAAAAGGCACAATATGGTATAATGTCTTGCGATGTAACGTCTGAAGAATGCTGCGTTGGAATTCCGGTTTGCTGCGGAAAGTAAACTATTACCATCTCTTCTCATAAGCTCAAGTCATGCAGCAGTCTTCACGAATTGCAACCACGGTGTGAGGCCGCAATCTGTTTCATGATTGCGTGGTGTCCTTACGTGACACAGGTGTTGTCGCCTGTCCGCCATGGCTTCCTGTGGAAACGGTCTCGCCTGTTCAAAAGTTGGATTTCACGGTGGTTCCAGCTGGATGTCAATGGCTTCACCTACGCGGTGTCACCCAAGGTGCGCAGTTTGGGTTCCGGGGTGCGCCGGCCTCTGCGGTCCTAGTTGCCTCGTGGGACCGTCCACCGCAGGCGCAGCCGAAGCAAGCGCGGCAGGTGATGCGCCATTTCGCACGGGGTTACGTCGCGGCAGTAAAATTATCCGCGCGCTGCACCTGCGCTATCCAACGCCACCGTACCCGCGCGATTCGCAGCCCTACTGCACGCGGGTGGGGGTCCCTGCCCGTGGATGTGGGTCCCTGCCGGGGCATCCCGGGCCCCCACCTCGGACTCTGGCCGCACTTAATGCGGTTGGTTTGCCGGCGCTTAGACGAAGCCCATGTGGCGTTTTGGTCGTTGTTATTTGATATCATGATATGTCGTGGGAAGTGGTCTTAACCTCTTTGTGGTTGGGCCCGAGGCGAAGGCGGTCGGGAAGGCGCCGGGCAGCGCTCCGACGGGTAAACTGGCCACGTCTGGCCTGTCGCCCTGCCGCAGCAAGCCAGCAAGCTAGCTCGCCTGGTGACAGCGCATGGTCGGTCCAGCAGCCGAGGTCCACGTGGCACTGGTTTGGGCGCCGGCGTTTGGGTTCCTGGGTGCACTCGGTCCCACCCTGCTAAGGCTGGTCCGCAGACGCTGGCCGCCCTCGCCCAATCTCGTGTCTCGTCCCATTGATCGGCTGGCGGTTCCCTCGCAGTACATCAAGCTGGAGGGTCAGCCCGTATTGCGCAGCGGCGTGCTGGAAGTGCTGCCGCTGCCGCCGCAGCGCTACCGCAACGGCGCCACGATGTACGGCATGCGTGTCGTCAGCGAGGGTGGCGGCACCAAGGACCTGTACACCGACGACCGCGAGGCGCTGCAGGCCTGGGCAACCGACTTGGCGCGCTCCACACCCGTGGCACGTGAGCTGGCGCAGCGAAAGGCGGCGGCGTTGGCCGCGGTGGCGGCGACGACGCAGTCGCTGCTGCTGCTGCCGCCTCCGGCGCGCACCGCCTCCGCAGCGGCCGCGGCCGCCAGCGGCACCATAAACCTGCACCTCGCGGACATCTGCGAAGTCGACTGGTCGAACATGCTGGGCTCGGGGCTGTTCGCCTGCGTGCTCCGCGCTCGCATGCACGATACGGGCGAGGCGGTGGCAGTCAAGATCATAAAGGCGGAAGCCTTCCGGGAGTATGGCGACATAGTGGAGCGGGAGGCGATGGTGTGGGCGGCGGCGGGGAGGCATCCGCACGTGGCGCAGCTAAAGCAGACGCTGCGGTCCCCGGACCGCATCTACTTCATAGCAGGTGGGTGGGTCTGTGCAGGCCCTCAGCAAGATAAGAAATGGACACATCCTCACTCTCCCGCTGTGAGGATGTGTCCATACAGCCAGAAGCCAAGCCACCTGCGCGCAGAGGAATATAAAAATTCCAATTAAATCCATAAAGATCTGGGATCATCCGGGTTGTTTTGATGCGGCTGCTCTGTGGGAAGTTATGGGGCAGAGGCAGGGGACAAAGGCGGTCGGATTTGGTCGGGCTTGCCGGCGGCTGGAGAGGGGCATAAGAGGGCGATGCAACAGGCACGGTATAGGTTCGGGTTGGGCGGGGCTCACCGGCGAGGAACTGCAGGGTGTGGCAAGCAAACCCGGAGACGGGTGAGAGGGTGGGCCTGTGTACCGGGTTGCCAACGGCGCGGGAAAGCCGATCCGACAGCTCATCCAGACAGCCCGAAGTGCGACCGCGTGTGAGTACTAAGAAACTGAGCCGCCAAGTACGTGTGACGGGTGTAAGAGAAATCGGGCTTGAAGGAATCGGGCGCAGAAGCTCATTTGGGACAGTCTGTGGGAGCGGACCCGCCGCCCTTTCGCCCGGCATGCCTCCTTCCCATCTCCGTTCGGCGCTGTCACGTTCAAACATCCGCGGTCATGGATGCCGGGAGGCGCGAAGCTCCAGTGTTTCCCCGGCCGCTGCGCCGCATGCACCCAACAGAGCTGTGCGACGGCGGCGGGGTGGTCGAGCGGCTCGCGGCCAGCGCCACGTATTGCGAGCGGGAGGTGGCGTGGCTGGCACGGCAGCTGCTGGCCGCCGTACAGCACCTGCACGACAACGCGATTGTACACATGGACATCAAGCCGGAGAACCTGGTGTTTGCCACGAGGCAAGGCGGTGGGGCGTTGGGGAGGGGGAAACTGTTTTGATGCACAGCGGCAGGACAGCGGCAGGCATGGGTGGAAAGGGACTGTTTTACTTGTGTTACTTGTTGTGTTTTACTTGTTTTTCTTTTTTAACATTTTGGGGACCTCCGCTTCGGTTCCATCGGTCTGCTGGTCTCAACGCCGCTGGAGATGACAGAATGCCCGATCTGGGTTACAAACTCCCAGCGACTGGATTGGGACTCCGACCACCCGTCCCACATGCACGCACGCTCGCGTCGGCTCTAGCTTACATCCGCTAACGGGCCTTCGCAACTCCCACCCGCGTCTTCATCATTCACCAGGCGTGAGGACTCGTGCATCAAATTGATCGATTTCTCGCTAGCGTCGTTCTTCTACTCCCAAACCGTCCCGGGCGGCACACCCGATTTCGTGGCCCCGGAGCTGCTGAACCGGCCGGAGCACTACGCCGAGGTGCGGGGGGCTGCGCACGCGGCGGCGCGGCCGCACTATGCCATGGCGGTGACCCAGGTCGTGAGAGGTGCTCGCGCGTGCTTGCGTTGGGTTGGGACACCCAGCAGAGGTGGTTTCTGATGGACAAGGGTGTGCATAGAACGGGATGACGCCGCAACGCGGCCTGGGATGGTGCCACTGGGCGACAGCACCGCTGTTGCTGACGCTGATGCTTCCGGGCTCCGGCCTTACCACCTGATCGCCGGCCCGCTGTGCAGAATGGCTGCGGCCCCGAGGTTGACATGTGGGCGGTGGGCGTCATGATCTTCTTCCTCCTGAGCGGACAGGTGTGTCCTTAGGCAGGCCGAACAGGAGTGCGTGACATGCAAAAGGCAGAGCAATGCCCCAAAAGTTGCCCGTACGCGTATATAATAGAGCCAACGTCCGACCTTCACAGTGAAGTGAAAGGCTGCAATGTCTGAAGACCGCTGCCAATGTGGCGCGCTTTGGGATCGCTTTTGGGATGGCGGACAGAGGGGGGTATAGGAAATTGGTAGACAAAGGGGGCGGTCTCAGGCAGGCAGAACAGGTGTGCGTGACATGCGAGGGGCAGAGAAATGCATACAAAAAAAGGTGTGTGTGTGTGTGTGTTCGTAAGCAGGCAGAGCAGGTGCACGTGCGGGTGCGTGCGCGGGGAAAGATCGAGTCGCGAGGCGCACTTCGCGCGCTAATGTAGGCCAGGACTGGGTCGCGCGAAGTGAAGCCGGTGCGGATGTGGACAAGGGGTGTTGAAACGTCGCAGCAAGTCAACGCGGGAAGCATCCAGTAGACAGCAGGGCGGCCGCAGTGCCTTCTTTCGTGGGCGTTCGGCCGCAGCACAGCAGGTCCGAAAGTTAGAGCGACGGCGTCGACCGCCGGGAACGTATCGAAAGCTAGAGTTGCGCACCCTATAACTGAACCACTACGGAACTGAACAAACCTTAAGTCGCCTGACCTAACGGAGCAAGGCAGATGTTTCATGCGACCGCAGAGCGAACGAATCCAGGTTCCGCCGTGAATCAGATGTTGCCCCCTCACACCCCCGACACCCTTTCCTGGCGGTTCAGTTCTCATATACACACACATGGGGCGGGTCTCTTATCTAACCACACACATGGCTGTTCCGCGCCCGCAGACCCCCTTCCAGGCGCCCTCGTTGGAGGGGGTGCTGCAACGGGTCAAGACGGGCGAGTGGGCCTTCCACGGGCGCAGATGGGCGCTGGTAAGCGTGGGCTGTTGGCCGGGGGGGCGCGGAACCGCGAATCGAGGCGGGGGTATGGGGACTTTTCGCGAAATAGCAACGCCGGCACACCCCTCGGAGGGCGAGCGGAGAGGGAACGGCCCTGCCCCCACACTGGTGTTGCTGGCTCTTGCAACGGCAGCTTACGCGGCCGCGCAAAGCGCGCGGTGATCTGCTGGGTCGCTGTCCTCTTCCGGCACCTCCTCCTGTTGGGGCTCCGCCGCCACTGACAATGCCGCACCCTCCCACCCGGTATGCCGCCGCCGCCGCCGCCTCAGGTGAGCGAAGGCGCACGCGACCTGGTCTCATCCCTGCTGAAGCTGGACCCCTCCCAGCGGCTGAGTGCGGCGGAGGCTCTGGACCATCCCTGGCTGCGGCGGCCCGACTCGCTCAGCCAGGCGCTGCTGCAGGACGCGATCTCGGCGTTCAGGGTGAGGCCCGCTGCGGGGCGCCAGGGCATTGCGTGTCGCGTCATGCCTTGCGCCGTGCCGCCTGCGCCCATCCCCGGCGCTGGGTTTCAATTTTTTTCTATCTATCTAATCCCCGGCGCCGATTTGCTCAGTGACGGTCCGCCATTTGCCGCGCCCTCCCTCCCGCCCTCAGCAGCGCAGTATGCGTAGTATGGCTACCACTTTCATGTGTTCCCTCCCGCCTTCCCCTCCGCACCTACTTGCTGCGTCCCCGCCGCTTCACCTCCCGCAGATGGCAGCCACGGCGGCGATGCAGCAGCAGCGGACCAGCTGGATCAAGCAGGCCAGCGGGGACCTGATGACCACGACGGGCACCAATGCCACGAACCTGTCGCCGCACACCTCCCTCAGCCGCTTCGCGGTCATGGCCGGCAGCGTAGGGCCCGCCAGCTTGGTGGGCATGGGCGGCATGGGCATGGGCACGGGCATGGGCGCGGCGCTCAACACCGGCGGCCATCAGAGCCTCGTGGGACTGGGATTCATGTCCACCGGCGCCGCCGACGCAGTGGCTGTGATGATGGGCCCCAGCGGCGCCGGCGCCAGCAGCGCCGTCATGATGACGTCGTCGGTGTCGCAGCACCAGCTGAACCAGGCCGTGTCGTCAGCCGCAGCCGCCAGCGCCGCCGGCGGCGGCGGCGGGGGCGGGGGAGGGTTCGGCTTCGGCGGCAATTCGGGCCGGGGTTCGCTGGCCGGAGGCCAACGAGGGTCAAGCCCTGCGGCTGCCGCCGCTGCGGCCGCGGCAGGGGTGACGGCGGGCAGCTCCCCGCCGCCTGGCGGCGGCTCGTACACACCCGGGCAGCGCGCGTCGGTGCCGCACCAGCACTCATTCACCTCGGGCGTGGGGGCACGGTACGCAGCGGCGGTGGCGATGGCGCCGCACTACAGCGGCAGCGGCGCGCCGTCGCCGCCGCGGCTGCCGCCGCCGACGGTGGCGGCGCGGCTCAGCCCGCACGCGGCCACCCAGCGCATCAGTCCGCACCACAGCCACCACAGCCCCGGCGGCGCGGGCGGCGGCAGCGCGCAGCGCAGCCCCCGCAGCCCCCTGGGCATGCGCACGCGGCGCGCGTCGGACACGATGGCCTACACCCTGGCCATCACCGAGCGGCAGGAGTCTCTCCACCAGATGCAGGCGCAGGTAAGGCGTACTGTGGTACGGCACGGGTGTGGCGCGGGCATGTTGGGACGAGACGGAATGCATACCCAAATTTCACGTTCGCCGCGCCATCGCAATCGACGCCTGTCCGCACCCTCACCTCACCTCCCCGTCCCCCCCAACCCGTCCGCAGGGCATACCCGTGCCTTCCGCCGCCGGCGGTCTGGCGTGGCCCGGCCTGCCCTCCGCGAAGGCGCGTAGGGCGTCGGAGCTGCTGCCGGGGTACGGCAGCGGCAGTGCGGCCTGTGTCGTACCCTCGCCGTCGGACAGCCAGGCCGAGCTGGCGGCGGCGTCCGCTGCCGTCGGCTCCGTCAGCGTGGACCGCGGCAACCACTCGGCGCCGGGCACGAGGTACCTGCAGCACCATCACCACCTCCACCACCACCCGCACCTCGGCAATCCGCCGCCGCTGCGCGGCGCCAGCGGCCTGTCGGTCATGACGAGCGCCGCCGGCGTGGCGTCGGGGACCCGCGGTGACGGGCGGCCCACCGGCGGGCGCAGCAACCCGGAGCTGTTCAGTATGCTGCGAATGCAGTCGTGAGTGATCTGGGGGGGGGGTTCGGCCCGGGGGTGGGGGCTGAGAGTGGCCTTGCGGCATGGCATGGCATGGCATGGCATAGCATGGCGCACGTCTGGAGGTGTTGCGCGCTGGCTTGGGTCGTGCTCTGGCCTGGCTGGTACTGGGTGGCGTGGCAGGTGGGGGCTGCGAGGGTGCCAAGGCAGGCAGGAATGCAGGCACGCGGGCTGTGGTAGGTTGGAAGCAGGAAGACGGGTAAGGCGCTCGTCGTTACTCCCTCCGGGTATGCATCCCTTGTGCGACTGCGCGACATCCCTTGCGTTGCGATGCTTCGGGGGAAATGGATGCCGGGGCTTCCGTCCCTCGGGTTCAGCCCTACAACTGCCCAGGGTGCTTGGGTATTACACGCTCCATCCGCGTCGAATTCGCGCCCGCCAATCCGCGCTGTCGCCAATCTGCTGGAGCCGACCCGCCGGCACGCCTCCATCCCCGTCACCCTCTCCCACCCTCTCCCACCCGCAGTTCAAACGGAGAGCGCTCCGGCGTCTCCTCCTCCACCGAAACAGCGCCGTACACATCGAGCCGCGACGGTGGCGCCGTGGCCCGGAACTCATGGACGAACACGGCCGGCCAGGCGGCGGCGCTGGCGCCGGGACAGCCGCAGCAGATCGCAGCGGGCCAAACGAGCACAGTGGCAGCCGAGGCGCTGGGTCAGGGCAACGTCGCCGGCGACGCCATGAGCCCGGGGCCCTGCGACCAGACACTCCTGGCGATGTCCAAGGCGCTCCGACAAGGCGTGCCGGGCAAGTCCCAGTCGTACAACGTCATGCCAAGCGCCTGGCTGGACCGACCCGCGGGTCGCGGCCAGGGTACCGGCCAGGGCTACGGCCCTGGGGCTGCCGCGGCCGCGGGCAGCTTGGTGTCCTGTCGGCGCGCGTCGAACAGCTTCACCCTGGGGACGTCCGCACCCGGGCTCGCCGTCATGCCCCACGGTCCCTCCCCGCTGTCTAACTCCAGCGCCGGGCGGACCTTCCTGGCGGACACGGCGGCGGCGGCCGTCACCGGCGGCGGCGGCGCCGCGGCCGCCGCCACCGCGCCGCCGGGCGCGGCGGCACCCGGCCCGACGGCCGCAATGCACCTGCTCAAGCGGCCCAGTCGCGGCGCCAGCAGCGGCGGCGGCAACCTCGCGACGAGGAGCAGCAGCCTCAACACCGCGACGGCGGCGGCGGCGGCGCCGCCGCCGCCACTGCCACTCGGTGGCCAGATGAGTAGCCATGCGGGCCTGACAGGCAGTGCGTTCGGGCCGGGCGCTGCCTCTGCTGGCAGCGGCGGCGGTTCCGCCACCGCGCCGCAGGCCGGCTCGGGCACCGCGCCCGTGTCATCCATGTATGCCGCCGTCCTGCGGTCCAACCTGTCGGGTCATGGCCTCATGACGGGGGGATCCGGAGGGAGCACGGGCGGTTCTAGCGCTTCCGGCACACCTGACGGCGTCAGCGGCGGCAGCGGAGGTGAGGCGGCCAGACGCTTGGGTCTCAGCAGCACCGGCGGAGGTGGCGGCGCGGTTGCCGCGCCAGCGGCGGCGGCGGCGGCGCCGCCGCCGCCGCCAGCAGTGCTGGTTGCGGGGTCTCCGCCGCCAACGTCCGCTCGACTGGGGTCCGGCGGCGGGCTGTCACCCTCGACTGCGGCGGCGGCGGCGGCGCCGATGCAACCGTGCCGCCTCGCCGGCGGGGCGGGGGGCGGCGCGATCTCAAGCAACAGCGCGCCTTTCATCTTCGGGGACGGTGTCAGCAGCGGCGGCGGAATGGGCCCCGGCGGTGGCAGCGGCGCTGGCACGTCCCAGTGGCCGGATATCCGCCAATCATCGGACCCGGTGATAGCGCCGCCACATCAGCGGGTCGGGGGCCAAGCGGGTAGCCTGCCGATACCCGAGGAGCTCCGCGGTATCATATACTCGTCGGGCTCCAACGCGATATCGGGATCCAACCTCATGGTCTCGGATCGCTTCGCGACCCAAGGGTCGTTCATCGAGGCCACGTTCATGACGGCCGCCGTACACGGGGCCGCGCAGGTGCGCAGCGGCCCCGGCGGCGCCCACGGCGACCCCTCGTCCGGATTCCAAGGCCGTACCCTTGCCAGCACCGCCAGCGACGGCAGTTGTATGGGGCGGGGCGGCGGCGGCGCCGCCGCCGCCGCCGCAGGGTCGGAGACCCGCCGGCTGCTTGCGCCGCACATCAGGTCAAGCATGTCGCTGGTGCGGGGCGCCGTGCCAACAAACAACGAACCCGACGGCGAGGTCTTCTCCATCGGCTTCAACATCGCCGGGCCGTGCGACGACGGCAGCTGCGGCAGCGGCGGTTTGGGTCCAGGCAGCGCGCCGACGGCGGCGGCGGACAACGGCCAGCGGCGGCAACGGCCGCGGTCCGACACACGCGCCCGCTCGGAGATGCGGCCGCGGTCCGAATCGCAGCCCAGTCTGGTTCGGGGTTCGGGATCGCCCAGCAGCGGCAGCGGCACCGCCGCCGCCACTGTCACTGGCCCGGGCGAGGACATAAGCCCCAGGGACGGCGCTGTCGTCGTCGTCGGCGGCGGCGGCGTGGGAGAGGGCCCCGCCAGCGCCATCGTCGACACGATTCGCCCCACGGGTCTGGCTCCGCGTGCGAGCAGCCGGCTGGTGCTGGAGACCATTCCGAGTGAGGACCCGGACAGCCTGTCGGGCCTCCTGCGCGCGGTTCGGGAGGAGCGCGCCGCCGCCGCCGGTGCGGCGGCGGCGGGCGTCGTCACCGCGCCCACCAGCGGCACCATCGGCGCCGCCAGCTGCACCAGCGGCCCCAGCGGCTTCGGCTCGCAAGGGTCGGCCTCGCTGATGTCGCCCAGTCGGACCGCCATGCAGGTTCCGGTACAGCAGCAGCAGCAGCAGCAGCAGCAGCAGCAGCAGCTGGTGCCGCTGCAGCAGCTGGTGCCGCTGCAGCCGCAGCTCTCCCTGCCGCCGTCTCCGCTCTCCCGCCAGCAAGCGCGCGCCTTCCTCAGCCCGCAGGCCAGCAGCGTATGTCTGGGGAGCACGTCCTTGCTGGCCTCCAGCAAGAGCGTGATGGACCCTGGGGCGGAGGGCCGCAGCGCCAGCTGCCGCAGCAGCGGCACGGGTGCTGCCGGCGAGGAGCAACGGCACAGTCCCAGTCGACACAGCCGCGTCAGCGGGCCCGGCGCGCAGACCACCACCGCCAACGGCGGCGGCACCCCAGGCAGCAGCAGCTCCTCCATCCGCTCCGGCGGCTCCGGCAAATCGGGATCCGTACGGCGCGTTGCAACCGTCAACAACCTGCGGCTCCACGCGACGACGGCAGCGGCGGCGCAGGCGGCGGCGGCGGCCGCCGCCGCCGCGGCCGACGCCGCGCCGCCGCCGCCGCCACCCCAGCCCGCCTCCTCGGAGCATGACCCGTTCGCGGGCTGGGACTATCCGCCGCCGCCGCCGTCCCAGCAGATGCGGCAGCGTGCCTCGAGCTCCGTGGGACTGTCCGGACCCTCCCTGGCGGCCCTGCTGGCGCAGGCGGCGCCGCTGGCGCAGGCGGCGCAGGCGCACGCTGCCCAGCAGCTCGCCAGCCACAGCGGCTCCGGCGGCAGTAGCTTCACCAGCCAGCGCGGGGGCGTCTTCGGTGGTGGCAGCGGCACCCTGCGCTCCGCCGGCATGGCCCTGATGGCGGCGGCGGACGCCGCCGCCGCGCCGGCGCCGGGCGGCGGTGCCGCTGGCGCCGCCGCCGCCGCCGCCCCTGCCGCCGTCGACAGCGACAACCGGAGCCCCAGGGGTGTACGGCATTCTGTCACCTCGTCCAACTTGAGCATGAGTTTGCAAGGCCCGGCGGCGAGCACGGCCCTCTCGCAGCAGCTCCAGAAGCAGCCGTCCCAGCAGCTGCTGCCCCAGCAATCGCTGTCCCAGCAGCTGCAGCTGCAGCAACCCCAGCAGCAGCAGCAGCAGCAACCCCAGCAGCCGCCGCAACAGCAACAAGTGGCCCAGAAGCTCACTGCGGCGGGCAGCAGGGGCACTAGTGGCGGCAGCAGCGGCCCCAGGTACCTCGCGATGTCGCAAGCGGCGCAGGCGGCCAGCGCGCAGGCAGCTCTGCGGGCGGCAAGCTTCACGCAGACGTCCACGAACGCCGCCGCGGCGGCAGCGCTTGTGCGTGTCGGCGGCGGCGGCGGCGGCGCCGGCGCCGGCTCACACGGCAGGGCGTCGGGTACATCAACGCCGCAGTCGCCCGGCAGCGAGTCGCCGGCGGGCACGCCATCCTGGGTCCGTCGAGCCACGACGTCGAACGACCTTCGCGAACGAGTGGCGGTCCAGATATCGGGTAGCTCGATGATTCATCGATTGGCGAGTCAGCAGGGCCCGTCGATGGCGGCGGCGGCGGCCTACATTACCGCCGGCGGCAGCGGCGGCGCGCCCGTGTATTCCTCGTCGCCGCCGCGGGAGCCCGGCAGTCCCGCGTCGATGTCGTCCCGTGGGTCCACCTTCCCTGTCGTACCCAGCCGCCTGAGTAATTCGGGCGCGGCGCCGCCGGGTGCCGGCCGCGGCACCGGCAACTTGCCGTCGCCGTCGTGCGCGCTGTCGCCGAGCAACTCGTTCGGCGCCACCAGCGGCGTTGCCCTCGTCGCCGCCGGGGGCAGTAGCGGCCTCGTCGCTGCCGGGGGCAGTAGCGGCCTCGTCGGCGCCGGGGGCAGTAGCGGCCTCGTCGGCGCCGGGGGCTCAGGAGGGCTGCAGGGTCAGAGCCAGCGTACCCTGGTGGGCTGGATGCCGTCAGCGCCGCCGCCACTGCTGCTGCAGTCGCACCCGTCGGTCCCGTCGGCCACGTACCAGCAGCAGCTGCACCAGCTGCACCAGCTGCACCAGCTGCAGCAGCAGCAGCAGCTGCTGCAGCTGCAGCACTTCCACAACGTGCAGCAGCTGCGGCACCAGCAGCAGAAGGCCGCGTCGGCTTCGTCTGGGCGCTCCTCCCGGCCGGAAACGAATCATCTCCGGGCCTCCGCGTCCGCCTACGCGGGGGTCTTTGACAGCGCAACCCAGTCGTCGGGCGCCCCGGACCTCAGGCTTGCCTCGCGCCGCAGCTCATGCACGCAGCTGCCGCTGCCGCAGCTATGTGAATAACGGGCTGCGGACCGCCGTTGCGGACCTTTGCGGCGACGTGGGCAGCCGCAGCCACAGCACGAGGTTCCTGATGCCCCAGCTCGGCCCGCAGGCTGCGGCTGGAGGCTGCGGCCTGAGGGTGGTCGCTTTTGCTGGGGCTGCATTGGAGCACCGTGTTGTCCGTGCTGCGAGTCTTCTTATATCAGGAGAAGCAGCAGGCGGAGGAGGAGCAAGAGGAGGAGGAGGAGAGCAGGCGGAGGAGGAGGAAAAGGAACAGGAGCAGGAGGGAGAGGAAATGGGTGTCGCTGTTTCCAGCTCGGGCGGATTGGGACAGGAGCGTCTTCCACGGAGCTGGGGAGGCGGGGGAGGGGGCCCAAGGCGAGCAGCCAGGCGTTGGGACGATGTTTCCTTGGGGGGTGGGATGTCTCTCTCCAGGTTGATGGGACACCTTAAGGCGCCTGTCGCGTCGATACGAGCCCGGTTG
The DNA here is from genome assembly GCA_003117195.1 of Eudorina sp. 2006-703-Eu-15. Taxonomy (NCBI): domain Eukaryota; kingdom Viridiplantae; phylum Chlorophyta; class Chlorophyceae; order Chlamydomonadales; family Volvocaceae; genus Eudorina; species Eudorina sp. 2006-703-Eu-15. Next base: position 1,821,859 of record BDSI01000009.1, read on the forward strand.
TCTTGATGGGGAGGGGCGGGGGTTCGGCCGCGGCTGTGGGTGAGAGGTCTCGTGCCCTGGGCGGTTGGCGATGCGTCCGAGTTTGGGGCTGGGCGGCGGCGGGGAGCTGAGGGGAGGGATAGAGATTAATCTGCCGGAGCGGCGGCGCCGCGCGCCCCTCCTCACCGCGTGAGCGTTTCAGCCGAACGGGGTTGGGCCTCTGGGCGCAGCCCTACTGGCTGTGGCTGGGTGTGTGCGCTGTTGAGGTGAGGTGGTGCCGGCGGTTGTGGCGGCGGCGGTGGCGGTGCGGGCGGTGGTGAGGGCTGGTGGGGTGCATGTGGGAGGGGCGGGAGCACGCGATTAAGCCAAGCCTCGGCCGCTCATGTGGCAGTTCTGTGGGTCCGCGCGCGGGACCGGTTGGATCGATGGACGGGGTGTGCCTTCTTGGGTGGGAGTGAGTGGGTGGGTGGATGGGTGGGTTTGTCAGCGGGCGGGTTCTGGAGCCGCGGGGGGGGGAGAAGTCGTTCCTAGACGTGGATATGGGAAGAGGGGATGGCTTTCGAATACCTCTCGATTCATTGCAATGCGGAAGGCCAGGGGCAAGAGGTGGAGGAGGAGCAGCGAGGTGGGGGAGGAGGAGGAGGAGGACGAGGAGGAGGAGGAGCAGCGAGGAGGGGAGGGGAAGAAAGGAGGAGAGGCGACGAGAAGGAGGAGCGAGGAGGGGCAAGGAGCACGGGATGGGCGTGTTACCGGTCTGTCACAGACGGCGAAAGCCCGCAGCTCCATGGAGAAGCCGGGAGGTGACGAGGAGCGGTCAGAACTGTGGGCTGCTGCGCGGCGGGGCGGGGCGGTCCCCTAGGGGGCCTGGCGCCGGCACGGGGCGTCCGTCGTCCAACAGGAGGCCCTGTCCGGTGGCCACGGTGTTTCGTCGCTACGCTGACGACCGCCAGTACCCTTTCAAGTCGAGTCCGGAGGCGGGGTCACGTCAGTCAGCGGAGGCGCTCCGGCGACGCGTGCTCTGCAGTTTGGCTTTGAATGGTATCGGTATCCTCAACGATGGCTCTCTGGGTGTTTGAAATGTGATAGGTCCATCCATTCAAAGGTTAGGCTTCATCGATCATCATTCGGCATTACACCAGGAAACATCCCCCGCGCATCCATCTCCCGTCGACCAAGGAGCGTCCGGCTTGCCGGCCTGGGCCCAGGGCCCCCCCGCGCCTGTTGCCTGCGTGCACGCGCCGGGGGCGCCGCCGGGGCTCGCGACTACACGGCCAAGGCCACAGCCCCGTTGCGCGAACACGCGCGCACCCGCTCACACATTTTCGTGTTCGACCGCAACGAGAATAACGGGATGGGAGGCTGCCCAGTCGAAACAGGATGCTCCACAACGCAGAGAACGGAACTTGGAATCCCTGTCGCCATCTATGCAGGCGGCATTTTGATGAAGCAGTTGTTCGGCGATTGGACCCGTCTTACGGCGTTGGCACCTGTGCGCCCCGTCAAGTCGGCGGAGGGCGGCCGCGTTGCCCTCGCGGCATTGTAGACGCAGCATTGCAATGGGTGAACCCAACATGGCATTATGTGCGGTTTGAGGATGTGTGTCGTCAAGTGGTGTGGCTCCTTTGAGGCCGTAGTACTGGTGGCAACAAGCGACAATCCCTTCGCCCTTTCCGGCGATTACGAAACCCTTCAAGAGCCCTACACGACTGCAAGTCCTCTAAGGTTTCAAGGCCATAGCTGATGCTGATGCTGATCATGGACGTTGCTGGTGCTGGTGCTCGTACAGCGCGCTTGGCCTCGTCCGTCGAAGCGGGGGTGGAGCAGCAGGCATAGGGGCGTGGGTGGAGCTGCTTGTGCGTTTCGTGGACGAGCAAATTTGCGGTGTCCGTGGCCATGGCGCTGCGGCGTGTGCGGCAAGCAAGAACGGGATCGAAGCGGTCGGTGCAGAGGCGCGGCTGGCTGGCTGGCAGGCAGGCAGGCAGGCAGGCACGGTGTTGCAGGCAGGCTGCATGGGGCCGCGTCGCGCGGGGGGCCGGCAGCGAGTCCGCGCGTGAGGTTGTGATTGTGGCCCCGTGGGTCGGCTGCGGTTGGGTTGGTGGCCAGCGCGGCTGGACGGCTACGGGCGTGAACTCATGGTGCCAACGATGTTTGTCGTGGACCGGTTTTATTTTTGGAAGGTGAGCCCTCATCTCCGGCGCCCCGCGCGTCTGCGGAGGACGCACGAGGACGTAGCAGCGGGCCCGGCAGGATGAGTCGAGCTGCCTAGCGCCCTCCGTGAGCTGTACGTGCTGGTTCTGGGTACCAGCAAACACCAGCAGTTCACACTTGTTCACATTCAACGACATACCAAAAGCGTCATTGCCGCTGGGTCTCTAGCGTGCCTCCTGCCAGACGGGCAGGCCGTGACCGGCAGTGCCCTGGCGCCCCCGCGGCGAGGCACTGCTCTGCCCGGATCGAGTCGCGGGCTTCATACGAGGCGGCGGGCTTGCGATGCCTTGAGGGGTCGCCCTGCGCGGTGGTGTTTGGATGGTGGGTGATGTTATTGCACAGCAGTGCCTGACAGTGAAGGGGCCGACAATGGACCAAAGAGCCATGCTTGCATGTTGATGTTTCTAAGTTTGAAGAGTAGATGGCATAAGAACCGTACCGTACCGCACCGCACCGTACCGCGCTAGGCTGCAGGTGGTTAGGTGGCACGAATGGTGCGGGAGGCGGCGGCGGCGCGGGTACTCCGTGGGTGATTTGGGGGCCTGATACTGTACGGCACGCGGGCGTGCCTGCGCTTGCACTCTCAACGGTTGGACGACAGCGGGGGATGGGACACCTGCGCTGAGGGCTGTGTGGCTCATGAGCTCGAGCGGTGGGATGCGTGGGCGAGGAAGCGTGGAGGGTGGATCGGCCGGATTGGCAGAGCATTGCTGAGCGGCTGTGCCGGGGCCCCTGCCCGAAAGGCTGATGCAGGTGGTGCAGCACCCTCTGCGGCGCAGGTGGGGCCACGCAACGGCCGCTGGTGGATGGGTGGGTGGGTGGGTGGGTGGGAGTCACGGCCGTTCTTCGCTGGTGGGTCCCAGGTGGCCATAGCTGGGCGTAGACCGCAACCCTGGCGCGCGGACGGGGGGATAGGGTGCGGGCGGACTCAAAACCACGCGGCTCGGGCGGAACACTGCAGGATGGACGGGAGGTCGTCATGTAGGGCTAGGGTGTGAAGTGCAGGGTCGGTGGCGATGATGCGCGGAAGTGAAACGCAATTTTCACGCAGAAACGGGGTCCGGTGCCTGGGACCTGCGGCATGGTGGGGGGAGGAAGAATGAATGTTTGGAAGAAAGCAGTGTCGCTGGCAGCAGTCGGCGGGAAGGGGCAAGAAAAGCATCACCGGAGAGGGAACCCGGAGTCGTTACCACCACCGGTAAACAGCACTGCGTGCCCCCGCAGGCCGGCGGCGGTGGGTGGCTACTGTACGGCACTCATTCGGAGCCAGCACACGTGTGGGCAAATGTCCGTTATACTCTCCCGACTGGTTGAGGTTGATGTCCGAAAGAGCGGCCGCTCGGGGACCGCAGGTGGGGTTGCGATGTCGCCCAAGTGAAATGATCTTTTCTCGTGGTTCGTGGTTTGTGTGTTGTCACGACCAGGCGACAAAGGTTAGCGACACACGCCGGGACGGAGCAGGTCAGAGGCCCGTGGGGCCGCCTGGCCAAGCGTTGAGAGGTGCTGAGCTGCCCAGGTTTCGGGGTTCATGGTGTGCTGTGAGTGAACGCCGCGCTGTCTTAACTTTCTGACCTGACCTGACCTCTGACATCTCAAATGATCTGATTTGATGTGCGGGTCTGGTCTGATGCCGTGCTGATGGAATCGGGGTACGCTATTGTGCGGCACAATTTGTGCCCGCGCCAGCCACCGCGCAACCCCATCTCCTCCCGCCCCGCGTCCGCGTCCGGGCAGCGCGTGCGCCGTGCACCCGCTCTTCGTGCGCAGCTGTACTGCACTGTACTGCACCGCGAAACCCTCGCCTGCCACACACGGTGAGGCATGCGGCGCCGGGAAGGAGCCATTGGGGGGGGTGAGGGACGCTCTGTCGTGGGGGACCTGAGGGGTGCAGCATTGGCAGGCGTAGGATGCGACGGTCGGTGTTGCGGGGCGTGGGGAGCAGACCCCGGGGCTTGCTGCGGGGAAGCAAGGGTGGGGGGGTTGCCTTCAAGGCGATTGCATTGCGGGGTGAAGACATTCCGGTCGGCGCTGCGGCGGGGGATTGGGACGGTGAGGTCTGCCATGACTTGAAACGCAGCTGGCAGGCTGGAGCATCGGGGCCGCGGGCGGTGCCGGCATAGAGTGGCGGTGGTGGATATTGTGGGTTGGGGTGAGGGGAGGGGTGGGTGCGTGAGACATGGCTGCGGCTGGGTGAATGAGGCCCGCGAGTCCATGTGGGGAACCCACATGACATAAAGATAAGGCGGAGGCGTCTGCAAGCGGCACCGATGTTGCAGGACCGATGCCTTGTTGGTTAGCGTCTTTGCGGGCGATTTAATAGGATGGCGCACCGGCGTTTCCTGTGGTGTTCGGCCCCCACGGAGGGGGTTCCTATGTTTTCAAGTACAGCATTATGCTGATGTCTAACAGCATCGTTGCAGGTCAAGCTATCATGTATCGAGTATCATGACGATCGCGTGTGGAATATATTGCCCCGGGACAGGGTCGCGGCTGGCCGCCACACCCCGGGAAATCGCAGCCTCGATAGGGGCGCTAAGGATAATTTAATGACTTTGCACCTTCGGCTCAGCTCTGCGATCCGTCCCAACTCTCCGCATACCATCCTCACCAGTGCGCATCCCAGTAGTACGCCACACCCCACTTGCCACTTCCTCCCACGACACCAAACCACGCCAAGACATACCACCCGCGTCCCGTCTGGGGTCCGCAAACTCCCCATCGCATCCGGATTTCTAGGGATACCGTCATCCCATCCGAAGCGAGATACCGTATATATTTGAACACAGTACCAACACGGCAACGAGGCGACAAAGGAAATAAGCACAGTCGCCGCGATGGGGTGGACGGGCGACGGCAGGTACTACCGAATTCTAAATATACAGGACGCTACCAACCAATTTATCCTGCGCGATGCGGGTCTGTAGCCGTACCCCGCTGCAGCTCAGGCCAAAACCGCCGCGGCGTCCACCTACGAGGCCGCGGACGGCCAGCGACGACGACTGGCCGCGAATGTGTCCCAGGGCACCTCCTCCCGGCACCGGGCCCTGGCCTGCTCCGTTCTAGGGGCGCCCCGCGGGCCCCTGGCCCCGGCCCCGGCCCCGCCGCCCCACACGGTGGCTGCGGAGCCCCGACATGAGGGCCATCGTGGTGCGGATGTCGAACGAGGAGCCCGGGGTGCGAACCCAGACGTGGCTGCTCCGTCCCCAGCAGGTACCCCACCTGATCCTCCTCCGGAGGACTTCCAGGTGATATACCATCCTAGCCGCAGGGCACCTCTCAGGACTCAGGTGCAAGTGGCACTGTGATATCACATCTAAGGTTCATGCCTTCGGTACCGATTTATGCAACCGGGCAGCTGAAACGCGAGCCCTCTCGGGCTGGTCCTCGTCCTCGGGTTGTCAGGTGTTAATTGCCATATGCGCAAGCTTGCGCACCGGAGGTAAACCGGGGCCATTAGTGCTCCTAACGATACCCATACCCATACCCGTGTGCATCGAAGCAACCTACCAAAGTCGCTGCGTTGTTCACTTGTCATTTCCCCCCGCGTAACTTCATGTCACCGACCCCCACACCAGCAGCAGAGCACCACCACCACCACCACCTGTCCGCCACCTATCAGCTGTCATCCAAACATGCGGCATCACCCGGCTGCTCCGGCCTCGAGATTATCATGTCGCCGTGTCCAGCCGCTCCGACCCCTCACGCCGCCAACGATGTGGCCACCAGCGGGGGCAGGGGCAGGAGCAGGGGCGGGACCAGGGGCGCCACGGAGCCGCACAGCGGCTGCTGCAGCCGGTCGTAGCGCTTGGCGGCCCTGCGTGGGGTCCGTGGGGTCCAAGGAGCATGGATGGGATCACGGGACGAGCCGCCCCCCATCCCGTGTACGAACCCAGTCACGGCCTCCCCATGTCTGTCCACAGCGTTCACACACACCGCTGCATAGCACAGCACAGCACGCATGCGGAGCAAAGCACAAACCCTTTCCGAACTGCTGTACTCACCTCGTCAGCAGCCACCAGACCCTCAGGTTGCCCTTGGTGTTGGAAGTTAAGGACGGTGTTGGAGAGCCGGCAAGGCAACGCGGGAAGGGCGGCGCCGGGTAACAGCGTTGGCGTCAGCGATACGGACGGAGACGGCTCAACCAGACAAGGATTGCGCCCGCTCACCACAGTCCCCCCTAGCACCGCAGCAGTAGTCAGCAATTGTCCTACAAAGCCGGGTTGACATTACGAAGCCGGGGTGTCATGACGCGAAACGAGAAAGCTGTGCACGCAAGGTCTGGCTCGAGGCTCTCAAGGCAGTCGTGACTGGTGATGTCACACAGGCGCGTGCAGTCACCGCTCATCTACCGTACGACTCCCCTCATACTGTATCCCGCAATGTCAGGGCAGCTCCTCACATGTGCGAGCGCCACGTCCGCCGGCGAGAAGGAGCCGCCGGTGCGCACGACGACGCTTCTGACCCGTGGGTCGGCCCCGCGGCGCAGCAGCACCCTGTGGCGGCCCACACGCAACGGGAGAGAGGCAAACCCTAGGGCACAGACCGCACAGTGGGAATCTGAGCGGGCAGGCGGCGGCCGCCAGCAGTGTTGTTATTGATCGGTTTGGCGAAGGAAGGGGCTGTTTGTCTCGCAGCGGCCACCGAGAGGCCGACCCCACTACACGATGAGGGGGCCTACCAAGCGTGTGTCTCCGGGACACCGTGCACTACCCGAGCGGGCAGTATTAGCCCGGGCTCCTTCTAGGCCGCGCTCCCGGGGGTCGCCCTGTCGAGGACTGCCCACCTGCACACATTCTTGTGGCCAGCCCGCGCCGCCAGGTGTAGAGCCGTCACCTGGCAGGGGCCGGCAGGCGGGGGCCGGCAGGCGGGGAGCCAGGCAGGAACGCGCAGGCAGGAGGGGCGGAAGGGACACAGGCGCGGCGGGGCTCTCATTCGCAGAAGCACGCCCGAACGCAGCCGCTGCCACCCGCGGATGCCTCCCAACCGGTGCCCCCGTTGGGAGTCCCGGTGCGGCGCGACTGACCACGCGCCCACGGGCTGCGGCTAGAGGTCAAGGCGGGGCGAAAGCGACAAAACCCCACAACGGCCCACAACGAACCCGGCGAGTTTTGGTATGGCGGTGGGGGTGGCTGAGTGGGCGCAGTTTGAGGATGCAGAGCTCACGGGTCGGCAAGATCTGGATTCGCTCGTGCACCTGGCGTACCGAGCTCACCCCCTGAACCACCTCGTCGTCCGCATTGGTGACACATACGCGCTCGTTGGCGTCGATGCCCCGCAGCACGAGTTCACACATCAGGCCTTCCAGGTCACCTGTAGCAATACAGCAGGGTACGCGACCATGTAGAACCTTGTCCCATGGCTGTTGGCGTGTGGGGGTGGACTAGGCGTCGGCTGCGACAGCTGCGCTGAAAGGTTTGATTCGCAGGCTGTGGTCGGTTCTGCTGCTGAGAGCCGAAGGGTGCAGAATGGAGCGAGTGGGGGCTGCGAACTGTTAGGCGCGTGAGTCGCCCGCAGGGCCAGCAGCGGGGAGCCTTCCAAAAATCCGAGACTAGGATACCCTCATGACGAACGCAGAGCAGCAAGGAACCATTAGCGCATCAGACCGAGCCACCAGGTGGGGTGGGTCAGGGACGCTGCGAACGGCGGTGCACATGAAGCATCGGAAGGAATCGGCCGGTCGACGACAGTCGGCGCTAAAACGGGCACCCGGTTGCTAAAGCGATGTTTCTGGTTAGGGAGAGCAATCAGTGCACTGGTCGGTTGGATTTCCAAGGGGCAGCCCAAAAAGTCCCTGGTGCTCAACCCGGCTCAACATTCTGATGCCGGATGTAGATGTTAAGGGTCCTGTCAACCAACCCGACCGTCAAATGTCATCCCGTATGGTTCCACGATCAGTCAGGGCAATTGGGGTTTAAGCTTATAAAATGCGTGGATGTGAAAGCACACCTTGGAAGGAGCTTCGATGCAGCGCGGGCAGAAAACGCAACCCCTTGAGCCCCCTGGTCGCCCGCTTCGCGACGTAGACTGCCGCAATTCCACCGGCTTCCCGATTAGGTGTATTCGGGCACACAAGACCGGATGACACCACAGGTGTGTCCAGGAGCTCCTCGATGTCCGAGAGACGGCCGTGTCGCACACGTTGAAACGACCGCAACAGCCTCGTGAACGGCATTTTTTTTGGCTTGAACCGCGGGGCTGAAAATATCCGGAGGAATTATTTGATGATTTCAAGGAATGGGCGACCCCGTTATGTCTGGCATGGTACGATGAAGCAAATGACTAGCCCAAGGCTGAAGGCCCAACCGCCGTGCACTTCGCTAGCTCTCTGGGCAGTGGCACGCCTAGGGAAGGCTGTTAGGGTTTAAAGAATGAATGTAGCAGAGCCTCGCTCCTAATGCTCACCTCCATGGATGAATAAGTGTCTAGTCAACCGTCAACGGCCTATCCCAACCGACAACGGGTTGCGTTAATAGCCTCGATATATGTCGGTGACTGGAAGCAGTAGATTCACCGTGCTGTAACCTGTCACATCAGATCTTTGATATTGCCACAAGTTGTCCCATTTCTTTAACACACGTTTTACAATTCGATTCGACTCTTGTGCCTGGGTTTACGGTTGGTATGCTTACACGTACACCATATACTTTATGTTTGAACCATGTACTCGTGATGGTGCCGCAACGGAAGGACCTCAGCGACCAACCGACCATCATATTCATTCCGTTGCATGAAGCTGCAATCTGATCCCGGAATTTCGTGCATGAAGTGATATGTGACTGAAATAAACTATTAATGGGAATGCCCTGTAATGATATAATCAAACGCAGGGTGTACGGCGCTAAAGACCCTTTTCCGCTTACTGACAAAGGGAACCTGTCTCAGTGTGTCCGATAATCCGACAGTTGTCTCGTGTCATTCTATTCCGACGATTCGGGTGCCTTCTGTCACTCTGACTGTTCAGCCTTTGTTTCGAAACTGCAGTTCGTGTACTCATCAAACCGTTGGCAAGGATTCATGAGGTCTTGCATAGGGCCTGTGCGTAACCAGGTAATCGCATTTCCCGTGAGACGAACGCAGCCTCGGCTAGTCTGCAGTCGAGTAGCTTCGGCGTCCGCACCTCCACTGCCGCAAACTACGTCATCTGTTGCTTCCTCAGAAGGGAAGACTTTGCGTCGCCTTATCTTATTGCGGCATGCAGACAGCGACCAGAACTCGGGCGTAAGGGACCACGACCGGCCGATAAGCGATGTTGGGAAGCAACAGGCTTCCCAGGTCGCACAGTTGCTTAAAAGCAAGGGATGGACACCCGACCTGGTCCTAGCCAGCAACTCGAAGCGGACCAAGCAGACGTTAGACATGATGTGCGACGTTATTGAGGAGTTGGGCACTGTGGACGCCCACTACTACGGTTCTCTGTACACTGTAGCAGCACTGGACGGACAAACGCGCGATCACATTATGGAATGTCTGCTTGAGGTTGTTGACGATATGCGCAACCAAGTCGTCATGTGCGTGGGCCACAACAAGGTGCGGTGCCACGCTGTGGAGCCATACTCGGGTCGTGGGGAGGTCATTGAAGCTGTGGCTGGCAGGTAGATCAAGTTGGGTGCTGGGGGGGGGCAAGGCAGGCCGTTTGCGGCGTCCCACATGCGCTGCCCCCACGCGACCCCCCGCCCCACCCACCCCCCGCCTTTCCTCCCTTCATGGCTTCCCGGTGCGCAGGGCTGGGAGGAGGCAGCCTCGCAGTTCTCCGGCACCGCCGTGAAACTCAAGACGGCGTCGGCGGCGCTGCTGCAGTGCTACAGCAATTCCTGGAAGGATGTGCTGCATGAGAGCGTGCAGTGGCAGCTGGTGGAGGTCCTCATACCGGCGGTTTGAGAATGGTGAACGGAGGGAGCGAGCTGCAGCAGGAGCAGCGGTGGTAAGGACGGAGGAGCAGGGGAAGTGAGGGCTGTCGGTAAGAGCAGGCGCAGCAGCAGGAGCGGCTGGCGGTGTCGGTCACTCTGTGGGGGCTGCAGCTGCAGCTGAAGGAGCCGCCGCAGGCTGCAGCTGCAGCTGCGGAAGGAGGTGCAAAGGAGCACGGGGACGAGGACGTGATGCGGAGAAGACAAAATATGGGGCCAGGCGAGTGGGGATGATTGCGACAAGCAGCTCCAGGAGGGGTCCGGAAGGCCGGTTCCGAGGGAGGACGTGTTTGGGGCACTGGCGTAGGGGCGGTTGGCGTTGGCTTCGTCCCAAACTGTGGGCTGTTGGACGGGTGGTGGGGTGTGGGTGTGATCTAAAAGTTGACCTTCAGACCCCTGACCTGACCTGACCTGGCCGAGCGAGGGGACCCTATCGGGCGCGGAGTGCCGCGAAAGCTTTGCCGACCAGCGTGGGCGAGACGGGGCAGGGCGCATTCTTGGCCCGGCGTGTGGCGGAGCTGGTGTGTTCTTACCGGCGTCCCATCTGCCAGTTCGGGGCTGGGCCGGGTGGTTAAAGAAGAAGATTAGTAGAGACACCGCGGAGAGGGCGATGGGGTAGAAGGGGTGGATAGCAGCAGCAGCGCGCCCCCCCATCTTGCTTCTCATGTTGTTGTTCTGATGTTGTTGCAGACGTGGTGTCTAGGGGCAGTCCACCACGGGGGTGGGGGTGGGGAGGGCGAGGGCGAGGGTAGGGGTGTGTTTAGCGAGGAGCCCGGGGAGGTGTGCGTGTGCTCTGTGTGCCCGGTGTGTGTATGCGGTTGTGCCCGTGCGCACGACGGTGCCTGTGAGGTCCTCGAGACCGTCGTCGGACGGCAAGCAGGAGGAGCACCCCGTCAGGGCGTTACACCACACCGTACGGTATGGGATGGGTGGCCTGACCGCCTCAGGGAGCCTAATCCCGACTTCAGCGCCGTACGCATTTTTGAGGTGTCAGCCCTGGCCGCACCTTCTCCGGCTGAGGGGGAAGCGGCGCTGCGACGCGCCTGTGCTCCTTTCGAAGAGAATGTGGAGTTGCTCCACTTTTGATCGTCGTGTGGGGTCCATGGCGGGCGCCTCGCGGGTCGTTCAGCTGGGCCTTGGGACCATCATCATGCCCTCAACCAACACCACCGCCATCACCTCAAATGCCATCTTCATCCCATCAGCCATGAGCGGAGCGGAGTGGGGCGTTGTAAATTGCCGTGTAGGTGCAGCTAGGCGACGGGGCGGATCGGCTGACGAGGGCTTCAGAGGGCTCAGCGAGCCGAGTTCGAGGCAGTAAGAGCGGGGCGGGCGTCTGCCTGGATGCCGCGCTGCCGGCATGCATGTCCCTGCGCTCCATATTCTGGTGTCGACTGTCCGTACCAGTGTCGTACCGTACTGTACACCTGCCCAGCTGGCTTGCGGTTTGGCGGCGGTGCTTTGCCACAGGGGCCCGGCGGTGGCCGCGCGTCTGACATCGACTTGATGCCATCTTGGAAAGCAAGCAGCTGACCAACTCTGGCAGCTGACCGACGCATCATTTCTGCAGCCCTATGCGACCCATGTTTCGAGATTTTGGTTCAGTCATCATCAAGGACTGGAGTGCCACTCTTTCTAGCACCGACCCGGTAGCTTTCGGCGAACGGCACGGAGAAAGGGCGGCTCACCGCGCAGCTGCTGCCGGGCGAACACAGCTGTGTGTGCGCGTCTTTGGGCGACGGCGGTTCCCTCACGGGGGTAGCGGGTCCGACGATGACGTCATCCTCCGCAGCCCGCGAACCACGTGATGAGCCACCCAGCATTCGTCTGCCGTCCCTGCAACCGCCTGCAACTCAAACCGCCTGCCAGGCCCCGGAGGAAGTAGCAAGGAGGGAAGCGGGGCGGGGCCGCGCAGCCGCTTTCAAAGCTGCAGCCGTCAGATGACCGAACAAGCTGGCACAACGGGAACGGACAGCACAGGCAGCGTCCATCCCCGGACGGAGACCCGCCGGCCAAGCTGGCCCGGCCCATCCAGAGGGCCAAGGTGCACTGGTACCTAGGGTAATTACCCTTGCTAGCCCCCAGCTTATTCCCTGTAACGTGATTCATTCAACGGTCCCCGCAAGTAGCCCACCGGTCCGCTAGGCTGCCAGGACGTGGCTGTGTGTATATGTCAGCGTTACAACCCGTCACGGACCTATCATGTGGCGTGACCCTTGTGACATCATTAAAGAATGTTGCAGTCGCATTCCCAGGTTCTAGGTGTAAAAGAAGTTTTACAGGCTTGCCAGTCCACCCGCCCGGCCCTACCCGGCCATCATCCGCCCTGCACCTCTCCGCCCGGAGGTGCGCGAGTGTTGACGCCTCCGACCCAACCGACCACCAAGCTGTGCGACGACGCTCTGGGGAGCGGTGCCCTCTGCCGATGAGCCCCTCACAAAAACCGGGCGCAGGGTTTGGGCCGCCATCAAAGCCGTGTGGGGTAAGTGTGCGCGTCCCATTCGACACTTGCGCGATGAGCGCCTACCTAGGGGACCTGCGTGGCGCTTGCCAGCGCGGCCCCGACCATAAATATCCAGCTATAAATGTCACGCACCAACGCACACGGCTCAACTCGCTGGGGTACACGTACGGATGCAGCGGACGGCCCCCCGTGTGTGGGGGCGTGGGGAGGGCACCGCCGCGTTGCGGTGACTCTCACTGCTTGTGTTCGTGCCTGGTCTTTCCACTCAGCCAGCCGCCGCCCCACGCTCCACCGACAGATACACATTCTAAAGCCATGCATTCCTAGGGACAAACGAAAAGGCGCATGTGCGCAATTGCAATGGCTTGACACACACGCGCGTACACAGACAGTGCAGGGCCCGGTGCGACAACACACGCACACACACCTGGGCTGGTCGGCAGGGTTCTTTTCTATACATACACACATTCACGGGCACACACACACACACACACGGAGCGGCCAACAAGCTCTGGAACTGGTTTGGGTCGAACGAGCTTCTCGACCACCCCAGCAGTCCTATCGCGCTCCGAAACCTCGTGTACCCGCCGCCCGCTCCATTACCGCTCCCTGCGGCAGCCGTCATTTCAGACGGCATCGGTGGGTAAGGTTGGTAGTTGCTCCGACGTGGGAAGAAGCGACCCCCCAAATAGGGATGGGGTGAAGACGGCCTGGGGCCGCGATGCATCTGGCGAATGGCTAGGCAAGCGGGTGAACTCGCCATGCCCTGTCGCTCCTTTCCCAACGACTGGGAGCGTGGGAAGGGGTCTCCAGCCCACAACCTTGAACCTTTCCTTTTCAGGAAAGATGATCGCGAGCACTTTACCATCTACTTGCACCCACAGCTTGGTTTGGGTCGGGCGAGTCTCTTACCTAAGCACACATGCGGACATACTCACAAGCGCACATCCGAGATGGTACGTCAGGGGTGCGTGCGATTGGCAAGTCCCGAGACACAAAATAATATCTTGTTGGCCACACACATATCGTACACACATGATCACACACACCTCTACAGCTCATGACGTACGTACGGCAACATCGGCGCAGTCCCGTACGTTGGCAGCGCGTCCGGCGAGGGGTCCAAGGCCCTCATGCAGGTCATGGCACTCAGGAACGTCGTGCTGGAACCCAGTCAATGTACGACACTGTACGGCACACAGGAACACAAGAGCAAGGACACTGCGCTCACTGCTCCATCTGCTCATACTGAGCCTTATGAGTGGTCGGTTGGGTTCGCTTGGACAGCGCGCAACGGGGCCAATCACGGATGAAATAAAAACACAAGCACAATCTTGAAAACCTATCAACCTAAGATATGCGGGATCACATATCAACCGTCGCCCATGAATGCCGCGTCGTCGTGGCAGCAGCTAGTGCGCCCCACTACCGTTCAGCGCTAACACAGGAGCGGCATGTGGCAGATCAACCAGTCTGGCGCACCATGAGAAAGAAAGCGCAAGTCAGTAGACGGTGGGGGGTACAGCGCAGCCTCAGAGGCGACATGGCGCCTGGTAAGGCCGGTGCTGCCGCTTCTCAGCGCAGCAACCGCCAACTGCCAACCGCCCCGCGCGGTCACACGCCAAGCGACCAGACACCATCATCGCGCTGGCCCTTCCACTGCGGGTCGGACAGCTCCGGTAGGCCCACCTCGCGGACCCCTGGGTTTCCCCCGTCCATCTTGTTCCGTCCCGTTCTTGGACCCACCACCCCGCGCACCACACCCTGGCCGTCTCCGGCTCAACGCGGCCCCCGGGACCGAGTTCTTCAGCTCCCTTCAGCCACCGCCGCTGTGCTTGAGTCGCCATATCGCGGCATCCCTTGTCCCGGTGGCGTCACCGACACATTTCCCCCAACCCCCAACCACCACCGCGACCACCACCACCGCGACCATTTTCTCATGCCTCCTCCTCGCGCTTATGACTTGGCTGTTCGGTTCGACTTCTCGTCGATGTTGCGGCTGCGCTCTCCCCCGTCCCGCTCCACGCACGCATACGCGCTCGCGCGTCCCTCCCCTCCCTACTTGATCGACAGACAGTCGGCATTCCACAGCAAGGCCTCCCCCACTACGTCATCTGGAAAGTCGCTAGTCCGATACCAAGGCTGATACCCGTCCGCCCCCAAGCATGGATAATGCGATATGTACCCGTATCCCCGACACACAGAATCACACCGAGCTATCACCGTGGTGCCACTCGAGGCGGGTCCGCATCGCCGTGGCGTTCCCACGGCCCCAAAGATCCTCCCGAAAGTACACCCGACGTACAACCGCACAGCAAACACACACATGAAACCCGTCCAACGCCCCACTACCCCGAAGTCACCCAGCGACTGACGCCGCCCAGGCTCCGATCCGCCACCTCGTTGTTAACCGGGTCGTAATACTGCTGACACGACCGCCAAGAAAACTTCGTGTACGCCTCGTACCGCCCGTCGAACGACGGGCTCATCGCCGCCTCGAAGCTCGTGACGTCACCTGCGGGGTGGATCTTGGCCCAGGGCTGCCGGCAGCTGCCGCCCTTGCAGTAGCCCATCAGCTGCAACAGCGCGTCGAGGCGGCTGACGAGGCGCTTGTAGTTGGGGTTCGGGTTCGAATCCAGGGTCGGCATTAAATTGTTGATCTCGCCCGGATCCGCGCCCAGGTCATAAAGCTCCTTGTAGTTGGTGCTGGTGGGCCAGACGCACCAAATGGTGTACTTCCAGCACGTCGTGGCGCGGCCCGGCACGATGGTGTAGTTGGTGCAGATGCGGATGGCGCGGTAGTCCTTCTTGTCCAGGTCCTTGGACAGCGCGTTGATCCACATCTCCACGGGCAGCCTTCAGATGCGGAGCGAGAGGGGGAGAGCGGCGGCGGGCGGTTGGGGTTAGGGAAACAACAATGCCCAGAACGACCTCCCTTGTCCCGCGCCGGCGAGGAGCAAACTAGGCGACGGAGACAGGGTTCACCGGACCGACGCGCAAGCAGCATGTTGCCCGTATTACATGTCTACATCGGTACCTCGAGCAAGCGCTGACCCGGTCGCTGCATCACCCCGCCCCCGTCATGCCGCCCATCCGTGAACTGTGCGGCGGCCGTGATGCCAGAAGCACATACGGTACCCATAACGGTACTCACATTTGGCGCGGCACGGCCGGGGCGGCGGGCAGCGCCGACTTCCGCAGCAGGGGGATGCTGGGCGGCTCCGTGTCGCGGACGATGCGGTCCAGGGGCAGCGGCACGCCGTCGATCTGGTCGGGCGGGGCACCGCCCGCCAGCGCCACAAGCGTCGAGGTGATGTCCACCATGGTGGCCATGTACGGATGTACGACACCCGCGGGCACGCCCGGACCGCGCATGTAGAAGGGCACGCGGATGTCCTCCTCGTACGGCAGCGTCTTGCCCTATGAAAGGGGGGTTTCCCAGAGACCGGATGCACACACGGCGACGGAGGAGGGCAACCGTCAGGCCTTGAGAACCACACGTGCGTGTCCGTCTGTGTATGTATCAAACTATCAATCAGTCATCGAGGTGCAGCATGCGTGACATGCAAAGGGCAACGTGCGTGCCCTTTAAACGCTCGTATACCTACTACGATAATACGAAATACACAGCGCGTAAGTAATTCTCCGCCAGAGAGAGAGAGAGAGAGAGACCACCCAAACCGTCCGTCCTGTGGACCCCATCCCTGCCACCCTAGACCGTACCTTTGGCAGGCCGTGGTTACCCAGATGGTAGCCATTGTCCGACACGTAGATGACGTACGTGTCCTGCAGCACACCCTGCTCGTCCAGTTTGTTGACCACCGCCTCAATCAGGTCATCGACCGACAGCATCGACTCCAGTCGCTTCTGGTAGTGCTTGTCGATGCCCACTGGGTTGGTGCTGCCATCCGGGCCGATGTTGAGCACATTGGGCAAGAAGGCGTTCCAGTTGGACAGCTGCGGGGGAGCGGGCGGAAAGCCGGGGAGAAAGCCGGGTCAGGGAGGAACTCGCTGTCTTTGTCTTACTCCTCAACATGGGGGGAGGGTAAGCGGGGGACGGAGGGAGGCTGGCAGGGCGCCGCGGAGGTGGGTGCGCGCAGCAGCCGGGGTCCGTCGTCAGCGCTGCGGGCAAGAGGCCCGAGCGGGCGACTGCCCCTCCCCCCTTGGTCCCTCAGCCCACAAATACGCACATACATACGCACACGAACGTGTAACTGGTTTGGGTCGCGCGGTATCCTAAGGTCCGGCGGCAGAGACCGGCCCCCTCCACTCACCCGGGGCGTCGAGACGGACGCGAACCTTCCAGCGTACTTGGGGCTGGGCACGGGGGGCACGCAGCTGCCTCCCTCCTCCGCACCCTTGGGACAGGCGGTGTGGCAGGCCGCCGGGTTGATCTGCAGGTAGAACGGCTTGCCCTGGTACACGGCATCCCTGTGCGGCCGGAGGGGGGGGGGCCCCGCGGCGGGGGCGGGGGCAGGGACGGGGGGGAGCAGCAGCAGCGTGTTGGCTCGTCAGCAGGCGGCACTGCACACGGCGGCTCCACCCTCTAAACCTGGGCGGGTTGCATTTCTACACACACACACACACACACACACACACGCGCCTGTTCCGCAGGACTTCGCTTCTCGCTGCTCAGTTTCTTTTTACACAATACAATGCCGCTTTTCCGGGCATTCCGGGAAATGTACGCATCTACCAAACAAGAGAAAGCTTTTCGGCCGCGTTGGGGAGGAGCTCAAGTCGGCCCGCATTGGGGCAAGCACCAGGCATCTGCAGCGCTGCTGTTCACCGACTTCGTCTTTTTACGTCCGGACGCGAGAGCACATTGGAACCCACACGGTCGCGCTCGTCTTCTCCTCGCGTCCTCTCTCCTCCCCCCATGTCCATGGCTTACTCCAACACGCCTTTCGCGCCAATGCCACAGGAACGCCTAATCCTGGGTCCCAACTAACCTGACCTAAATGAACACACGTCCACGTTCCATCCCTCGGCACGCCTTGATCTTTGATTTGGTACCGTATCCACAAACCATTACTCACTCAATATACGACAACGCGCGGTCCTTGATGACGTCAGTCTGGTACGAGTTCTTGTACGAGTCCGTCCGCGCGCACTGCGGCATGAAATCAAAGTTGATGTAGTCGTACACCGTCTTGTCGGTCAACGGGTCAAACAAGTCCCAGCCGCGGGGGCAGCTCTTGGTGTCGCCTTCCGCCTGCGGGGTTGGCGCGCGGCACGGGGCAGGCGGAATCGGGGGGAATCGGGGGGGGGAGAGTTGGCGGGCCGAGAGAGGTGCTCGGGATAGGTAGTACGGCGCGGCACGGGGCAGGCGGATGCGCGCGGGCCAGGCGCGGGGGCGGTAGGCCGGACAGAAACGACGACCCTGTCGTGTGTGAGGATCCGCGGTTGCACGTCTCGCAATAAACTTGCTCACCAGGTATCCGGCGAGGGGGTGGGGTAGGACACATGTAACGCGCCGTGTCGGGGGTCTAAGGGTCTACCGTTTTCCTCTGCTTGCGGAGTCGCCTGTTTGGGGCTCCGAGGCTGCCCGATGTGTCCGGTGCCCTACCGGTCGGCTACACACGGGACCTTCACGCACGGACAACTGGTTGGGCCGCGGCCGGGTTTCCTCGGCGGTTAAACACACGGACCTGGACCTGGACCCGGAACCGGACGGATTCACTGCGCAGACCAAGGAGGGGTCCCACCATCACGCCTGCACCAACCCCAGCCACCGCCCGCCACAGCAGCTTCCCACACCAAGCCAACAAAGTACAAACCCAGAACAGCTGGGCTCTCTTTGCACTCGGCTGTTATTCCGCCCCGATGCGGGCGCTCGGTGCTGGAAACAGAGACGCAAAGAAATTGGCCACCACCGCCATCGCCACCGCCGCAGCTGCGACCGGTACCTACCACGTCGAACAAGTTGATGAACTTGCCCGTGAAGTAGGTGGTGTACCCCAGCGGCTTGAGCCAGTTGGGCAGCCAGTCCGCGTCAAGGTTCAGAGATTTGAACTTGCCCCAGCCGCCTGCGGCGTGAGGAGGGCGAATTGCACGTCGGGCGAGGGCGGGCGAGAGCTGGGTGTGCGGAAGAGGGGACGAAGGCCGGGCAGGTACTGTTTCTCTCAAATACACTGGAAGGAATTCTAGTGAGACCATCAGTCACAAACGCGGCGCCACCGCCACCGCCACCACCACCACCGCCACCGCCACCACCACGCGACGCGGCTTGAATGGCAGATGGCAGGACGCGCGCTGCGGACAAGTGGTGCAAAGGAACATGCCGAATCAACAGCAAGCCGCGACGCGCTGTGCATCTCCCCTCCTCGCCGTGTTTCCTCCGACCATAAGCGGTCAGCCTCAGTTGCGCAGCTACCCGCGCCCTGCCCATGTCATCGCGTGGACGGCGGCCCTCGCTGCTAGGTGGCTGTTCGGCGGCTGTCCGGTGGCTGGCTATTTGATGCGCGGGGAGCTGAGGTAAGGAGCTTTGGCCACCAGCCAGCTGGTCCACCGGCGCGGTCTGGGCTGGGCTGCGATCCACGCCTCCAACGTGAGCTGAAAACCCCGGGTCGCTGCCGCCGCTCAGCCATCACACACTGCGGTCCCCAACGCCCCCCATGCGCCACCCAGCAGCTGCGCCCCGGGCGCCCGGACCGGCTTTTCCCTTCAGCGCATCCCACCCCCGCCTGCCCTG
This sequence comes from Eudorina sp. 2006-703-Eu-15, assembly GCA_003117195.1. Lineage (NCBI taxonomy): Eukaryota > Viridiplantae > Chlorophyta > Chlorophyceae > Chlamydomonadales > Volvocaceae > Eudorina > Eudorina sp. 2006-703-Eu-15. Next base: position 1,841,108 of record BDSI01000009.1, read on the forward strand.
CCTAGAACCCTGCAGGACGGCAGCGACCAGTGCTCCAGGCGAGGCGAGTCATGCCGAGAGGGGACCCGCTCCGGCCAGGTTGACGGCGGGAGCGGGGGGCGCTGCCGGCGGTGGGCCGGTGGAGGCGGTGATGTGGGTCACACCCACAGGCCGTCAAGTACGGCACGTACGTGCTGCGGGTCTCCGGCGCCGGAACGATGTGGGTCACGTGTGCGGGCTTCGGCCCCTGTCGGCCTCCTCTTCCGGGAGGGTAGGAGAGGCCCCCGTCCTTGACAAGCCGGCAACTCACAACGCGCCCAACCAAGCCCAATAAGCAGCGACCCGGCTTGTCCCGGGCTCGATTTCCGATCCAACCCCAGCAGCGACACGCCTGCCTGTATCCGCCGCCCCATACAACCGCGGCTCAGCGTGGCACTAACTTGACGACGCACGCAACGCAACCACCTCGTGCGCAACCGCCCCGTCCTTCCGCTGTGCGCGGGGTGGTACCCCGACCTACCCTGCGGCGCCTGGTTGCTCGTCACGTTGTGGTTGTGGGTGAACCTGCCGGTCAGCAGGCTGACTCGTGACGGGCAGCACAGCGAGCTTGTGACGATGAAGTTGTTCAGGTGGAGCCCCTTGCTGCCGATGTACTGGTGGAGCTTGGGCATGTATGCCGGATGGGTCGAGTTCAGCAGGTAGTCCTGGTCGTCGACCATAATGAGGACGATGTTGGGCTGGGCGGCTTTGGAGGGCGGGGCACCCGGGCTGCGGGGGCTGCGGGGGCCAGCGGGTGTGCCAGGACTGGGTGGCGGCGGGCGAGGCGGCGGGCGGGGCGGCGGACTGGGTGGCGGGCGGGGCGGCTGTGATGATGGAGGCGGAAATGATGGTGGCGGGGATGACGGTGGCGGCGATGATGGTGGCGGCGGCCATGATGGTGGCGGCGGCGAGGACGGGGAGGCAGGGGGAGGCGGGGACGGCGTTCTCCGGCGGAGCAGGGGCGGCGGTGGAGGAGGGAAAGGATTTGGCGGGGGTCGCTTCCGTTGGGCTTCAGCCAGGGTGGGGAAGAGCGCGACGGTGGCAATGAGGGCTAGCGCCAGCACGTGATGTGAAGAGATAGCCATGGCGAGCGCGCCCTCCTTGCGTCGCGGACCCAACGAAGGCTAGACAGAGTATGCTATGTATAGTATGGACGCGCAGAGGTTAAAGAGCATAAATTTCGTTGCGCTGTGTAAATCGCTGTTACACACATACAGGGTCAATCTTATCACTTTTGGGTGTACTCACACGGCTGCCAGATGCGAGTAAATTTTTGGAAGTAGACCCCAACAATTGAGACACTTGCGCGCTTCATCAGTTTTTTGGCCTTATTACTGCAACAGTTGCAGCATTGCTGTACGGGCTACCGCCCACCCTGTGTCTCGGCAGGAACTTCTACGCAAGTTACAATCCTCTTACAACACATAGTGTATATGTACACCACAATGCTGTGCGTCAGGCGGATCTGAGTGTCTGACAAACCATTTGACATCGCACGTTTGGGGGCCGCATTATGAAACTCCACAGACGAAAGAAAAAAGAATATATTTTCAATTGTGAGAGCCTTATGCGCTCGCATGGTCACACCATGTGCGTCCACACCCTCCGCAGGTGTGTAGTTCCACGCAAACCCCAGTTTTGCATCTTCCATCACTGTATCACTGCGGCGGACAATACGAAGAACTGCCGTTATTATCCTTACCACGTAAGCGGTAGGAAACACGCCCACCAGGTTCAGTGTCGCTACCTTGTTCGTATACGACCAACCTACAACGAACTACCGTTTCCGGCCCCTTTTGGAGCATAACTTAGCACCTCAGTTTGATGCAAACCTCCTTACCTGCTGTTTGAAACTGCACATACTTGGTTGTCTATGTGTATTCTGATCTCCGCACTCCATACCTGTGTGCCAGCAAACTAGCTATTGACGATGCGGCTAGATGTGTACGTGCGTGACGCATTTGCTGTGCGAAGGCCATATCACTGCCGCGTTTTTAACGTCCCTGTACATTTTATTATGGCCTATGGGCCGTTTGATGGTGAATATGAAGGATTCTGATTCGGTGGTCCGCCTTCGCTGTTCGCTCATCATGCGAAGATTGACCGTTTGTCGGCGACCCAACTGCGATTCAACCAATTAACTACCAGCGAAATCAGGAGGAATCAATGTCAGTGATCGCCACTCAGTGCTGAGCCGAGGCTCGCTCAGCCGACCGATCCGAGAACTGGCTGTCCGGGCTGTCGCCGTCCGCATTGTTATTCTGACGCACGCAGCACAACAAAATTATTCACATACATTTCTTATACCTGGTTTCTGGACGGCAATCACGGTAAACGCGCTCACTTGAACAGATCTCGGGAGGTCTGGTCTTCGCTTGAAGCAGCTTTTTACCTGATTCCCATCAGAATAACTTGACATCATGCGGATTACATTATGAGAAGACCACAGAAGCAGAATCTCCTGCCGTGAGTATGAGTTGTTTCCACGTGTTCATGTAGAAACCTGAACCCCTCGTGGCGTCATATGAGTAAAAGCGAACAAGCCCGCAGGTGTGACAAGCAGCAGCTTTCGCTCCCGCACGTGGCAAGGTCTGTGTACTCAAGTACTCAAAGAAGCACGATGAGGGTTAGCATCATGAAGCCGGGTCCAGGTGTCCTGGCATGCGGAGGCTGCGCTATCGTTTCCTGGTAGATACCCACGCATTCTGCCGCGCGGCTTTCGGCTGTGCAGTGGAAGGGCTAAACTGCCAACCCTTGTTGACGCAGAATCGGCCTTGTTTCCTTTAGTCTCGATCTCAATCTCTGCAGCAGCCTTACGGGGGCCTCCTCTGACCCGCTCGTTAGGGGCGGCCCCCAAGACGTTATTGGTCACCTTTAAAAGCCCGGGGCAGATGAGCACGCTGGGTGTCCCAGTGCGCAGCAGGGTATTGCACTCGTCGCACTGCCTCCTTGACAGCGGCACGTACCCGGCAAAACCGGCTTACGCCAGGGCTGCTTTCTGTTGACTTGCCCCCATTTTCTTGTTTGGGCGCTTTGCGTTGCGGCGTCAACGCGTACGTCGGCAGAGTCAAGATGCCCAGCCGGTGTGTCCAGCTCACACTCTATAAGACTTACACGCAGCGATAGATGGTCCTCATTCAACCCCGCAACGGACGTATTAGCCCACCAGATGGATCGGAAACCACGATCCCGTCTGGCAACCGGCTCTACCGTACTTAAACAGGTGTACGGCAGAAGAAACACGCACCCTCCAGATGTCAATCTCCTGAAACTGACGCAACGCAAGGACCAAAGAGCGACGAAAGTCACCAAAGAGCTACTACGGTACGCCGCAAATCCGCCCTCTGCATGCCCCGGCGCAGCTGTGCTTGGCCCGCCTACAGCGCGCCAGGGGCGCGGCGGTGGCGGCGGCGGGCCCCCACAATCACAGCCGTCGCAGCCGTGAACCCCAGGACCCCACGCCAGGACCCTCAACACAGCGACGCGGACAGCGACCTCTGTCCACTGTCCTCCCCATCCTCGCCAGGCCCCGCCCCGCTAGGGTCCCTCAATGCACCCCTCAGACCCCAGCAGCCGCCACAGCTCGTCAGCCTCGCCCAGCTGGTACGTGAGCGTGCGCTTGCGCCAGTAGTCACCGCCGAAATTCTTGATGTTGTCTGCGAGGCAGGATTTAGGTAGGATGGCGGCGTGGGGTGGGTTTGGGGTCCGTGACGGCTTTGTGCCTAGAGTCGGTAACTGGAGGGAGTGCCTCCGAGGTGCACGGGGACAGCAGATTCGGAGGTGCGATGGAACGCTCGAACCCTAGAGGACGGACACAAGGGAGGTAGCTGCGACGGGTGCTCAGCGGTGGAGGTACACTGGTATGGCACCGGTGTCTGCCGTATCAAACATAGAGTTTATAAAACGCAGACCGCCCGGGATGGGCTTCCGCCCAATCCCTTGAGGGGGCACAGCTGTCACCGATCCCCAGGGATCGGGCGCGCGCCCTTGGTTGAGAGCGAGGGGACAGAGGCCCCTTACGCCCCTCTCCCCCGTATCCGGGGGAGAGTGCTTCGGCGGTCTCCCGTATGGGGCGGGTTAGCGCCCCCGGCCAGCGTCGGCCCGGCAGATATGCAACGATTCACACAGTTTATAAAACTGTGTGTAATGCGTGTGTACGGGAGGGGCACGTGGGTGTATGGGTGCGTGTGTCGGTGCGGCACGGATGTTGCAAAACCGCCCGCCCGCCCGCCTATTGTGCGCATCCCAACCCTAAGTGTCAGTCCTTGCGCCCCCCAGGAGCGACGCAAAAGCCCTCAATTTGTCCAGACGGGCGTTCTAAGCGGCCCTCCCCGGACTGGGCTCAACCGCATGGCCGCATCGCCACTTTGCGACCAACCCCTCGCGACCATCCAAGCGGCGGTTCGTCACACAAACTGCACACAGGGCCCCAGGTTCCTCAGAGGGCGGTCTCCGTCATTGCCTCACCCACACACAGCCACTCACCGATTACATCCGCCAGTAGGATGGCCTTGCCCGCCATCGTACCCGGAGTCACCACCGCCGCGTGAGTGAAGTGCACGTGGAAGTGCCAGTACGACGGCTGGTAGTGCACGAAGACACGCAGGCTGGTGGGGGGCACGCCGTACTTGTCCTTGATGACCTGCCAGGGGGGCCGCGGGGGGACGTGGCAACCGGGTCCGGCAGGGCGGCGGGGGAGGAGCGGGGGACACACACGAGGTACGGCAGCGGCGGCCATGCCACGCACTGGTGATGGCGCGACGATGTGTACCGCGCCCTGTCATCGTCATATGGCCCGATGCAGGTGCCGTACAGGCAGCCAATCCGCAATCCGCCGGATTGAGCACTGCAGGATCGACGTCGACCGGTTAGGTACATGTGCAACAAAGGGCGACGCTATACGTACAATGATACAAAGGTGAAGCACAAACACGATCCCCGTGCGGCCAACGGTATGCCCCGACCCGCCTGGCAGCCCTTGTCCCGGATGTTCTCCAGCAGCGGCAGGTGCGACTCGTTCAGCGCCCGCAAGCACGGCACGTCCCGCCGGTGCACCAGTGCCAGGCAGTAGAGCTGGTCCACCTGCTGCTGGTCCTAACCGCCGCGAAGGGGCAAGGACACGGCGCCGAGGGAGGGAGGGAGGGAGGGGGGGGGAGGGAGGGAGGGAGGGAGGGAGGGAGGGAGGGAGGGAGGAGGGAGGGAGGGAGGGAGGGAGGGAGGGAGGGAGGGAGGGAGGGA